>VZTE01005591.1:0-65670 GCA_013397775.1 Eulacestoma nigropectus
GCATGTGATCAAACCACTACATCCTAAATCCCCAACAGCTGCACAGAAAGCCTGCTTCACTAAGGGATAAGAGAGTACAAAACTGTCACTGGAATGCTCACCTCCAGGTCTTCTATAATACTATTGTATTATTTTGCATGTGTGTGTGGCATTGCCCTTTTTTGTTTGTTTGTTTCATTTTTGAGCTCTGCAATGGCTTAGTTGCATCTCTTGCTTCAGGTAATATCTGTGCTAGTTGTCTTCTCACAGCACTGTAAATCAGGTGTAAGTCTAGGGAGGGCAGGGGAACACTGATCTCAGAGAAATGAGAATCAACTTCACTCTATTTTTCATTCTTGGGTGGTTCTCTTGTGCTCTAGAAATACGACACAAAGGGTCTACAGTTAATTAAGATGGGAAGGAACCATCACATTTAGGAGATTAATGACAGACCAAATTATAAGGCAGGTCTAGGAGGGGAATGTTGAAATTATGTTCTTATTTTAGTGTAATCTGTCTGAGTTAGCTTTCCATTGTCAGGAATCACCTGAAAGAAATGTAGGGGCAGACTCAAGCAAGGCAGGGCAGGAGCAGAACCTTTACAGGAGGATTAACCTTTGTTAATCCCACCTGTTGCACAATGCATTCTAGGACAGATGTTTGAGCCCTTTTCCAATCTGCCTCAAAGATTCATCAAGCGAAGTTTTTGTTTGTTTGGTTGTGGATTGTCTTTATATCAGTATTTTCCTGTGTACAAGCCCTGGCCTGCAAGCTCCGACAGCCACTGTTGTTGCACAAATCCTTGTTTTCTGTCCTAGTTCTCTATCCATTAATGGTTACAATAATACTGAATTTCTTTTTAAAATACCTTAATTTTCTTTAATGGAAATTATCGTATGAGCTACACAATGGCATTTCTCAGTATTCAGGATGAAATTAAAAGGTGAAAAAGTCACAGAGGATGCAGGAAACTCTAGATGTAATATCTTCTTCACCACACAGTGCTGTCAAACCACATCCCCTTTAGTTCTTCCACACCGTGCACACTCTTGGTTGTGTGATAAGTGAACAGACTGCCCTACCCTACCCTACCATGTGATAAGTGAACAGACTGCCCTACCCTACCCTACCTCACCCTATCCATCCTATGGACCCATCACTGTGGCCATTGCCACTGCTTCTGCCCAAAGAGTCTACCTAGCTGGAAAGCTCTTGGTGGTTGGAGCTTTTTAGTACATGACTAATAGATGTGACACACTAACCAGATTTATTTTTGTATATTTAACCCAGAACTAATATCTACTCCAGAATTAAAACCCATATTTAGTTCGGAACACATTGACTAATCTTCTGGAATAGACTGAATCCTTTTAAAAATTGGTATTATAGTGAATTTTTTGCATCTTTTTATAAGGAGTTTGGTCTTTTGGTAGATGATATTAGTTAGACTGTGCTGAAACACACAACGGAAAACATGATTTCAAAGATTGGGTGGGTTTTGAAATATTGGGGTTTTACTTAGCATTTATATAGTATAAATTAAAAATAGGTTGCTAAAATGAAGGTAGTAATAGAAATTGCACAATGTGTTTAACAATTGGTGGGATAGTCAGCACACTTATTTAGCCAAGTATTCTTCCTCTGGGAATCTGGTTCTACCACGTATAATTAGACAAAAAACAGTGGGGAGAAGGGGTTGATTTTAGCAAAATATGCTTTTTTTATGCTAATGCAAATACAGAATAACTTTCTCACTGGATTTGAACTGAGAGGAATAAGCATGAGCCTCTGAAATCCAGCACCAAGAGCACACAGGAGGGTAACTCTGGACTGCTTCCCAGTTGCCTACAGCAACTCTGATTTTTTCTGGGTGGCAATCTATTATTAAAACATAACAATAAAAGCAAGATTGCTGTATGTTTACTATAAAAGTAAAAATGCATTCATGATAACAGTGATAAGGTTGTATAATTACAGTATATACTTGGCCAGAGAACACAAAATTCCTAAAGATAGTGCGGTTTTGAGCCTATGGGAAAAAATTTATTTTTTTAATCCAGACTCTTTAATGTTGTTTTAAGGCTGAGTTAGAATAAATGTAGGGAAGTGCAACCAGCAGAGCTGGGAGCAGTGTGGAAAAACAACTCTAGCCTCATGGAAGAGCCCATGGGGTGATCAGTACCACCAGTCCAAGGCAGTGGAGGGTGAGTCCTGAGGTACAGTGTAAAGGCCTGGAGAAGGACTTGAATGGGGACATGCACCACATGCTGCAGAATGAAGATCCACTTGTTGGTCAGTAGTCAAATGTCTGATTCCTGCTAGTCTTTCAAGCTCTCCCCTGCCCTATCTGAGGGTAGCAGCTACAGCTTACTGGAAATTAATTCCACTATTTTGTGGCAGAATTTTTTTTTTTTTTTTTTTTTTTTTTTTACATTTTGTTCATACAATACTTCATTCTAGTTCCATTCACTGCCAGGAAAATCTCTGGGCCCACGGTTGTAGCAGCAGTTGTGAAATCAGTGTGAACATTTATAGATCTAAACAGCTGTAAATATTTTCTTATAAACCAGACACCCCCAGCTCCAAAAGACCCAAGACTCACACAGTTTTGCGTGCCCTTCTGCAGACAGCCCAGCAGCTCTGAGCGTTCACACCTCACTGACATTTTGCAGGGCTCCCACGGTCCCTGGGGCAGTGATGGACCAGAAGGTCTAGGTGGAGATAACTGTAGAGCTCTAAGGCTTCAAGCCTTGCTCATCTGCACAACAAATGTGAAATATCTGTTGTCTCATGGAGAGTGTTTGTTTCCTTGAGAAAATCCCTAGCTTATTGGGGTCTTGGCTTAGGGTAATGCTCGCGTGGGAAATCATGTCTCTTGGATGGGATGCTTGGCTTGCTATCCACATGGCAAATGAAGTGGCTGTTGTGACGGTCCCCACAACAGTGTCTTCTCCTAGATCAGGTGACACTTCCTGAACCACCATCCTGCTCAGTTCCTGTAGTCCAGCTGTGTTGCAGTCCTATATGATCTACTATAGATTTTCCTGAACCATGAGCAAAACATCCCCTATTTATCTTTACTGTGTGCAGAAGGCTGTTCTGCATGGCTATTTCTGCTACTGCAGGAAAAAATTTCTAGTGAGCAGTTAGAAGTAGCTCATCAATGTGTAAGTTTGTTAGTTCTGCAGCAGGTACTACTTGGGGAAGTCCCCAGCACAGCCAGATTTGCTGTCCCATATATGCACACATCGACACATTCAATAGTGTCTATAAAATGATCTAGGTAGGACAGCAGGATCTGCCAGGGAGAATCTCTGGGTCTGTTCAAAATTCCTGTATGTAATCCCACCTAATTCCTTCTGAAGGAATTAGACAAAGACTTTACTGTGAGGAAGTCCGGGAGCTCAGGCAATCACCTGGTCTGAGATCAGTCCCTTGTGTCACCTCTGCAGAGACCAGCTGAGAACTCTGGGACCACTCAGGGAACCAAGGTCTGAATATGCAGGGTGTGTACTCAGATGCAGCCCTGACACCAGCAGCACCATAGCTGTAACTATAGGACACCCCTGAATGTCTGTAAATTAAATTCCATTGCTCACAAGCACATAAGGCTTCTGGCTCCATTGTAGGAGGTCTGGAAATCCTGGCATTTTAAACTGCTTTCAAGTCACAAATGAAACCCTAGGAGAAGAACCAAAGGTTCTGGAAGTGAGACTCTGTCTCTGCACTCTCTTTTAGGTCAGTCTTAGTGGTAAACTCAAGATAAAAATCTCTGTTTCCATCATTTTGTTGCAAGAGTTTCTTGCGAGTTGTTTTTAAGACAACCCATTCAGTGTGTTTAAGAATGAGTTAGGAGAGGCAAAGAGACTATAAATGCATCTGTCCCGGTCACTGTACCACTTTTCAATTCTCTTTGAAGTCCAGCTTTGGTTGTGGTGAACTGCCATTGCATCTGGGCTCAGTGCATTTACATGTTTGGATAAGAAATGTGTCAGCTTTTGTTGAAACTCACTTATTAAGAAACACAGAGGATTTATGCTTCTCTTCTGATCCTTGGAATTAGTCTTAGAAGGTTCTCCCCAGTTGAAAAAGAAAATTCAATGTTCATACTAATTTTCTTGAAATACTACTTTGACTTCTGAGGGACTTTGAAGGGAACACCACTGTCCAACAGATGAGTGTAGCAAAAGGGAGTATAAGATCATAAATAAAGAAAATTCCCTTTCTATGCTTTCCTGACCTACAACAATCATAACTTTTTTCCCCATACATCTCAGTATACAGCAGGTTTCCCTAAGTTGCCCATGATCACCTTATCACTAAAATTGCCCAAGTGCTGAGATACAGACTGGATGAGTGGATGACAAGGGGGGTGGAAAATTAGATTGTTAGTGATCCATGACCTGGAATATCTGTCAGCCAGTTACTAGTGGTGTATCTCAAGCCCTGATGTTGGAGCCCATGTTGTTTAGTGTCTTTATTAATGGCACGTGGGGATAAAGTGCATTCTCAGTGAGTTTGCGGACAAGCAATCAATAACCTGGAGGGCAGGGCTGCTATTCGGAGGGAGCTGGACAGGTTGGAGAGGTGAGCTGACAGATGCTCGTGAAGTTCAGCAAATGTCAATGCACTTTCCTGCAACTGGACCAGGATAACCCACTGCACCAGTATAGGCTGGGGGCTGACTGGCTAGGAAGCAGCTTTGCAGAAAAGACCTGGGAGTCTAGCTGGAGCGTGTCCTTGTAACAATGTCATCATGGGCTGTGTTACCAAAACAGTAGCTAGCAGGAGGGAAGTGATTTTTAGCCTCTTTAATTAGCATCTTTAAGACATCTGGAGCAGTGTGACCAGTTTTGGGCTCCCCAGAGCAAGCAAAACATTAACAAATCTGAGTAAGTCCCACAGAGATTCACTGAGATGGTCAGGGGCTGAAGCATTAGTTGTAAGAGGAGACACTGAGACAGCTGGGCTTGTTCAGCCTGGAGAAGACTCAGGGGGTTCTTAATGCAGTTTACAGCCCCCTGATAGGAGGGTGTAGAGCAGACACATACAGACTCTTCCTGGGGTGCCCAGGATGGGCACAACTTGAAATGTGGGAAATTGATATAAGGATTCCTATGGGGCAAGGTGGAAACACAGCAAGGGTCAAATATTTAAACAGCGACCCAGAAAGATTCCGAATCTACATCTTTGTAGATACTGTAGATATCAACTGGACAGAGCCCTGAGCGAGCTGCACTGGCCTTAACCCTGCTCTGAACAGAAGGCTGGACCAGACATCTCCAGCAGTTTTGCAATTTTGTGACTCTGAGTTAGCTGAAGGGAAGATAGAGCCAGGAAAGACCTGTGCTTTCCTAGCCATGTCAGCTTGTTCTCTGCAGTCAGCAGGACAGCAGAGCACACTCCAGTGCACATCAGCTGTGTCTCTCCTATTTTTAGCAAATACTGGAAAATGAGTAAGTGATAGATACAACCATGCTGACTGACTGTCAACACTGTTTAGTGACGTGGATCTAATCGACCTCCCACTGAAGTGCATTGTATGATTCCTGCCCATACAATGGGATTTGATAAAGGTCCCACAAAAACAGTAGGATTTAAAAAATCTGCAGCATTAGAGGCAGAAGTTATACTAGCTCATGCAGAACTATCCCCTGCCCTTTCCCAGAGCTCCATCAGATACACACACACACTTGTTCCCACACACATGCAACCTTCTCTGTGGTATCTGCAGTTCTGTACTGTAAATCCTACAGCGCTAAAATTAATTAAAAAGGAGATGCATATGTACTGTCAATAAGAGAGTGAGACTCTGTTCATTATAGATAAAAATGTTTTAAATCTTCAAGAACACCATGGGAAAGCTGGAAGGTTGAGGCTATAAAAGATATGAAGTGATCAAAGAATATTGGTTTCATCAACCTGTGTTGTTTCATGATACTCCTAATTCAGAACAGAGTGTAGTTAGTCAGGTGTGATTAACTTCTTCTGGGATCTGACAAGTTACTGTCTTTTGTAGCAAGAACCAAGAAGCCAATCACTAGAAACGTGCCATTACCTGAAAGAATATGATCTTTTGATTCTCCTCTGATGTGGCTGAACAAGTGTCTTTTGTTCCTTGAGTAGAAGAGTAATATAAAGGGCTTTGCACAGAATAACATAAAGAAGAATTAGGCCTTATGTAACATTCTCGGCAGGAAAAGGATAATTTGGGGAGGGGTTTCATTAATGCCCTTATCTCTGCAGGAAGCCCAGCAGGGAGGAAGGGAAGAGCAGCGAATACAATCAGACATTTGTTAGGTGAAATGGGACCTATGAGCGTATGAAAGGCTGCGCGTTCATTCAGACAATGCAGTAAAATAAACAGAGCGTGACAGCAAGAGATGAATGGGAAGTTAATTCTATTCACATTTACAAGATTTCAATGGCAATATTTTCTGAACAATGCTCCCTATTGATGCTACAAGTGCTTACACATTGTCCCTGCTACTTGCTGAACAGACATGACACTATTCGAGCAGCTGTATTCTCTAATTGGAAAAGGGAAGTTTCCAAAAATGATGAAAGGCTATATCTCATCCATGATGGAACTGTTTGGAATCTAACTCATTTTGGTGCTTGATTTTTTTTTCCCTCCTAATTGGCATCTCTTAGATTAGTTCTCTCAATTGGCAGAGCAACTAGAGGCCAAACTTTATTAACTTCAAGTTTAATACTTCAGTATTTTATCACTAGTGCTTATCAGAATAACAAAATAAACAGTAGTTTTGTATACATTAGAAGGAGTTTGCTGTTTTGAGCAGGCCATTTAGATATACATCTCCTTTGCCTTTATAAACTGTGTCTCCACTAAGAGGATTTGCATGTCTACGTGTTTCAACTGATTGGCAAACTTCCCCTGGTGCATACAAGGTCCCTGTACACTTTCTTATTCTAAGAAAGTACTTGGCCATAATGAAATACTTGAGAAATAAGGGAGGGGAGTGAGGAGGAAAAAAAGAAGTCCAATCTCCCGTGAAATAACTTATTACTTGTGTTATTAAAGGACATTCTGTACAAATATGTGCTGTTTGGGGGTATGAATTCTTCATGCTTTTAAATAACGTAGTTCTTGCCAGCAAAAACATAAACATGACAAACCTCTGTCCTGAACTCTGAGCCAAGTTTAACACCACCTCTCTGTCTTAAAGGCCAATTTTTACACCATTTGGCAAATGAAAAGCAAATTCACATTACTTCTGTGGATCCTGTGTGTTTGCTTGCTTGCTGCCTGTGCACCAAGCTGTCTGATTTTCTCCACATTTTGTGGAAAAATCGGCCCCTCCCCTGGCTACAGGGACAGCAGGCTGCTGTAAGCAGGTCCAGGTGCTGGCTGACATCTGGAGAAACTCTGGGTCATTTCTAGTCTGGGATCTAAAAATCACCAACCAGATCTCCAGTCTCTTCCCTCATCCCTTCATTTTGGTACAGCCCAGCCCTCCTTGATATTGAAACCATTGCCTCTAATATTTTGGGTCCCCAGGGTTTTACACAAGCTCCCTGGAATCTGGTCCTATTGGCAGAGCTGTGCTAGTGGTTTAACCCTTGAAGGACTCAGCAGGGAAGGACAGGAAAGTTTAGAAAGGATTTTCTTGACTATGGAAACATTGTTCTTGAATTACTTCAAATCAACGGAAACTTCCCACCATCCCTTCCAGTTGATCACATGCATTTTCTTCTGTCTGTATCTTAAAAATTTACCTTGTTGTTATGGTCCACTCCTGTTCTGAATAACACTTTATCTTTTAATGTCCTCTCCTTGAGCAGTGTCCACCTGTGCAGTTCCTCTGGAAAAGCATTATAGCAATAACAAGGGCAAGATACCAGGAGGCATGTCATGTTGCTGCAGATGAAAACCTAAAAATTAAGAGGAATAACTCTCATTTTCCACCTTCACTGTGATTTTAATCAGTAATATATCTTTAATCAGTAATATATTTTATACTGCTGTAGATTTTCAACACAATGAGCAGAGGATTCTCACAACAACCATGAGGATTAGTTACAGCGATATTATTATCTCTGAACTAGATGGAAAGAAATGATCTTGTAGCCAGAGGACACCTCTACAAACCAAAAAGATATTGCTTTGATTCAGAGAGGTCTGAGACCGTGGAGTAGTAATTTAATTTCCATGCTTCAATTTCTCTGTCTTATTGAAACAGGAACACTGATACTCATCTGCCATGGAGGGGCATTCTGATGTGGATGAGCAGGGTAGTGCAGGGCTTTTACAGTGGGGAGCATGGGCACAAAATAAAATTAAAATTTAAGAGATGAAGAAAAATGACAGGTGCAGAAAGGCTGATCAGCTTCCTAAGGTCTGCGCAGTGAAGCATCTGTGGAGGCAGGATCAAGAAGTATGAGCTGCCAGCTGCTGTTTCTATAGCAAGCAGCTTCTGGCTGGAACCATGGGCTCCAGAGAAAAAAAGTAGAGAGCTTTTTTTCCCCTGGTTTATTATTTTCTGGTTATTATTACAGATCATGCTGTACCTACCAGCTCAGCCCTGGGCACTGTGGCTGGTGACATTTTGCAGTGGTGGACGCCTTGGTTAGTGAAATGCCTTTTAGTGAAGTGAAGGGAATATCGCTTCTTGACCTTTTGCTGAGACTTCTGTCCCAGACTACTGTGTGTGTTAGTCAAAGGACAGTTGCGTGCTTCTTTTCCCCTTTTTCATACTTTTACAGGCCAGAAAATCCTGCAACCTCCAAGTGCATTTAATTAAATGCTTTGAAGGGGTTGTTTCTTGCATTATGAAACCAGGAAAGGCTCTAACTTTCACAAGAAGTTGAAGAGAAGGGAAAGACAAAGATGGGACAGAGAAGGTTACTGGTGGTCTTCCACAAGCAGATGTCCTGAGGGAATCTCAGGTGCTGGGCTGGAGTCAGTGCCATGCCTCCCCAAACTCCACTTGCAGCCCAGCTCTGAGCCTTGGTTTTGCAGCTGGTGCCCTGGGTTCAGTGTTATATCTGCTCAAGGCCAACCACATCCCCTGATGCTGAAGGCGATAGGCTCTGCTTCTGCTGCTTGCAATAGATGAAATTTTTTGGTGAAAAAATTTTTTTGCTTATTTTTAAACTTTTCTCCTTCTTTTTCTTCCATTTTAGATCAGCATCCACTGCTCAGTTCAGTCATGTTCCCTTTTCCTTCTCTTTAGAAAAAAAGGCATTGGGCATATGTATCTCCTATAATGATTTCAGGGGGTTTAAGGATATTGGTTCAGTTGAAGTTTTGTACAGAGTTTTGTATTGCAGTTTATGCCGCAACAGCCCTAAACTGCTTCAGTATCTGTGCTGGATATATTCTCATTTTTTTCTCAGAAATTACAGTCGGCATTGAGTTGAACTCCTTCATGTAAGTGCCATCCTGATTTCCCGTACGAGGTATACAAGTTTAATCACTGGCATTTTTGTGATTTCTCAGTAGGCTTTTGGAAGCCTGTCTTTGGCCGGGGTTAATCAGGAGGCTCCAGATGGCTGCTATCACTCAGACCATGTACTTTTCATGGCCATTTCTGTGAAGAGACTTTTGTGTGTGGATGGGTGCGTGAGAAAGCCTGCAGCCTGAGCTCACAGACAGGACTTGTTTAATCATGGCTCTTATTCATTCTGGTGACAAAAATCAAATCTGTTTTAATAGAAATAGTAAGTTTGCAGATTTTAAGGTTTCCAGTCAGGAAAGGAATTAATATCATGTATCTTAGTGCACCAAGGACAGAGCCTGAGTACCAGAAATAAATATTCAGTCTGCAAGCAGCTCACAGGCTTGAATGTGCTCAAACATATTTTCTTAGACAAGCTATTTAAATAGCCTTTGGTAGACAACAAATACAAACAGTACTGCCTGTTTCCAGAAAAGAAATCTGTCTAAACTTTCCTACTTAGTTTTTTTATTGTGAGGTGGTCACCAGGAGATACTTTTCCAGATTGTTTTCTTTATGAAAAATATATGCTTTACTGGTCACTTCAAATGTACATCACACCAGAGACCATTCAAAGGACATTTTAAGGCTTCTAGAGGATATTCTGAAGATATAATATGACAGCTAAGGAAGCTCATGTGTTCTGTGAAAACTGGGAAAAAAAATTAGTTTTTCTCCCAAAGGCTTATACACGGCTGATACTGATTTTTCAGTGGTTTGCTCTGAATTTATTTGAACCATGTTTTTTCAGACTGAAGTGTAGAAAGAAAGGAATGAACTAACACTAGTAATTTAATGGCAGTTCTTTTCTTTTCTCTCTTGTCACCTCATTATGCAAAGTCTCATAATTGCTGAAATATATTCAGTACTCAGTGGGTATCTGTGCAAGGCCTAGGACGTGGAGTGGCTGCATAGGAATACTGACAGTGGTTGTGAATTTTCCAAACTCTTTTATGTCTCAGAGTTTTCACTTCCAAAGCAGACCCAAGTTATTCACTCCTCCACAAGTGTTTCAATAAATCACTTCACTGACAAAAGGATTTGCAATTAAGCTCATGCTAAAGCACTCATTAACCATATAACCTTTATCTCTTTAATTACAGGAATGGGAGATGATTATCAACTGTATGAGTTAATCACTGAAAAGTGCCTGTCATTAATTCCTCCCTGTTTGGGAGCTTAAGCTTGCAAGGGGGTCTTTACTCAGCTGAAACCCTCAGTGAGGACAACATGGACTTTGTCAGACAGGGTCGAGTGGGAGCGGGTGGGTGTTTTGCCTGAGTTAAGAAATAAATGCATTTTGTCACGGTTCAAAGTTTTCACTTCCTCTCAACACTGTACAAAATCCCATCAGTCAGACCTTGCTGCTGCAGGGGGATTTTGCAGCGTGGCCATTGAAATTGTCTGAATGAGCACTGGATTATAACCATACAGGGCAATTTCCATGGGCAAAATGTCCCCTCTCTCGTGCAGTCAGCAGCAGACCTTCCTTTCTTTTCACCATCTCGTCTCAAGATCCCCTCTGCCTAAAAGACTCCAGCTTGGAAAAGGGGTTTGACTTTCAGCTCCCCTGTTCTGTTTATTACCCCCTACTGGTTGTCCAGGTTGGCAGCGATGAGGCTGATGAGAGAAGTACCAGGATAGCCAAAAGGAACTTCAAGGCACTGGGTTGCCTGGTTGGACAGACAGGAGCACAGGTGGTGTTTTCGATTCTTTTGGTAAGCAGGAATGAATGCCAAAAAGAACTGGAAAATCCAAGACCGGTGTCATTGGTGGAATTTTGGGGTTTTTGATCATAGGGTGGTTTATATGGCACCAGGCACGCTGGAGACAGATGGGGTTCACCTGTCTAATTGGGGCAAACGGATTCTAGCCCCATGGCTTGACAGGGCTGGTAGCGAGGCTTTAAACTAGGTTTGAGGGGCGAAGGGGATCACACAGGCTCACTAGAGATAATCCTAGGGAAGAGGACAGGAATGAAAGCAAGGCTAGGGCTGCTCTGGCTCAAAGAGAGGGATAAGTCCTGAACAGGCACCTTGCCGTGATCAGAACTGTGCCCAGAAACCTCCACGCAGCCTAGTTCTTGATTACACTTGTGGAGGAGTGAATAACTTGGGTCTGCTTTGGAAGTGAAAACTCTGAGACATAAAAGAGTTTGGAAAATTCACAACCACTGTCAATATTCCATGGCCCCTCCTTGGTGGCCTTGTTGACAATGTGATTGTCACCAGCTGAGAGGGTGGAGAGATGTGGTAGGGTTGCTTCCACAGTTCAACCACTTGGAAGAGACCACCCTGAAGAAAGTACTAATAGTAGGGGGTTTGCAACTTCAGTAGACTAGGAGTATTGGTTTTGAGCTCCTTAGAAGTCAGGGAAACTGCTGTGAAACATTGCATGGGGGCACATGGCAGTACTGTTGCAGGACAAGGATAATGTGATTGTTCATTCCTTTCTCACTTACACAGGACAAGGCCGTAATTTTCTATTTTAAGGCAAATGGCAGATGCTGTTATTACCACATCAGCAGATTGTTCGGTTATTACTGTTTGCATTGCAGAAGCATCCTGAGGCCCAAACTATGTTGAAACTCCTATTAGCTATGTACAGGACATACTTTTAGGGAGCCTGTTCCTGCCTGGAACAGCTTCTGAACGGACAAAGCTGATCATACTTCACTGCCACAATGAAAAAATGCATGGTTTACCCAAAGTTGTAACTCAGGAAGTCCTTGATGAAGCTGTCAATTTTTTTAAGAACAGACTCATTACTCAAGCAAGGTGGAGACACTCAGATCTAATCAGATGTTTTGGTTTTGAGTCTAGGAAGAAAATATGGCACGCGCTCTAAACAATCTACATTAAATGGGGCAGTGGAAGAGTCAATTCCAGCTGTTAAGAAAGCAGACTGCTCACAAGAGGCTTAAGGATTTTTGTACACTTCTTTGCTAATGATCCCTTTAATTACTTGCTGGAAAGTCATCTGGAATGAAAACACCATCATACTCTTGTAAAGAAGAAGGGCTTTGTAATGCTGTGTAATATGTATGGATTTAGGGCCCTGTGGATTAAATTTGGCAATTTCAAGCATGCAAAGTTACTAATCCACACTTTGTCTATTAAAAAAAAAAGAAGCAGTAAGACAGGTTGATGCCCTGAGGATGGCTGGGGAATTCCACACATGCCTGTCTTCTGCAACTCCCATCCAGAGAGCAAACAGTATCATCCATGTTGCAATAGGTACAGAAGACCAAACAGACACCCTTGCAGCAAAGCACAGGCAGTTTTATCAGGTCTTTGTCTATGTTTTCATCTCATGGTTATTTTTCTTGACATTTCTGTTCTTCCAGCTTCCTGGTGTTTTAAAGTATGTATTTGTCACATTTAATTCTATTTTCCTGTAATAGCTTCATCCACTGTGAATTCTCTTGGAGAACAGCCCAGAGATTTTTCTGTTTCTTCTTCTGCCTTTATTTTCCCTGCATCTGTTATTACATCATTTATATGGATTACATCCACATAATTTTAGTTTTTATCTAAAACTTATAATGCCATACTCAGGCTGTCAAAAAGGCTAAATCCTGAGGATTTTATTCCGGTAGAATTTGCACTAAATTATCTGTGATTGCGTCAGGAAGTTGAATGTTGTAGTATTTCTAGTAGGGGGGACAAAATAATATAGTTATAGGAATGAGGCAGGAGTAAAGAATTATTTTAGAGGCTGGTAAATTGAATCATATTTTGCAATTTTCACAGGGCTGTCGGCTCGCACCAGCCGCGTGCTGCTCAAAGAGAGCCTGGAGGTTTAGCCGGGGAGCTGACTGCAGAAGGGCAGCTCAACAAACACTCCACAAAATCCTTAGTGCGGGTCAGAGGCTCCTCACCCGAGGGAGCTTCTCCCTAAGCAGGTGGAAGACGCACGCAGGCGGAGACAAAGAAGTGAGAGAGGGGGACTCCCAATAGCTGTTCCACGAAGAAAGTTCATTGTCAACAAGACAGGAATAGGGGAAAATCCGGACAGACTCCGGGAATCTGACGGTTGCCAGGGGTTTTATACAGGGGACAGGAGAGGCGGGGATAAGGACAATGGGATTTTTCATGAAAGGCGGGGTTAGGGACAAGTGAACCAATGGGAAGAATACATGGGAGGGACTTAGAGAAGGAGCCAATGGGGCATCGAGAACCAGAGAACTTTCTAGAACTAAGGCATATTAAGAGAGGGAGAAATGAATATGCATAAACATATACATAAAATGGGGAGGAGAGAACAACAACCTATCAGGGAAAAATATGTAGATTGCAGTCCCAGGGAACTGTGGACCGTCACCCTAAGCAAAGTGAGTTGCCTTATACATCAGTGCCTGATCTGTTGGCTGACCACCACAGGGTGGATTTGGTGTTATCCTCCTGGTTCACGGTGGCTCCAGGCATTTGCACTGCCACACAGGGTCAACGACAAACTGTTAGAAATAAAAGGATCTTGAATTTGGGTTCATTTATGAACCCTTGGCCACACTTTTTGTTCCCTAATTCTAATGGTTATTGTTAATTTTTTTTTAACACTGAATTTGATACAATCTGTATTTTTTCCCTGCATCTCAATGATAAATCCTGGAATCTTGTATCAAATATTTACTTGGCTAAAGTTTCCTGTTCGTACTTCACTTGCCTTTTAAAGATAACTGGACTCCACCCTTCTGTGCTTATTCTGTCTCGCTCTCTGCCTCTGCCTTCCCCACATCTCTCACTGGGGCTTGCTTAGCCCTAAATCCCACTCAGCACTCAGTGCTTAGAGTTTGGTGAATTTGGATACCAAAACACAAGAAAGAGTCAGGAGTATTAATACTAGATTTACAGAACCCTTGAAAGTTTTTGAAAACTGTGACTTTTTTTCTCCTCCCTTCCCCTGTCTTTTTCTCTCTTCTTCATCATTCACAATACCTCTCTAAGTGGGTGTTCATTGTCTAACTTAATTCAGAAAATTGAGACCAAATTAAGGATATTCATAGCCCTGCACCCCAGAATTAATTAAATGGAATAAAGGCAATTACAGATTTAATTTTTCTTGCTCAATATCCACCTATCTCTCTGTTTTCATGTGTGATTAACCTATCAAACATTTCCATTTCTTTCTCAGACCTCTTCCCTCAGACCTAGCTGGAATTATTGGTAGCAAAGTTTGTCAGAGGATGAATTACACCAGTCTTGGTGCCAGACTCTTCACAGTACCTTTATTCAAAAGTCACTTTTCATAAAATAATTGAGGTCTCACATTGGGGTTTATCTGATAACCAAGATGCAGACAGGTTTCATGGGTAATGTGACTGTTGTGTGACATCCTATTTTTCTGGTGAGCCCTCCGCCCACCTGGCTGCTGTGACTTACAGGGGACACCACCTCCTCCAGTGTCCAGCTGTTAGAAGGGCACAGTGACCACCAGCTTTGTATCCATTCAGACTGAGAAATGTCAGAACGACACCCAGTGGTGCTTTTTAGGAGAAATTCCTGGTTGATGGTGAAAGCAGGCTGGCCAGGACAGTGAAATCCCATCCATGGGCAGACTTAAGCAGAGGTATCAGCTGGGCCTTTGGGACTAGTGCTCTGGAGCCCGTCTCTAAATTTCTCTTCACAACTCATTCCTATAGGCTCAGTTATTGAACTTGGTCCCAGCAGGTTCCTAAGAAGATGGATTATTTGTAAAAGCAGTTACAAATTACAGGAGATTAAAAAAGATTTATGAACATCTCTGGGAAAGTGCATCACATCAGTGGTGTTTGAAGTGATGAAAAAATGAACATCAGCATTCAGGGTTGATTTACTGTCCATACACATGCAGGTGTTAGTGACAACATTAAAAGACCCTGGCTGGGTCAAGATTTGGTGGAGTAGCAAATCCTTTAAGACTTCGGGTCAAATGCAGCCCATATTGGCACACCAGGTGATCCCACTCCATGTCAAGGATATTAAATAGCTGGATTTTTAATGTATCTCAGCATTGCTAGGAGATATGTGCTGTCAAATAACTTCTGGGGGGCACTCATATTCTCAGAGGGAGGAGTTGAGGAGAACTCTAAATTTCAGATTTGTCTGCCAGAAACACTGTTTCCCTAAACATGTCCCACAGTAAGCAAATCTCCCACTGCTGGGATGATGCTGTTCTAGTGGCTCTTTGGATAAAACAAAGAAACAGAATGGAAAGGAAAAAAGGAGAGTTATACCTTTGCCTGTTCTTTTTGGAGAGCAATGGTGAGATGATAGGTAAGATTTGAAAGGAAAACTTGCCCACACATCATTGCTCTTGGGACACAGGCATGTGATCCCTTGCAGCTCAGTACCACTTCTCTGCTGGGCAGGGGACAAGTTGCAGAACAGGACTAGGTGCTGCCAAGAGCTTTACTGTCTGGCACTGCAATTAGTTGTGTAATTTGTGGCTATTTGCACAAACACACTCTACCCACTGCTCTCTGCACGCTCATTTGTCAATGGGGGTCATTGGACAGAGCTATTTCCCATCATGTGTCAACTTTGCTGTCCCTCTGATTCATATTTCTTCTGCTGTGTCTGCATCCACTGTGTGAGTTTGCAATACCAAGGGCGGTCATTTCCTTTGGTACCAGAGGAATCTCCTCCAGTGAGCAGTTGGGTTGAATTATCAGTCTGAGGAGCTTCAAATGGATTATAATCAAGCTTCAGAGTCCTGGGGCCTCATTTCTCACACAGTTAGACTATTCTGATCCTTGTTCAGATGGTCATTTCAGGGTGACATATCTGACCACTTGAATGAGAACATGACTGTTACATTCACTTCACACCAATAAAATCTTCCATTAGTAGGTGAGTTACTGACGCAGATGATTAAAAGCACATCATTCCTACCCATTTAGGAAACCTAGGCTTTGGTGCTTAAAATTATGGCCCATTTAAAAACTTTGGTAATTTGCAGTCTAGACTTCTGGAAAAATGTGGGCCAGGGTACCATAAGCAGAGATAGATCCAATCGGGGTCTTGGGTTCAAATGCTGTTTCACATTAACATACACAAACTCCCTTTTTCTACCTCTTAAAGGTTTGTGTTTATGATTCCTGCCATGTTTTTTGGTGACAAATTATAACAAAAATAGCCTATGAGTTTATATTTATGTCCTTCCGTAAGGATCTGTTAGGCTAAATTTGTCTCTGGCAGGTTACTTTATTTGGCCATTTGGCCCTGCGACGCACACCTCTCATGCTTTCCCAGCAACTCTATGTTTTAGTTCTTACAGGAAAGGTAAGAGTTAAAATCTCCTTCATATAGAAGAGGATATAAGGAGGAGTAATTTGCATATTTGAATCACTTTTCCTGGAAAGGAACAGGAAAGAGTAGTAAGTTCTCAGTAGCAGTCAAGAAACCTTAAGATATCATATAACCAGGAACAGAACATACTGTCAGCGGATGCTCAAGTTTTTTGCACCCATTTAATAGCCAGGCAAACTGAAGCAGAGCTGGGGGGTGAAAGACAACTAGTACCCAAGTTTTCCAATTGCTTCCTTGTGTGCTATCACTATATTAGTGTTTTTGCTCTGAGAAATTAATACATTCTCCATTTGAGGCATTTCATGCAATAGAATATTAAAAAATTCTGTAGTTGTAAAGGGTCATCTAGGTGAAAAATGAAAGGATGTTTAAATATGCAGAATAATATTAAGTAGTACTAGAAAAAAATCTATAGAAATTCTTGTTTTGAAGACTTGGTATCCTTGAGCACATTACTATGATGTTCACAAGAAACAAGTTTGAAATTAGTGGGCACAAGCTTCTTGAAAAATTGTCCTACTCCTAAAATTTAGGAGAAAAGCCGTCCAGCAATATCCCTGTAGAGTGTAAGGGTTGCCTGCTGAGGAAAGATTGATGCTGACAGCACAAAAATTACAGCACATGGGTACCTGCTCCAGATGCTCTTCCTTCATTGTTCAATACTGTCTTGGTTTGAAAGACAGGTGTCTGTTAAGGAAGGCAGGAGCCTCCCTTGGAATGGAAAATGCAACCCCCTTCCCTCCAAATGATTATAATTTTTGAAATTAAGGGGCTCTCAGGCACAGATATAGGGAATAGGAATAACAGTTCTTTACTAATATATATATATATATAGAGAGAGAGAGAGAGACAAACAAACAACACTAACCACGGCAGCAATAACAAACAGAACCAGGAACCCAGTGCCCGCCTTCCCTCGGCTGTTTGGGGAGGGTGCGATGGTTCCCTCGCGGCTGCAGGGGGCGCTCCGGAGCGAGCTCGGGGAGCACGCGGGAATGGCGGACGAGCAGCTCGCCTCACAAACCCCAGGGGCAGCCGATCCCGGAACAGCAGGGACGAACACACAGAATCCCGGGTGGTAGGCGAGATGTATCAAACTCCGGAGCTGCAGCGGGAGCCCCGGGAGGTCTCGGCAGGCGGGGGGTGCGGGGCTACAGTGCAGCGAAGGCTCGGAGCAGCGGCAAAGGAACGGCAGTCGTGGCCCGGCTCCCAGCAGGGCAGGGAAAGGCGGGCTTGGGATCCCGGGGTCCCCTGAAGCACTCGAGCAGATGGGTGGAAGGAAGGCAGCAGAAAGGCAGAAGTCTGTAGTAGTGGCGAACTCTCTCCACAACGACAGCAGCTCCTCTCCCCCTCGAATGCCGGCAGGACAAGAGAGCGAGGGACCCCACCCAAACCCTTTTATCCAGTTCAAATCTCGCGACCTCTCTGCCCCACACGAGAAAACCTCAGGTGAAAGAGGCTGGCCAGCTAGACCCCTCCCCCTGTGGCCAGGTCTTTTGTCTCTTTGGCAGCTTGTATGGGGAAAAAATTCTTTGAGAGAAAAAGAAAACAAAAAGAGGCCTCCTAAAACCCCAACAAATACCCCAAGCCTTTGTACATTGTCATATTCACTGGAGTGGTCCTAAACCAGAGCAAACAACTGACATAACCAGCTGGATAAGCCCAGTAAAGACAATGGTGCACTCCCAAGTTAAATTAGCAGTAATTATGCTGAATGTCAGCCTTAGGTGTGGGTGTTTCAAATAGGTTGAGCTGCTCCTCCTCCTGCTGAGGTTCGTCATGGAGTGGCTCTTGAAGAGCTGGGTGAATTTATGATATGGAGCCATCCCAAGTTGCTTAGGGAAGGTCAGCTCTCAGGGCCTGCATGTGCTGGGCTAATTTTTTGTCACCATAAATGAGTGGCTTGGCACTACTGTGGTTATAGAGAAGGAGCTTTGGATCCTGATTTGCTTTTTTATGCTGAAAGTGCCTTTTCTGGCTGCCTCAGCAAATGCCTATGATACAGCCAACAAGGGTGCTGCTTCCCTGTCTCTGAGATCACCAAGTTTCAAATGGCTGATTGCCCCTGGCACTAGAGTTTTCATCCAGATCATTTGTCCCTGAAAGAGGTTTAATTTATTGGAATTAATTTCATACAGCTGCTGGAATACATCAAAGTGCAAGAGGGAGTTGAGCAAACTCAGTCCCCACAGTGCTTGTCGGGAGGGAAGCTGCCATCTGTCTCCTTGACGAGCTGCATTAAGGTTTTTTTTCACTAAGAAATCTGTGCTTTTTGTTTCAGTCTCAGACACTGTTCCTCAAAGATGCTCTCTTTAGGCAGCCAATTTCTGATGACAGTGGCTCCTGGTATAATTTTTACCACTGGTAAAAATACAGTAAAGCTTTACCTTGGATTTAAAGTTCACCTCTGTAGTAAGTGGGGAGGAAACCTGCTGCTGGCAGATAGCAGGTGGGATTAAGTGGCTGCATTAAAGGCTTTAGGCACACTCTGCTAGGACGAAGCTTTGTGAGTTCAGATCTCCACTCGTGCAGTCATTTTCTCCAGGGCAAAATTCTGTACATAACACTGCCTAATGGGAGACAGACAGTCTTCACCTGAGACACTCAGCAAGATACATGGTGACAGAGATTCTCACTTCCAGCACCTTTACACTGTTCTCTCAGCATTTGTGCATTTGTTGATTTTGTCTTTTCTCATCTAACCAGAAATTAAAGTTGTGCTAGTTCAGCTCTAATCAGTGCAAACACATGTGACTGCAGAGATGGGAGCCCTGTGCATGCACTGAACTGTCAGGTACCCAGTGCCTGAACTCAGGAAAGCTGCAGCTCCAATGGTGAGGTCAGATGAACTGTTTGGAAACATACGATGGTCCTGCCTGTGAGCTGTGCTCTGCTGAGTGACAACACGACACAGCTAAGCCACTGCAGAATAAAGTGTCTTTGCTGAAGGCTTTGCTGGGACCAGCAGCTGCAAAGATGGCAAACCCGAACGTTGTTCAGCACTGTACTGTCTGAGCAGAAGTGACTGCTTGGCCATACCACAATGAAATACATTAGATTAAGGTCTCTTCCAACCCACACCATTCTGCAGTTCTGTGAAATAGAAATAGATATACTTCTGTTTTCACAGCTGCAGAGCTGTTTGCAAGGGTTGAGCTTTAACTGGTACAATGTTAGGGATGGGAAATCCTAGAGGCTTTAGACATTTGTGGGGAGAGGGAAAATTGTTACTTGTGTTTATGCAGAGCTCAGCACAGGGGATCCTGACCTAATGGGGATGTCTAGATACCACTGCAATATAAAGGGTAAGTGGTAGAAATGCAATGTCCCACCAAAATTAGTAGTAATGGAGTAGAAGGAAAATGACTACTTCAATGATATGATAATAGCACTTTGTGACATACAGGCATTGTAGGTCCATAAATAGGTAGTCACTTGTAAAACAGAGTAGTCAGGAATCAGAGCACTCCTTCTAGTGTGTTTTTACAGTTGTCTTGGGTCACTACAAAGTGCATTTGGGATGCAGCCAGCAGCAGGAGAAGGTTCAGCACATCCTTAGATTGTGACAGCACTTCTCTATGTTTCTCTGCTTTCTTTGTTGAGATGCAAGTCCTGTCTCTGCATTTCAGGGTATATCCATAGCACTGAGATTAGAAAGTTAAGAATGTATGTTTTTCCCTGCAAAACAGAATCAAGAGCATAATAGCATAGCAAAGGGAGGGATCTTGTGTGCTTCCGGTCAAGTCCTTTTCAGGATGTCATTTAAGGTAATCCCCTCTTTAATGGATCAAGTACTGTCTTGGGATTTTCATCTGTCTTCCCTTTTTGGGGTTGTTTTGGATCCCTACTTCCTTAATGAGTGGAATCCTTCATCTAATTTCCAGCCCAAATCTATTCATGGACAGATAGTTCATAACCATTTCCTCTCCTGCCAACATATTATTTTCATTGAATAGGTTTTCCCCTCCACTGGCAATTAACTTGCTGATGTATTTATACAGGACAATAATGTAATACCTGTCTCTATTTGGCCAAGCTTTTCTAGCTTCCTTGGTACTGTTAAATTTTGCTTACCAAATACATAAAATAGCTGAAGGTCCTATAGGGGAAGATGTTGCTCAGCTCTCTAATAGCCCTACCATGGGAACACCTGATGAGCTGGGACATGGAAAGGAGGACACAGCTCACACACCCATCTACTGAGCCTCCATGGGTACTCAAAAATACGCCACAACCTTGGGATGTGGGTTTGGAGACAAAAAACCTATGATAGTGACTGGAAAGAAACCTCTACCACTGGAGAAATGACGACTTTTGTAAAGACTCCCAGAGAGGATAGATATCCTACATTATGTTCCCTTCCTGGGAATGTGGTTTACCTCATATCTGCAGATTTGTATTTGTCACCGTGGATCCTGTCTGAAGGGAGATACTCTTGTGCAGCATCCTGCCTTCCCAGGTCTGCAGGTAAGATGCCAAGGCTTATTAAATGGGTATTTCTTGGATGGTGGCTTTTCCTGTATTGTGCGGCTGGCTGGTATGTACAGATAAGGTAATCACCACTGCCACTGCAAAGGAAAACAAAACTGCTGCAAAGCAGGAAGGCTGGAAATCTACTTTCTATTCTTGGTCACTTTTGTTGGTATAGTGGCTGATTCACTTGCTGTTGGCTGCCTTTGGGAGAAAGGTCAGTGCTGGAACTTCTCAGTCCAAATCCCTCAGTTACCAGAGTGCCCCCCTGATTGGCCCAAACGCTGGAGCTAAAGTACGCTCTGTCAAAAAAAAAAAAACAACAAAAAAAACCAAAAAAAAAACCAAAAAAAAAAACAGAGCAAAAATAATACCCATCTGAGCAGATTTTGTACAAGTAAATCCATCCACCTTTCATTTTTTCATAATCCTTTCCCTACCTGTAATCCATTATTTTTCAGAAATGAAACTTGTCGTTTGCTTGCTGAGGACAATGCTCTGCTAAGGAAGGTCAACTGAGCTGAGAAGCTGGTGCTGTGTACTGAATTTTGCACTCAGAAGTGTGCAGAATATGTCCCACTCTCCTGAAACACTGACACAAAATCTTCCTGGTGTCACAGAGACTTCAGGTTCCCAGCTGCACAGATGAGAGAGGAATGAGCATTGCAGAACAGTGAAGCAACAAGAAGGTACCTTTATTCTGAAGTTTTCTTTATCATTAAGGCTGTAGCTTTAAGCAAATCAGCATATTTTGATCGTGTTGTTTGTCTCTGTTGCTCTGCTGAGCCACACCAACCCTTCAGTTTCCCTCCCAAGGCTCCCACATACAAAGTTTCTCTGTACCTCACCCACAAGGCATGACTTTTTCTGGCTAAGACAAGCTGTTGCTTTTCTACACGAAATGCTTTGTGCAGTCATCCGTGAGAAGAAATGCTGAAAACTCTGTGACCCTCAGGAGTTTCCATCTGTAGCTGGCTCATCTTTAGAACATTCCTCTTCTGCTTCCGCATTGCACGTGAAGCATCTGAGAAAATAGTGGAAGCACTGAACAGATGTTCATCAGCCTACCATCGGTATCCAGCGCATATGGCTCTGGAGGAGGAGGCAGGTGGTTTGCATGTGGTGTTTACATCATTCTTTCAGGGATGCATCCACTGCCACTGTGGAGGATGTGTTTTGGGGGGCTCTGTAAGGCAGCAAGGCATGGCATTGAGTAGTCAAAATACAGGCCGTAACTCCATGTGAGCAGATATTCCCACATCAGGCTGAATTATGCTTTGAAATACTTTGATTGGTTCCTACAGGGATTGCACCCAGGACCAGTTCAGTCTCCAGCAAAGCAAGCCCTGCCAAGGGAAATGGTGGCAGGTGTGAGACAAGGAATGTGGGAGGGAGCAGCTGTCCCACCCCAACTCTCCATGGCAGGCAAAGGGGGCCAGCTTTGGTGGGAGGCATGCTGGGCAGTGGGGCTGGCTCCTGATGGAGGGGCTGGATTAGGAACAGCTACTGGGGAGGAGGGAAGGATGGACCTTTCCCAGGGGGCACCTTAAACCACTCCAGCTGTGAAATACCCAGTAGAGCTACTTTCTCCATAGTCTCCCTTTCCCTTCACAGCCTGGGAATTAGAGGGCTTTCTTGAGGATATGGACTGTATATATTTATTCTTATGGCTGGGAAAAATCAACTATTGATACATGGCTGGAAAGCCTTTAGACAGCTCTGATTGTCCCTGTGCAGCCAGAAGAAGGATTTATTATGGTATCTTCTTTAAGAAAGGGTGGAACCCTTAGGAGAGAAGGCAATATGACATATCTTTGCAAAGTCCTTGACATGGTTTTTCTGTTCTTATGCTTTTGTCAGCCCAATCATCCAAATATCAGCATTTGCACAGCCAGATTGTCCCAAGACCAGCAGAACTAATGGCAAAACATTTTCTGTTTGTCTTCTGAGGCTGAACTTTGGGAATTACCCAGTTTCTGAAAGTAGCTGAGGTCACAGTATTGCCTTTCTCTTGGCGGGGTATTAATGAGGTCTCTCCCCTCTATCTGATTACTTAGTACTTTTACAGAACTTGTCAGAAGTTTAATAATGTTAAGACCTTTATCCCTCTATTAAATTTGACTGCTGTGAGCCAAAGGATTCAAAAAATATTTGGGAGGAGCTGACTGTTCAACAAACACAAATTAATGATGTAATTCAGCTGGATATTGGGCCAAAAGTGCACTGAGGAATGATGAAACATTTAGCCAACTCACTAATGGTGTTCGTAATCATGGTTGTTCTCAGGTGGGAAAACAAAGGTGGGATCTTTTGCATGAAAATTGCCTCAGAAAGGCAGAAAATACTTGAAAACCCTGTGCCTGAATGTAAAAACAACGTTTACTGTTCAGTCACCGTTCCTGGCTTTGCTGCAAAACAAACTTCTTTCCAACCCTGTGTCAATTTGCCTTTCCCAGCACATGCCAGTTTTTTCTGGTCAGATCAGGAACTCTCTGAGCAGGAGCTGTCCGTTGCTCTGTGCTTTTACAACACCTCTTATAATGAAAATTCCTTCTTGGTTCAAGTTGTTAAGCATTCTTACATCCCAGTAATATATACTAATAAATAATGAAAGTGGAGCAGAGAAACTATCAAGAGAGCTGAAGCTTGTTTAGCTGGATAAATGGCATTTGACTTCACTTCTAAGCACATCTGGAAAGCAAACGAAAATTTTTGTTAGTTGCCAAGATTGGTGTCATGCCCATCACTAACACTTAAAGCAGTGCAGCGCTCTCTTCCAGAGCCTGTGGAGCTACTTCAGACACTAACAAAGGTATTATGTACTATGATAGATAGCCTTAGGTCTGTTCTGTGATCATGATGGATAAGCAAAGGAAAAAGTGATCTGAAATAAGTTGTTTTAAAAATATATTTATTTCTTCTGGGGTTTGCTAGTCTCTGCATGCCATGTAGGATCAGAGGAGTTAGCCTGACTTCTCCTTCCTTGCAAAGACAACTTTCCCAATTTTGCGTCACATTTTTTTGACTTCTTTATTACCCTGGGTTTCAAATGGTCTCACCACTCCTTTGTGGAAAATATTTTTCCGTGCCGTCATCTGCTCGTCCCTTTTTTGCGCGTATGTGTTTGCTATGGTAAGTTTTCTTTTTTTTTTCTGTTGGCTCCAGCTGTTAATGGAAGTTCTGTAATGCAAGAGGGATGAGGACTCTGTGTGTTTGTGTGTGTGTCTGGGGGCTTGTATGGTGGGGGAGATACACAGCAAGGTGCAGGGCCAGGTTCCTTGTACAGAAGACAACAGGAACCTGTTCTTCAAGTACAGAAATGCTATAGGAAGGACAGGGAGAGTTTGTGCTACACTGAGCTTCATATCCCTGATCAGAGCAATAGAAGCTTGAGCTACTTCACATCGCAGCTGGTTTGTGCCACAAACATTCTCAGCTGGTTCATGCCCCCCTTACATGGTGTTAGGGTTTTAGGAGGTCTCTTTTTGTTTTCTTTTTCTCTCAAAGAATTTTTTCCCCATACAAGCTGCCAAAGAGACAGAAGACCTGGCCACAGGGGGAGGGGTCTAGCTGGCCAGCCTCTTTCACCTGAGGTTTTCTCGTGTGGGGCAGAGAGGTCGCGAGATTTGAACTGGATAAAAGGGTTTGGGTGGGGTCCCTCGCTCTCTTGTCCTGCCGGCATTAGAGGGGGAGAGGAGCTGCTGTCGTTGTGGAGAGAGTTCGCCACTACTACAGACTTCTGCCTTTTCTGCTGCCTTCCTTCTACCCATCTGCTCGAGTGCTTCAGGGGACCCCGGGATCCCAAGCCCGCCTTTCCCTGCCCTGCTGGGAGCCGGGCCAGGACTGCCGTTCCTTTGCCGCTGCTCCGAGCCTTCGCTGCACTGTAGCCCAGCACCCCCCGCCTGCCGAGACCTCCCGGGGCTCCCGCTGCAGCTCCGGAGTTTGATACATCTCGCCTACCACCCGGGATTCTGTGTGTTCGTCCCTGCTGTTCCGGGATCGGCTGCCCCTGGGGTTTGTGAGGCGAGCTGCTCGTCCGCCATTACCGCGTGCTCCCCGAGCTCGCTCCGGAGCGCCCCCTGCAGCCGCGAGGGAACCATCGCACCCTCCCCAAACAGCCGAGGGAAGGCGGGCACTGGGTTCCTGGTTCTGTTTGTTATTGCTGCCGTGGTTAGTGTTGTTTGTTTGCCTCTCTCTATATATATATATTAGTAAAGAACTGTTATTCCTATTCCCTATATCTGTGCCTGAGAGCCCCTTAATTTCAAAAATTATAATCATTTGGAGGGAAGGGGGTTGCATTTTCCATTCCAAGGGAGGCTCCTGCCTTCCTTAACAGACACCTGTCTTTCAAACCAAGACACATGGGCTGTCTCTGGCAATTAGGGGTTTAAAATGTAAGTGCTGCAAAGAAGAATTATAAGAAGTGTTTGGAAAAAAACTGTCTCATTAAGGAGGGGTCCACCCTCCAAAGATGGGGAACACTGGGTCAGCAACTCTCTTAAGCCAGGAGCAGTTCTGAGGCTTGAACAATTACAACAATAACCAGGCAGCTTTGAGATGTCTTTTACCTCTCTACAGATTGTCTGTACATTGTAACATCTGATATCCTGTGTTTTTGCATGGCTAGTTAAAATAACTGTTTAATAATCAACCTTTAAATATATCATATAATGAAGTCAGATATTTTTATTTTATTTTTCCTTAGTAGATTTAAGCATTTTCATGCAGCTATAAAATTGCCTATTTTTAAATAACTGCAACTTTGCAAATCCTTTTCTCATGCAATGATTCAATTTTATTACATGTATTTTAGTAGGCTTTTCTACTTTCATTTAATATCCCATTGATCTGTTTTAAAACATTTCCTTAAGCCTGAACACAAAGGCTAATAATTTACAATGCTCCTTCACTATTCCCAGTGAATGAACATCTTACCAGGCAAGGCAATGCTCAGTATCATCAGATCCCTTGCCTTGCTGGCAGAAGCTGCCTGTAACCTGTGCGTGTCTGCTGGACCCTCAGATGCCATGCCACCCTTCTGCAGATGGCCTTCACCCTCATCTTCGTCTTATCCTGTTGCATTTTGGGCAGGAACAGCTGAAGACATGGCAGGTCAGTCTGGGGAGGATTAGCATCAGGAAGTATTGGTTTGTTATCAGGTAATGTTCCTCCCATGAGAGTGACTCTGCACTGGGCTGTTCCCAACATGACCCCATGACACTTCATATGAAGTGGAGATATTAATACATTTAATTTGCATCTGGATATCCAAATAAAGATTAGTTCTTCTCCATAGTTTAAGACAGCGTTCTCATATGGACTGTGTTGTTTAACAGCACTGCCTTAATAACAGGATAATAAATTCTGCTCTCTACATGCATAATTCACTCTCTATTCATACAACTACAGCTACACGACAGCTGATTTTATAGGGAAAAGGGTCTCAGAAGGTTTATTCACACAGTTTACTAAAGAATTTTAAAGCTTGCCAGTTGATGTCAAAACTCCCTTTGCAGCATTCCTTCGAACAGTGCGAAACCTCAGGACAAGGAGATCCCTCTCAGCCTCACCAGGGGTTCTCAGCACTGGGCACCTCCATCCTGTGGGGTGTGTCACACAGAAAGAGTGACACTGTGCAGATGTGAGTCTTTGCTTTCATGGGAAATGCTGCCTTTTCTGCTTCTTGATACTGTTTCTCTGACTGCTGCTTGCCCATCAGTACAGTGGGCAACATGGCACCCGCTTGTATCTCTCAGCAATGCCAGGACACTGGATAAATGTTTGTACAAAGGCTTTTGGGATCTCTGGTTCATGTGTCCTCTCTAAGGGCTGAAGCCTTTGGTGGCTGGGAGGGCAGGGTATGGATCTGGTGGGGCTCCAGAAGGACATGGAGGCCCTTATCATCCTCCTTGAACACCAAGCTCCATGCCAGAACAGAGATGCTTTGTCTTCTCTTTCCCAGCTTCTCCTATGACTGTTGATTTTACACTTTTTCTTATATATATATGTATATGTCTTTATCTACATCTATATATCTTTATGTGTATATCTTTAAAATGTTCATCACATAGGCTTGTCTTCAGAAGTCAATTTCTCTTGGTACAACATATTCCAATGAGTGGTCTGATAATCAGGACAAGAATGTAACTGGCACATTTCTGCTTCAGGTGGGGGCAATTAAGAAAATTTGGTGTTGAGAGCAGACACTGTTTTGACAAAGAAGAGTTGCTAAGACTCTGCCAGTCTGGACAAAAAAAAAAAAGAGACAGTATTGCTAAATTATGTAACTTCTGAAGAAGAAAGAGAAGTCTTTTGTTTGCCTACTTGGTGCTTTAGTCTTACAGTCAAAAGAGCTGAAGCACAGTAATGAAAAAGATCATGTTGAAAATACCTTGTCTCATTCAATTCCCTTGCCTTGTCTTTCCAACCTGTGCTGAATAAAAATGTTCTTTCCTTCTGGACAGATTATCAAATTTAAAGTGTATTAGCAGGCACCAGCTGTGTAGTGTAATCATTTGGCTGAATCTTCTGATGTTGGAAGAGAAAATCTGAGTTAATTGCTCAGATGCTCTCCTGCCTGCTTCTCTAATATCCCCCACCTTGCACCTGGTGCATCTGCACAGAGCAGAGATAAAGCAGTGGGAGGGCAGAGTGGGACTGTTGGGGACGTACAGCATAGAGGGACAGACAACTACGTGTGCTGTAAGAGCTTTGTAGCAAAATATTAACCACTCTTAATAGTCCCAAAGTGAGGAAGGAAGAAGTCAGTTGTATTTCTTTCCATATGGCTGTAATGTTGTCACAGTAGTCAGGTGGGGCTGGCATAGCTATCTAAAGACAGATGTCTATATTGGAGGTTCCCAAGTGATGAAACTGTGTTTCTTGGATAATTTTCTGGGAGTGCCCCAGTGCAGCCCTTGCCAGACTGCTGACCCCAGGGCTGGAGCAGGTGGGCAAGGGAGCAAGCTTGATTGGGATCAGCATGGTTTTGTGTGTTTATTGGTTAGATTATTTGCCTTCCTTGAGTTAAATGGTCAATGGCAAAATATTTTGGCTTTTTAAATCAGTAATTCTTAGTGGTGGAGAATAATTGAGAGTAGAGAGAGAGGTTCAGTGTATAAAGCAGTGGATGCTGAGGCTTTTCATCTGGTCTTCGTGTGGTTCTGGGCTTTTGTTTGGGACTAGGCTCAGTCTTGTGGTCTGGCCTGACTGGTGCCCTGTGTGCAGGAATTGATTCTGCCTGCAGAGCTGGTCACACCTCCCATCTCCATGAGGGTCTGGAGAACTCTGGTACGTGTGTGGTTTAATCTGTCCTGGAAGGAGTCTTGTTCATGTGCACCAAAACAACTGAGCCAACAGGCAGTAAATAGGGGTGATTGAAAAGTTTGCTTTCCACCTACATGACAGACATGAACCAAAACCCTAGAGTGAGAAGAGGCATTTGAAGGTAGTTCCTTATCTATCTCCAGTAACTTGAATGCTCTTCAAATTTGACTGAAGTTATATGATATTTTAGATACTCTGTTTATCTCCTTATAGATTTAGCGGCAGATATTCTTTGCTGAAAAGGACGGTATGGACACCTCTGAACTATTCACGTTTTGATGCACACTCTCTGAATGACAGATGCCAAGTGGGCTCTGCACATTTGTGTGAGCAAACCCAGCCTGGCAGAATCACACAATTGTTTTGTAATATTCTGAATTCTGTTTAGTTGCCAGTCTGACCCCATTCTTTGGTGGCACTTCTTTTTCCTCTTAAAAGTTTTTTTCTCTAGTCATGGGGGATGGAAATTTACCAAGCTGAAGCTTTGGAGAGGATCTCTGTTCTACCACTGGGGCCTTTGGGCAGGAAATTACAGAATAGGATGAGACTGGATATAGAATTGCCAAAGTTGGCAACCTTTGCGTGTATATATTGCAGGTATACCAGAGCAGTGTTTACAAGCATTGAAAAAGCCAAAAGGTTTTGACATACCAGCTCTTGACCTTCAAATATAAGCCTTTAGGAGCAGGGTACAGCATGTACACAGGCAGAGCTATTTTAATAATAATTTCCTTTTTTGTGCTTTTGCCCACCTTTGCCTCACTTCTATTGGTGAGAAAGGGTTCCAGTAGTAATAATTAGAAAAGCAATATCTCCTCTGGTAATCTGAACAGCAAGAAAATATCCAAACCCATACAGAGTACTGGATCAAGTTATTGCATGTGAAATCTTGTGCAAGTGCTTCTTGCAGTCTGTTATTCCTGGCAAAAATATTTCGACAGTTAATAATGTAAAGAGTGGGCAAACTCTAAATTTGATATGAAATTTATTTGTTCTGCTGCACCATTTGGAAAAGGGCCAGCATGTTAAATTGGAAATGCTGGTATGAAGTTACCATGATACATCCATTTTGACAATGTGTTTAAATACCTACTGCTTGGTTAAAAGAACAGAGCACTCAGCAGAGCACCTGTAGCTTTCTGTCACAAAAGAGAGGGCGTCTGGAAATTCCAGGGCAAATCACATATGAAGAAAGCCAAAGGAGATTTTGTAAATAGTTCATTGATGTCAAATTGAGAAGAATCCAATAAAAAATTGCACAGTCTGATGTACTTCTTGTTCCACATGTTCTGCATTATTACCAAGAGAATGCCAAATATCCTTGTTCAGCAAATACAGAATTCTTGTTATAAGCTTTGTACATCAAACACATGTAAGAACACATTTCTGACCAGGTTAAGAGAGAGATTAATCAGAACCCTTCTTGCACTGAGATTAGAATCAGAGCTGCTAGTCCATTTATTAGTTCTCAGGGAGCCTCCCATTTTGTCCCAGACTTTTCACATTAGGTACATATCACCCTTTTTTCATCTGGGTCAAAAAAAGCTCATACCCTGTCTCAGTTAGAAAGCAACTTTGCTGGAAGTATTAACTATATGCCAGAATGGCACTGGAGGTAAACTCTGCTCAGCCTAACTAAAAAATGTTAGGTATTAGGAAAGAGAGCAATTCCTAGATGGGGGCTTATTTCATTAAGACTGTCTTGTGCACATGGAATTAAAGTAGTTGGGTGTTTTTTTGTGTAGTTATCATGACCACAGCTATGATAACAAGGAAGGGCTCATAGAACACTGTGTTCTAAAACAGGGATGCACTTAAAGGCTTTCCATGTTTTTCAGTCTTGCAGTGTAATAAACTGGGAAAGAAAATGCAGCCTAATGTCTAGTGCGAGGTCCTGAGTGATGGGATGTCTGTATTTATTCCTGGCTCTGACAATGACTCTTGCTTGCATGAGTCATTGCTTTATCTTTGAATGCGATGGCAGTGAGAAAAATCAGTTTTATCTACATAAAAAAGATGCAGTGATTTCACAAGGTTTAATTCTGCTTTTAAAATAGGTTTTGAAATATTCTAGTAAAATATTACAAGGAGATATTGTTGTGCTTGAAAAGAAAAACAAACCCTACAAGAGTAATAGTTGTACTTATTACACAAAGTAACTCAGATATTGTGAAAAATCAACATGTCAGCTACAAATCACTGATCTAAGAGACTTTTAACTATAACTTACTATGGAATTTTATGTACATTTTATGGTGTTTTGAAAATGCATTTCTTTAGGTCGCATGTTTGGGAAAGCTGAAGATGGGTAAAGACAAATCTAAGGAGGGTTAAACACTATTATTGAACACCAGTCTTCTGTTACTAAAAATAATGGTTTGGATATCACCCTTTTGAATGCTTTAAGCTGCAATGCAGAGCAGGCAATAACCACTTTGTATGTGTCCTGTTTTCTAATGTCCTTTCTGCTTGTGATCACTACTGGCTGCTGAACCAGGTGGGTCTGTTGTCTGAGTACAGGGGGTCTCCCACTAGTGTGTATTTATACCTGTGTGCTGGACAAACTCCATGTGAATGCAGTTCATCTGCTGCTTTCTTTGCACTCTGTAATCTTTACAGACAAGGTAACAACTTGGTTACAAGAAGTTAGATAGCTGAAAAGCCATGTTTATACTGTGCCTTTTCAAAGAGACAATGTGCTAGAATACACATATCCCACTAGTCTGACTACTACCTCAGGGGGTTCAATTTTTGGATATTTCAGTCCATTTACTCTAACTGGGAACCAGTGCTGAAACCAAGAAACAGTTTCTATCTTTTTTCCCTCTCCTGCTTTCCTGTTAACGTTCAACGACTTGGTTAGAAAACATTCAGATTACAAAGACAAAATGGGCCTAAATTAAATTTTAAAAATCCACAAGAAAAAATATTATGGTACCGTTATGGTGGTTCTTTTCAGAACCTGTTAGTTTGGAACACCATTCTGGAGACAGCTAAGGAGGGACTTCCTCAAAGCTCTCCATCGCACAATATTTTCCATATGATGTATATGACTCTGGAACGGGAAGGACTCATAAATCTTTAACAAACTGAATCCTACACAAGATTCACAGGATGCTTGAGAGAAGCATGAAATGAGACTAGCTTACAAACCTGACCTAAATAACCAACAGTGAACCTTAGAGTAGACAGAATGTGTCTAGGGGTAACAAAGTAGGCAGAAGTGCTTGCAAACTTATTCTAAATACCAATTTATTCCACTTCTTGTAATAGCCTTCTGAATCTATTAGCGTGGGCCAGGGAAACCTCTCTTTACAACACATTTATTCCAGTAGGATTCTGAACCTTAGTCAAAGTAGTAGGAGATGAAGACAAAATTGGAAGTGGAAGAAAATTCTGAACTGAAATTGTGGCCTCAAAACTGACCTGTTATATTTTTAGTTTGGTACTGGCAAATGTAATATCATTTGTACCGTGTTTAAGCTAATAAAGGAGAGCTGGAGGTGGCTGTGGCAGGCACTGCCTATGTGGGAATGACCCCACACCCAAACTCCAAAGGACACTAAGAGTGGCACAACTTGGCATAACAATCACTTTGAGATGTTCACTGAACAAGCTGCTACTTCTGTTCTTTTTCTATCATGTCGTCTCTGGTTTTTAACAGAAGGAGTGTCTTGAGCAGAATATACCGTGTGCAGGCATTGGGCAGAGATGTGTGCCACTGCATAACCCCACACTGGAGACAACAGCTGGGAGAGGTGGCAGCCTTGGCTTGCCTGTCTCCCAGGCACACAGGGACATCCATGGGAGCCCTCAGCCTGCCTCATGCAGGTTGATCAGATGAGTAATCAAGGGACCTGTTTAATGTCTCTCTCCTCACGACTGAGGAAATCTCTAATTTAAATTTGACATTATATTTTAAATGGCCAAATCCCTCTGGAGCCATATAGACAATCTACTTCAATGCATAACTCTGTTTTATTTTTCTTCCAGTGGGACATTAACAAGCATTTACAATCAAATGTTGTCTTAAATTCATTGCTGGCTAGAGGTAGTTCAGACATGACTTCCTAAATTTGGACTACAATGCGAAGAGGGAACTGCCACTTTTTTTTTCATTTGCCTTTAGCAAGGACATGTGAGGGTAGCTGATGTAAAAGGAACTATATAGAAACAGGAACCTGAGTCTGAAGGAAATGGTGCATTAAAATAACTTCATTATGAGCTGTTAGCCCACTTCTTTCCCAGAGTGTGTCTCCACAAACATATTTCAATGATTGATAAACAAAAAATATTTACAATCAAAATAAATACTTGATATGCAGCAATGCAGCAGAAAATGGCTGGCAAATGCACTGCACAAATAGTCTGGCAACAATATTACTTATGCAAGCTTTGAAAAAGCTAATAATTGGGACCATTTTCAACCATGCCTAGGTGCACCCTTGGTTGTTTTTGAGGTAAGTTAATGTTCATCCTTCCACCTGGAAGTGAACCCAAGAAAAATATGTTTGGAATTAGTCAATAATCGAAACACTTTATGAAAAAACCTCCCACTGACCATGCTGGTTGTGCAGCTTTGTACAAACATTTATTTTTCCAGGGACTGATGTGTATTGAACGTGGCTGATTGTTCTGCTCTCTTGCTTGTTTTACTCCTCAAGAGTCTCTTGTTCATCTGTTGTGCAAACACTCTTAAGTATCTGTTCTGATCTGTGCTTCTAACACTTGCTGCAACTCCCCAAAGCTCTCCATTGCACAGTTGTTGCTCCCTTTACATCTTCCTTGTAACTGTTAGGACAACAAGAGAAATTCAATAGTATGATTGAGGCTGTGCCATCCCATTGGTTTTCTGAAAGGGAGTTACTGAGGTTCAAGAGGGCTCAGGGAGTTAATGGTGTACCTGTGTTTGGTGGTTTATGTCAGGTGATTGCATATAACTCCACTTGTGGTAGTCATCATTAAAAATATTTTTAATGGATTACTGAAATTAAGGGAGAAAAAATAAGAATGTAGCTGAAGAATTTGACATATAAAGTGTGAAATGTGTTTTTTTGACACATTTTCTGTCAAACATAATTTCCTTCCAGCACAGAAAAAACTAATTGTAGGAGAATCTCTTGGTTGGTATTAAAAGTAGTATAAATAGTGCACTTTGGGAGGAAAAAAAAGTTTATTTACATGGTTTGGAGCTTATTTTTGAAGTTTGATCCTGCTTCCTTTTAGATAAAGCAAGACCAGAACACACCAATGAGAAGAGACAGGGTGAAAATATGTTGTGCTGGTTTTCACTTACAGCTCACTGTGGGAAGGCATGGACACAGCTCTTGGTTTGAAGAAACACTTGGGGAAATGGAAAGCTTTTACCAGCATTACACTGCTTAAGACATTGTTCCTATGTGGTCTCTCTAGGATCTGCAGCAGGAGCCGAGTTTTGCGTCTGTATTTTGCAAGGACCTGGGACTGAGTTTTCCTAGGGGACTGGTGTCTCCTCTGGGTGTCTCACCCTGCCTGGCTGCTCTTCTCTGCAAACCTTGTCTGGAGTCCTCACAGCCAAGGTCTCCCTCAGGGAGCCCTGAGAGGCTGAGAGAGACCAGCCAGGGTCTGTGCTTCTTCCAGTCATTTTTCATTCAGTGACAACGTCAGCATTGCAGCTGAGGAAACCTGCCCGTGAGCCTGGCTGCCACCGTCTGTTTCACGTGGCTGACATTTCTGGTTTTCATCCAACCAATGGATGCATTTCTGCAACACACCTTGCTGAAATTAATCCTGCTTATGCTGTGTGTTTTATCTCCAGCTCGTGGTTGCTTGTAACTCTACAAAACAAGCTGGGACAGATCCCTTTCATATCGTGGCATGTGGGGAATGGGTGCTGTATAATTGCACCCTTCAGCTCTAATAGGGGTCCCTGAAAACAATTTCTTTCTCTTTACTCAAGGCTTACTTTTCTGCTGTGGCTCAAATACTGCTCCTATAGCTTAGAAGGAGTCACAACGGCGACTTACACATCCATAGCAGGCAGGACTGCTTTCGTGCTGACTATGTGACAATCCATAGCCCATTGTGGCCTCTTACAGGCGGAGTGGGACTAGTTATGCACCAGCCTCACACAGCCCAGATTCCTTAACCTGGAAAGTAAGGCTGTAAGGCCCTCTTGTGGGAAGAAAACAGCAGTCCTGCTTGTTGTGAAATGCGTCTGTTCTGTGGTGAATGCCTGCGAGGCACATGTGTGTCACCTTTTGGAGAGTGGTGCTGGGACACGCGTTGTGTGAAAGCACAAGCAACTTCGTCAGTGCTCAAATCTGACTCCTGCCTGCAAGCCTGGAAACGAGATAAGGTTGTATTTATAAACTTCAGCCCGTGGCTGCTGACCTGTTCAGCTCTGTCCCTGATTTTTCAGAGTGCTTTTTTCTTTACCCTAGTCACGGATGACAACTCCTAAACCCAGCCTCTCTTCCCCATTCAGCTAAGTCTTGTGGGGTGGCACTTTACACATGTGTGGATGAGTTGAGTCTATGACATGGTTATGACATGGTCATGCCATGGCCTGGGGACCTGCCACATCCTCTTCTCTCCTCCAGCTTCTGCTCACGGTTCCTCATGCCCCAGCCCAGCTGTGCTTCCACCAAGGACTAGTGTGGCTCTGTGCCTCACCTACTTGCAATGCCCTCTCCTCTCTGCCACTTAGCTCCTGGCTCAGAAAGACTCTGGCATGACTTCCTGGAGGCTTCAAACACTTTTTGCATCTTAGTGCCTGCTTCAAGGAAAGGGAGGCCTCACCTTGGCATGAAGTGTTGTCTGTGTGTTTAGAGGAGCTGGCTGCCAGCAGTGAGGTATGCTGGAGCTGAGGCCCACAAGAAGGCAGAATTAGGCAGGCACCTGCTTTCTGTCAGGAGATGGCAGTTTTTAGCTCCTGAACACACCTGAAAAGCCAGTGAGAGGAGCTCTGTCTGGTTGCACTCTGGGCAGGCAGTGGCAGGAGCTGGATGTTGGATCCTTTGTATGGGACCACATTAAGGTAGCCGATGGAGAAGTGACAGGCAGGGCGTGACAACAATTCCAAAGTCTTTGACCCAAGCCTTGCGGAGCTCCCCAGCACAAAACTTTTCATGTTGATCGTCTCAAGAGTATTTGAGTGGCTTACTCTGTCTCTCTTAGTCACATCCAGGAGCTCTGGACCTTTCCCTATAGACCAAGATCCATTTCTGACATCACTCTTCTTTGAGGAAGGATGATGCCTATTTGCTATTCAGCACTCTGACAGCTGCATAGTACAAGAACAAAGCAAAACAACAACCAACCCATCTAAAGATCAAGTTAGGAGAAAGATAATTGTCATTATTATGTAATTTTTATTGCTGAATTGATAGGTGCTTGCGTATTTTCAGCTTCTCATCTCAGTCAGTATCTGCCTCTCCTGTCACAGCTTTATGACCTCAGGCATCCCATCTATTTAGCAGTAGCAAACTCCTAAATTACATTCCAGTAACACACTTTCTTTAATACATACAATTAAAACTTTATGCTGCAGTTACCTCAAATATGTAACTTAATAATACATAAACCAATGAAGAAAATTATTGGAATTAGTTACATTGCTGAAAAATCTAAGAACCAAAAATATCAGAAGTGAGATACTGTGAGTATACTTGGAAAGTATAGCATGTATTTAAACCCCAGTTTCAGAATAACTGGTACAATGTGAGTTTTTATCCTTCTAAGATTACTTTCTGGACTTCCATTTTAATTTTCTTCTGATGTCAAAATGACTGATTTGGATTAATTTTTTATGCAGAAATAGTCAAACTCATAAAGGAGTGTGGGCCAGTGTTGTAGTTAGATGTTCTATTGGTTTATTAAAAATGTTATTAATGTGTTCTAAAATCTACTTCACCCTAACATAGACAGTTTGCTGCTTTTTCTAGATAAAGGACTGTCTGAATATTCCCTCCTTGCCACTGTTTTGGGAGGTTGTAGAAGCTAAAGAGATGTCTCAAAAGAATTGATGAAAACTGGCAAGCCATCAATAATTTGGAGAGGAATCATTCAAGAGGAGGTTATGTATTATAAGAAAATTTGCTGGCTTTGTATGGATTTACAAGGCTTTTAGGAGAAAACTTTTGTGTTTTGGTAGAATACGTGACCCTTGCCATGGAATCTGTGAAAGCAGAAATTGTGAACATGAGGTTTTATAGTTTAGAGTAATGCTGAGTAGGAGTATGCTGAGAGTTTCCAAGGGAATATTGCTGCTTTTGGAACAAAAGTTGTTGATGATCTATTGATGAAGCCTATTGAACCCAGAGCACTGATATGCACTGTGTGTGCTGCTGACATGGACCCTGAACCTCACAAACTGGAATAAGAGGCCAAAAGAGAGCAGACCCTTCATCACCTCCAGCAACAAAGAAATACAGATCACAAGATCTGGAGCAAGCACAGGACCTCAGGAAAAACCTAGTAATTTTACACAAAAACCTGTTGCTGCCTGACTGCCTCTCTGAATTGTCTTGTGAGATTATAGCAAATTAACTGAAAAAAATGAATCTTTAGTTTCTTATGTGGTCTGCTAAACATGAAGTCCTGGATTCTAAAAAAAGTAACATGATTTAGGAGACTAGTGCTATTTGAATTAGCAGCAAGTAGGAAGAAGGATCAGGCTGCCTGTTGCTCTGATCTGGGGGCAATAAATTACAATACTGCAAAATCCCAAATCTGTATAGCTTTTGTAGAGTCTTGTATTTAATTTGTGCAATGTGTAAGGTATCAGAAGAAGAAACTCAATTCACCTTAATTCCATTCTCTCCCTTCAGGACAAAGGGTGCTTTGAATTACATAAAATTTTAGTCAAAGTACACTGTGGAAATCAAACAGAATTTAATTTTCAAAGCATCCTTTGAACTGTTCACAGGCATCCTGTGTTAGCTCCATGTCTTGTGATCTGTATCTCTTTGTTGCTGAAGGAAGTGCACTTACAGAGCTGAAAAAACATTTTGTTATTTCTTTCTGCAATTAGTTCTTTGCTAGGCCTGCCTTATACCTAACAGGCAATGGCAAAGCTTTGAGAGTCCTATCGGTCTTACTCCACCTTATGCCTTGCTGGCAAAATCCCCAGTTTTCTAGCTGCTGGTAGTTAGTCATTCACTTTGTGTGCCCTTTTCAGCCATCCCAAGTGTTAAGAGTTTCATTTCAAATCCATGGTTGTAATGGAGATCCAGGTTATGGAGCTGTACCACAAGTAATATTTAGAGCCAATACAGCAAAGGACTAAGTGTGTCTAAATCAAAATATGGCAAGGCAGCACCACCCAGAGGTACTGGAGCTGTCTTGGAACAAGTGAATGCTGTGCTGGAAGTAGAATAGCCATGGCAGTACAGTGGTCTCCTGGGGACATCTTGGCTCTGTTGGGGACATGTATGTTACCCTTGTGATAACATTTTGGAATCTGGCACATTCCCTGATCATTCCCACTACTTTGTTCAGAGCTAGTCTATGTAGTGCTGTATAGCCTTGTAGGTATGATTTTTGTGGATGTATTCTCCTTCCTACACCCCAAACCATGTATTATTGGGCTAAGGTGGGATATTAGTGTCAGATTTTCAGCGTTGCTGCTTAAAACATGCACCCATTTTAATGCGAAATGTGGTGCTGAAAATGATATCCAGAGCACACAATCCTTCACTGTTGAAATTAGCTTGAGTTTCACTGTTGATTTCCACTGGGAAAAACCAAGGATCCCAGCAGTGTCACTGCAATATTACTCTAAGATAGTGGTAGGTAGCTGCTGGCAGTGTGATTTGGAAGAACAAATTTGAGCAGACAGGGGTTAGATCAATATCTGAAGGATGATTATCTTGGTCAGCACAGTATTTTCCATAGCCTAATGCAATCTAAACAATCTCTAAATATATCACAGACTGTGAAATTTCAATTCCTGTCCTGTCAGCCTGTTCATGTGAGGATGGATGACATGCCTGATGAAGACAAAGGGCCTGATCCTGCTGCTGCTGAAGTAACTAATAAATCATCCATTAACTTCAGAGAACCCCCAAAAGAATCACTTTGTCAAACTGCTCATTTAAACAGAGGTAGCAAATCCTTTACAGGTGTAATGTGTTCACAGAAGCTGCACGTGCACAGGCCTCCTCCCCAAAGGACAGGAACATCTCTGCAAGTATTTGGAAATTAAAAAACAAGCCAAAAATAAATGAAGATTCTCAGGATGGGAGGCTGCTATTTCAGGCAGACCTTGACTAGGACAGACAGCACAGGAACTCTGTGAAAGTTGTTTATTGCAACACTTTTTTGTGGGGATGGTGCTCTCAGATGTGTGCACTGCAGCCCCTCGCCTATGGCCAGGTGTGTGCTCAGAGGAGGCAGGCACTGCTGGACAGCAGAATCTTCATCTGAGATGACATAAAGAATGAGAAAACTGGACAAAATTTGGCTTGTACATTGAGAAGAAATTTGCCTGAGACTCAGTTGTGTTTTTCCAGGAAAGGTGACCATCAGGACTGAGGGCTCAGACAGCCAGGTGTCCAAGGAGGGTGCAAACTGGGACCAGGTTTTGGGATGGTGTCCCTGGGTTATCTGTACCTCTCTGGGAAGAAATATTTCTCTTGATCCAGGTGCAATCCCCCAGCCAGAATTATAATCAGCTTCCACCACAAACTCCCTGCAGATCTGCCCAGCAGGTTATAGGCGGAAACTGTAATTCCAACTCCAGCCATCTTTGCTTTGCCCTCAGTGTAATCACATGCATATACATATGAGCCTCTAACTGTCTGTTGTAGTGAATAAATGTTTTTCCAAACTGAAAAAAAATAACAACGTCAATATGATAGAGGTTAAACTTTCAGGTATAAATAAGTCTTTTAAAATGCATCTTTTAAATAAAAGCTTTAAACCTCTTTTGCATTGCTCACAGGAATTTATCCTATTACTAAACCCTTGGTGCCTTAATTATATTAATAATTTAAATCTCTACTTTTACTGAGTCCTGTTATTTAAGGTTTAAAAGAGCTACAAACAACTTTGGACGCCTGGAAGGCTTCAAGAGATATTTTCCTTATCACAACAATACAGTCTTTTTTATTTCTCAACTCCAAAATGCTATGAAATATTGCCAAATTATGCAAAATTTAAAAAGAAGAAAGTTTAGCTGAAATCTCAACTGGGAAATACCGGTCACTACTCACCTTTTTGGTATATAATCAAGTGACTAAGTAATGGATTTAAGAAAAGTACACCAGACAGGTTGGTCAACTCATTAATTAAAATAGGAAATTAAAAAGCATTTGAAAAGACATACAGGGTAATAGCTACATTGTTCCGTTGTAATTTACAGCACAGAAGTTCCTCAGGCCAGGTCCTGCACTCACGAATTTAGTGGCAACTTTGCCGTTTGTTCAGTGCAAATAGGATGAAACCTGATCAGGCCCCTGTGAAATCCTAAACTAATGTCAAATAAAAATATTTTCATTCCAGTTAGGATTTAGAAATAGACGAAGCATTTTCCGGTACTTTTTGTTCAGAGAGGTGTACTTGCAGCTAACTCTCTTAGGTGTACAGGACTATACTGGTTTGAAAGCAAACCAGAGAGACTCCCAGTCAGAAATATAATTTAATAGGAAAAATAAAATAAATGCAATAGTATAAAAAGAAAAAACACTGACAGAGTCAGAATACAACCTGACACCCTGTCGGTCAGGGTGTTGGTAGCAGTCCGATTAAACGGTGCCTGCAGTCTGCTGGAGTGATGGTTCTGTTGAAGCAGTGATCTTGTCAAGGGGTCTGGTCTTCCTTGGAACGTCCAGTGGTGGCTGTGTAGCTCTTGTCCTCTGGGAATCCAGGAGGGAAGGGCTGACTCTGGTTTCCAAAGCTCCAAGTATACACAGATGGGAACGCTTAGTTCCTCCTCCTGGGCGGAGCATCTCACAATGGGACGGTGAGTCATGAGGCAAGGCATTGATGGGCCCATTAACAGAAGATATCCCCTGGAGGGAGGATGGGTCATGGGAGAGATAAGAAACACTGCCCCAGCTGGTTTCAACAGCTGGCCCATTAACAGGAGATATCCCCAGAGTTTATCAGGGATGAGTCATGCAGGAGGTGGGGAACACTGCCCCACCAGTTTTTTAACAGCTTATGAAGATGGTGATAGAATATATACTTTTGGGCACATGTTACATTGTAACCTAGGACAAGGATTCAGCCCCTGTGCTGGGTTCAGCTTGGTCTTCAGGAAAAGTGGATGCTTCCATTGATTACTGGGTGAGGAAAAATTATAAATAGGGACTTCAGACTGATTGTAGAGGGGTTCAAGGTGGCTCCATGACTCCTAAACAGGAGCATTTTCCTTTGCTCCTAGTCAGGAAGGTGAAGTGGCACTGTCTGGGGGCAGTTGGGCTGCCAGATCACTAAAACATGTGTAACCTGCTCTGGGCAAGATCAGCATCCTGGTTTGAAATAAACTGATTTTATTTGGAAAACTGAAACTAACTTTCGAGAGAAGAAATTTTGATCTTAAACAATCTGCCATTGTTTAAAAATGGCCTTGATGCACTGGCTAATGAGTTGTCTATTTAGCAACAGTTTATATTCATTTTACTTTGGTTTTGCAAAAAGATTAAATCAAATTGTCCATATCTGCCATGCGTTGGATTACTCTCCCTGCATGCTGTTATTTCTACAATGACAGTTAGGTAATGTCATGTCTGCTTTGTTCTTTGGGCATTCTTCCCCACGTCTGGTATTTTGGGAAGAACTTAACATTCGCTAAACCAGCAATAGATTACTCTAACATCTAATTCTCCTTGTACAACTTCAGGCTCTGATCCTATGAAGATTTATTCCTATGCTTGCTTTCATGTATAATGGGTTATCCCACAGAAATTCAAAATGAATAAAGTTATGCTTATGCATAAGTGCTGGAAGGATTTGTGCCTAAATAATGAAACTAAATGCTGGCAGTATATAATTATCCATAAGATTCAGCCATAAACACAGCAGAATTCATCTCCAAAATAAATACAGGAAATGGAATAAAATGGAAAAGTCTGTGAGAGTATTTTTACTTTGCCTCATTTACAGCAATTTTGCACCGTTAGTAATAACCAAACTGGTAATCTAAATTGCCTGCTGCTTGTGCTGTAGATGAACTCTGGCACATAATTTGGTTTCTGTATCCATTTAGACACTTAATACTGTGAATAGATGTTGAAAGTGAAAGAGGGGTGGGAAAAAAAGCCTGTAAATAATTTCAGTGCCCTTTGAAGACCCCAACTTATTGTTACCAGCCTTCCATTGCTTTAAGAAAATTAGTAGACATGATTTTCACCATATGCACCATCCATTGCCTTCTGAATGACTCTAACATTGTCAGTCTAGATATATTTTGTCACTTACATGCCCTCAGTCATCAGTATTACATCAATTTGGGTTTATCCAGAGTTGGACAAATTACAGAATATCAAGTTGGCAGACAATGATAATCATTGCTCGAAAATATCAAATGAGCTGGAACTTTGAAACTAAAAATTGCTCACAGAGGTCCCATGGTGTGAAAGAAAGTGGCGTTTCTGCTTCTTTTCCTACTGCCAAGAGAGGAGTGTTGGTTGAATGCACAGGCTCCAGAGGTCTCCAGATTGACTGTCCTCCAAATTCCCTGGGCAGGACAAAACACTCCCTGGTTCCTGGATCACCATCTTCTGATTTTAAGGCTGGTATGGTAGGCTGTGAAGTTTTAAAACCAAGAAATTGATTCCCTTTCCTGGAATGGACCAGCAGAGCTTGTGCAGCTACTTCCAGCTTCAGCACCCTGATTCTGCCCTCTGAACACGGGAAGGTGGAGACCTGTGGCTGGAGCCAGGACTCCATGGTTCTCAGGCAGCCAAATTCACAGCACTGCCCTCTCTCATCCCAGAGGCACCACTCAAGGGATCCATGGCCAAGGGGCTCCCACCTGCCCTGGAGACCCAAGGCGGCCCCAAGGTCTCCAAGGGCAAACAGTCCCATGCCTTGGCTCTGGAGGGCAGGGCTGAGGAGGCGTACATGCCTGAGTCTCTCCAGCTTCTTGCAGAAGCCTTGAGTTCTTGCCATTACTCTCTGAAACCACACGTTTCTGTGGGAGAGTTGCCTGAGGTTTACCAAGAGCCTAAGAAACTTGAGGTATTTCAGTTGAAAGATTTCAGTCAAACCTCAGCTTTTTAAATGAATTTCAACAAAACTTTTCTGACCTGTTCTAGCTAGGGCATGTGATAGAAGGCTAGTGCAGACTCAGAAAATTCAACCTAGAAAAAAGAAAAGAATATGATTTTAAAAAAATCCGCTGTATTAAATTAGCAAGGGTGAAGTATTGTGTTTTGGTGTTTTTTTAATAGGAACCTGTTACAGGCAACAAAATGTTTCCTGTTTAAAGAGAACATGCACAAAGACCAAGCATTTCGAAACAATAAAAAATATTCAAATTGATGGTTGATGCAAATGTCTTGAAGACAGCTTTTCTAGAATGTGTATGATGGTGTAAATAGTTTATTAGCTTTCTAGAAAGTAAAGACATTTAGAGATACTTTGTATTTCTAAGCTCTACTTGACTTTGAATTTTTGAACCAAGGTGAAACTAACCAGAAGAGAGGTATTCATACTTTTTGTCTTGGGTATTTGATAAGAATAAGCAGGAGTGTTGGTGTGTTTCTCAGGTTAGGTCTCTGTGGTTTTGGGCTCACAGCTCAAGCTGATCACCCCATGAAGTCTCTGAGGCTGCAGATGCTGTGTGATGGATCAGCTCAGAGCACAAAGGAGGCAGATATGTGTTCCTTGCTAATCAGTCATAACTTATGTGAACCTAATTTATCTAGGTAATCTTCAATTATCTGAGTTCTCTCTGATTTTCTCTTTCCTTCATCTGTCACTTGCAGTGGTTGACCATGGGTTTTCTGTCTGGTGAGAGCCAGCTGTGCAGGTCAAACCATACAGATACTGTTTCTTGACAACTTCTGTTCCTGGCTTTTCCTTTTTCTGCGGGTAGCAATACCATTTTCATTACCTTTCTCGGACTATCTAACAGATATATATTTCTTCTTACCCTACTTGCTAATTGCATCTGTGTTGATTTTCATGTCTTTGTGTGCTTCTGCTTAGTCCTTATCTTTAGCTGTTTGAGCTATGTTTTGCTGTTTGGTTCCTCTTTGAGTTATGGAGAACCTCTGAGTGTCTCTTTTGTTTGCTTTGCCTTTTCTGCTTTTGTCTTTGCTTCAGGATACTTTATTCCAGTGCTTCTAATTTTCTCCTTCCTTTACATGTACTCCTAGACAATGTTAACTGCCAGCTTCCTGAATTTATTCTGCTGACTTTTCCTGAAGGATTTTATTCTATATATATTCTACAACAGATGCCCTAACACTTCCTAGTCACTCTAACCCCCTGCCTACAATTTTCGTGACTTCCCTGCTGGTGAAAAGCAAATCTAAAAGAGCCTGTTTTCCAGATGTGTTTTCTAAAATTTACACACAACACCTGCTGGGAAGTCTGGGGGAGATTCCTCAAACCCAACAGAGATGTACGTGAGTAAATGAATACAAGCACAGATCATGGTCTGATTTCTTTATGGATTTATGTATTAAAGGCAATATCAAACAGGAATTCCTAGTAAGCAGCACCTGTAAATAGTAAATTTTTTTGCATCTCATCCTAAACTGACCTCTGAATCAATGAAGGATGCCCTAAAAGTGCCCTTTTCTCACCAGTCTGTATGAGGCAAGCCATGGGTTGTTAGTTCTTTAAATTTTTTTCTTTATATTACAACATAAGGGACTAACATACCAATTTCCAAGCCAAGTGTATAATTTAATAATAAAACTTCGAAAGCTTTTGTTGACCCTTTGACTTTTGTCAATCCTTTTGACCACAAACATCTAGGAATCTTAGGAACTCCCACCTTAAGAGTGGGAATGACACACGTATGCCTGGGGGAAGAGTCCCATTAGCACCAAGCCTTGTGTTTTGCATGTCTCTGTTTGCTGTAGAGAAAGAAAAAACCCATCCAGTGCTGGGTTTGGCTCAGAGGTCCACTGATCTCCCTATATGTTGGTTCAGGGGTTGCAGTCCATTTCTCATGGGTAAGATACTGGTGTCAAAGCTCTCCTTGACCTTTCTGTGGTCATGTTGCTACATAAAATGACATAGAGAACAAAGCATGGTGGTTACTTGCAGTTATCGCCTTCTCAACATTGCTGTCCATCTGGAAGAGAAGGTCAAGGCTTGATCAGATTAGTTGTTCTACACTACTCTGATTTCTTCATTTGCATCTGATTCAATTCAATGGCTGCTGCAGATACTGATTGTCTTGTGTTCAACAGGTCCTTTAAGCCTACACAAGCCATGTTCAAGGGAAGTGAGAGCCAAAAGCCATTACAGTGTTGATCCCAAGGCTGTTGTCAGAGTTGGAACAAGTCCCATTTGAATGTAATTTCTTCTCAGCACAAGGACTCACATCTTGGGAACAAACCCAAGTGCTGTCAGACTGTAAGACAATTGACTTTTCTGCTTACACTGTAATTAATGCTAGTGAAATCTCAGAAAAGAAAGCAGAGAAAGCACAAAACATTCAAGTTTAGGACTAGCCACCTTTCTTTCACTGCTTATCTCAAGGGATGTGAATCCATTAGAAATAAGGTTCCAGATGCCAAAACCAATAAAAATGCAGACTTTAAGGTCTAGCCAAATTGTGGTTAAAGTTATTTCTCTATGGATCACACTCAGTCATTAATTTTACGACTGGACATTCTCCAAACTCCGTGGTTTCTTTGCAACAATGGGTAAGATCCCAGTTATTAGATGCCTTACATTTCACTATTTTTTCTAATATATCCAGTTGAATTACAACTAGAATTTCATAATTCTGTTTCTTTCTGATGGAAAAAAAAGAGTACTGTAAACCTGTTGAAAATGGACACAAGCATTCAAAATAGAGCAACACAGTTTAGATGATATGTATCAGTATAGCTTAATGGTTTGCATCATGTATATGTGATGTGGTCTTCTAGGATTTTCATCTTTATAGGTAGAAAAGTGCTGTGGTTAATTGCTTTCAACATAATTAAATTCACAGGAAGTAATTTTATTTCAATATGGATTGCGAGGAAGAGATGGGACTTTTGGAGAACATATGTCAAGCAGCACATGAAAAACTTGTACTTTTGTATAAAACGTTGTCTGAAATGCTATATTCTTCTGAGACATTTGCATAAAGAACTCTTTAAAAAAAATGACAAAAACCCAGCAGAATTGTGTGCTTCCACAGCACAAGTAATCCTTTATAAAAGACTGTCCACAAAATTAAAGTCATATTAATAGATGCTACTGAAAAGCATAAGAAAGGCTTATAGTTACTTTAATCTTTTTTTAATACACTGAGCCAGTAGAAGTAATTTATGTTGTAAACTTCAAAAGAGTATAGTGAAGAGAAATATAGGTCTCTCTGTTGAGAAGTGTAGCAATTTAATGACAAAATTACAGATTATTTTAGTATAGGCTTTTTTTGGAAAGACCAAAGTTATGTTAAACTTATGTTTAATAGCCTGAGATATCTTGCTCAGGACTTTTTCAAAAATATTCCTTGACTTCTTCTTGCAGTCCTTATATTGTATGAGAAAATGGCCTTTAAGGTATCTAAAGATATTCAGTCACATTATATATTACAACCTTAAGCTAAAACTTCTTCAAGAATACTAAGATTTTACTCAGGAAATTGATCACTGCAATGCAGGGAGTATCTTCATGAGTACCCTTCTTATACTTCTAAACTCTTATATCCATAAACATTTCTTAAAGTTTGCTGATGGCCACTGTTGTAGAAAGGACATTACATGAAATAGGTCTTGATCTGACTACTGTGGATTTCTGCACAAGAGACCTCCTGGTCCTGCTGACGTAAATGTTTAAATTCCCACTCAAATCAGATGAACTCTCAGAAAATCCTGGGGTGGCTTTTGGAGTGTCTGTGCATTCAGGATACACTGAATGCCACGGGCACCACAAGCAAGCAGCAGCATAACCTGTGTTGCTCTGGACAAATTTGTAGGATGCCCTGTCCTCTCCCATTTTAAAGAAAATTCAGGGGTGTCTCCTTTCCTTGCAAAATCATACCTGAGCTCACTGCACAGCTTGGTGTGAATCTCCCAGATACCACTGGGCCAAAACTGGTATGACTCCACTACCAACCTCTCCTGACCCTGAATGGGCCTGGGCTGTCCTCACCTTCTCTTGGCCCGGTGCCTGGTCAGCAGCTCCACGACATCTCCATGTTGCAGACACTCCATAGCTGTGCCACTCGTTCCAATGGAGGTTAGCCCGGAGCCTTTCCCACTGCCCACATCCCTTCTGTTTCTGAAAAATTACCTTAACTCTAATGGGTTGAGGTGAATTTGGTGACTCATGCTCAGCTTTGAACAGCCAGACTTCAGCTAGACTAAGGAAGACATTTTACAATACTTCCTGTATCTGCGGTGGTATTATTTTCTTATCTTTTTTTAGCCCCATAGTGATTTAAAAACTGAAAAAAAAATGTTGTAGCTATTAGTACACATCACATAATATGCAAAGTATCCTCTACAAAGCAGTTCAATTACTTCTGTATATGTGTCAAGTGCTTGACTGTCTTTTAAGAACTCTTACAGCCTGGGAAATGATGGCTGGATAGTTTTAAATATTTTATTCACTCGATAGTCTAGGAAGTAGTCTTTATGTAAAATAACTGTACAGAGTTATTTTACTGTCAATACAGACCATAAAATACATTGAAATTAAATTGGACTAAATTATTTTGGGCACAAAAATAGGAAGTAGACTTTTAATTTCAGAGGGGACCATTACAGACCCCAGCTTGATCCTGTCAGTGTACTGATTTTGAACTTACAGGACCATATGGAACTCCCTATAAGGTGAGGCTACAGGTCATTTGACTAATTTTTTATTTTCATTTTCCAGGTGGGTAAACCACAGCGCTTTCATGAAATAAGAAAGTCTGGAACAGCTAACTAGACCAAGGCTTTCTAAAGGAACCAATCATTTAGCTAAGCCATTTGGGAAAGATTTGCTCACCTAGGCTTCAAGTACTGCAGGTTTTGCTCCTCTTGTTGCAGGAGCTTCCTTGCACATACATGTGAATACCATAAAACTGGTATCAGCCTTTTTGGTTTTGCTTTTATGTTTGTATATCTCTATTACCGAGCAGATTGTAAGACCCAGTTGATGCTGAGCCATTTTTTCCAGCACTTATTTTGTGAGTTGGAACAATGTGACTAGAGAATGGAAAGTTCATCTCTAATACATCTCTAATACAGACTCACACTGGATGATTTATGAGCAATGTGTGGGGTAAGATTTTAGAGAAATATAAATTATACATGTTCATGTTCACTTCATTTTATGTTTCCCACATGTTACTATGACAACATTCATGGGATATATATTTTAATTTCTGTTGCACAGAGGAAGTGTGTCAGGTCTGCACATTTCTCTTGATTTTATGGCTGAGTGCTGTGTCTAATGCAGGTTGTAAATCTTCTTGGAAAAATATATAAGAGGGTTTTCATCACAGTGGCTCTCCTGGCAATTCTGAAGCTTTTAATAAGCATAATTTAAATTTAAAAAGAACATTTACATCCCCTGTGACGTGGAGACTTCTAAAGCGGGGGTAGCAAATGCTGTGCAGAAAAGCAGGAGCTTCATGCTAACAATTGCTGAATGTGTTGCATAGTTAAACACATTGTTAAAACTCTTACTTCAGTAAAACTCTAAAAAATGTCTTGTGGCCAATATTTAATTTCCTGCTTTCCATATAGTGGGTAGAGGATACTTTTTAAACTTTTTAATTTCTTGTGCAAAAAAATGGTTAAAAACTTCTTTATAGTTCTCTAAACACATTTTCCATAGGACCTTAAGGGTTTTCATGACAGCGAGATTTTTCTTTAAAAATTAGATGGAAATTTCTGAATTGGGTTAGACAGGCTCAGTTTCAGCACCACAAGCCATTGTTCTACATGGCAATTAGTCTGCATATGCATCTGAAACCAGTGCTGAGAAAAGTGACAGTGAGTTGTGCTGATAAGTGCTTTAATGGAATTATTCAGCAGGCCAAAACCCATTAATCACAGGGAACAGTCCCCCTGTGATACTTCAGTGTACAGTTAAACAAGACTCCACTTATTTATTTACTTTCCAGTGTAATTTTTTTTAATCATAGTGGGAACATTAACTGCAGAGATTCCAGTGAAAAGTAAAACCTACTCCAAATCACGAATTTAGAACTAAAACATAATTACTTATAAAGAATGAAGACTTTTAGTCATTTCCTGTAATTTCCCCACCAAATTAAATTTTTGCCTTGCAGTACTGTTATAATATACATCTCACACATACTAATTGGAACTCCCTATATGAAGGTGCCATTCTCACTTTTCCTGTTCTAACATGCCTGTGTTTATAAAGGAAAGGACAAAATCCACATCCCATTAGTCTTCTTCTTCCAGCCTGTTTTTTTGTATCACTTTCATCTTGTCCTTTTAGCTGCTGTAGCTTTTGCACTTGGACAGCTAATAATTCATTTAGGACAATTTGTTTAGGACGAATGGCTGCAGCTGTTAATTTATATTTACATATACTATTGACTATATTGCTATAGTGGTACACAGGTCCAAGTATTTTGCTTGTGTTTGGTTCCTGCAGCCCATGCTGCGCTACACCTCTGGGCATACCATTGCAGCTGTGTTCTGTTCTATGATAACTTTATCACTTCTTGTAAAGTTGTGGCATTTTTAAAAAGCATGTCTCGGGGGGAATTTACACCCTAGAAATTCCTGACAAATGTAGTTAGTAAATCGCTTTCTGAATCCCCCAAAATATTCCCCACCTGACCTTCCATCAGCGGCAAGTGCCACAGCTTGAAGATTAGCTGATGCTTCACCACTGCACCAGAAACAGTTCAGAGGCCACTCGGGAAGCATGAGTGACCTCCCACATGCTACCCACTGCTGCTTGGAGAACGCCTGCTGTCAGCAGGAATAACAAATTCTGAGTCCAGCTAACTCACTGCCCAGCTGGGGCAGAGCTTTTATAAAAGACTGTGCTTTTACTGTGATTCCTCAAAGTGCAGGCATGCTGCTAAGCTTCCATTTCAGGCTCTCTGATCTGCCTGGGATCTCCTGTTTGACACGGACTGTTAGGAAAGTCCTTTCCTGGAGTCCACCAGAATATGAGTAGAAATCTGTGACCTCGTTTCTTCACAATGCCAGCTGCTGGGACATGCTTTCTTTGTCCTCTGCAGCAACAATGTGAAGTATAAACTATTCTACGGCCTTCCTTTCAGCTTATGCCTGGCCTGTTTGGATTGTTGCAGATGTTCCAAATTCATCCTGAACTTTGAGACTTTTTCCCCCTCATTTGCAAAGTTATATAAGCTTCTTTTTGCAGTTCTTCTTCATTTGGTAACACTAGATAAACTGACAAGACAGGATGGGAGAAAAACTTTGCCCAGAATTTCACAATTTCTTCATAAGAATATAGGCACTAATTTCCCATGTGATTTTCAGTCCAGGCATACCAGGCTCACATAAAGGGCCAGAATATGTACAACTCCTTTGTCTGACAAACCCAGACCCAAATTGCAAGTGGATGCCAAAGCACAAAGGGCAGATTTAAGTGGGAGAACTTGAGTCAGTTCTGTTAACCTTGCCTGTAGAGAACTTTTATAGACATAGCTGGAAAGGGAACAAAATTTTTTTAGGGCTGTTTCACCACTTGAGTTGTGGGGAAACACTGGGGATAAATTTGTATATATATCCTCCTGGAGTTGCTGCAAAAACCAGTGGTGCTTTTAGCTGTGTTAAAAGGTGTAGGAAGAAAAAAAGTGAAATGAATGAACATACTGATGTGTATTTTCTCAGAAGAATATGCTGAAATTGTAAAGGACTACATTATAACATATATTTCTGTTTTTTCTAAGAGATCATGCAAACATATGATAATATTGTTAAGCATTTCTCAGACGTCCTAAGTGCCTATCACACAGCTTAAATTTGGCAGAAAAATAGGAACAGGGAGAAGTAAACTTCAGTCAGTTTGTCATATTGTCCATGGTGGAAAGATAATTTGTAAAGCATGTAAGAAATTTTGGTATAACAATTCATTGGAAATCTGTTGTAATAATTCCCTGTCCCCCATTTACCATGGGAGTGCAAGGGGAGACCTAGAAACTTTCATTGCTGGTGTTTTAGAAAGTTCACGTTCCTTTACTGCATGGTAGTAGGGAAACAAAGGCACAGTTTTAGCAAAGATAACTGCCTTCATGGGGTTTCATTATTAGTGTCAAGTGCAGCAGCAGCTATCTTAAATAGCTTATTTAGCTCTCCTACTTAGCACTGTAGCCACACCAAGCTAAACGCATGTTGCCCTTTCCTGATTCTGCAGCACTAGGTGCCACTGAAATTTGTAAAGGAAGCCAGCTGGAAATGCCAGGCACAAAACTTTCTAAGGCATAGTATGAGTATTTTTGTTCAGAATGTGCTTAAATTCAGAGAAACAGAAAAAACACTGTATGCATTTGTTTCTGACACTGAAACTTGGGTAGAATGTGGGAAAATGAGAAGGACCTAGTCTACAACCAAAAGCAAATATAGGCACTGTGAAGAAATACAAAGTAATGAGACCAAAAAGATGACTGCAAAGCAGAGTTCCTTGCTTTTGTAGATAGTGTACAGATTACAGTGGGAGATGATAGGTAAGTGCCTCACAGAGACTGAAGGAAAATAGCAAATAATGAATTTACTGCAGTGACATTCTCTGCCACAGCCCCACTGCTGGTGGACTGTGATCAGATTTACAGTTGTGAACAAAAAATGGCACAAAAGTCTGAAGGCTGATTTTGTGACAAATAATTAGCATCCTATTGAAGTACCACGTAAGATGCAAAAGGTACTTATCATTGTTTGAAATAATTTTGTGACTAAGAACATTGTACAAGTGCATAGGAAATTTACATGCCTCTCAAGGACGTGTTTAACAGTAGCAGTTCTCGACTTGATGCTAAAATTTTTCAATTCCATGAGTGAAGCAAATTGATTTGTAATGTGATAGTCACCAGAACCATCAACACATTTATACCACACAACTTTTCCTCAGCTGATAACACTGTAACTTATGGCGGATTTTGGCTGAACTCAATGCAGAAAAGAAGACAAAGGTTGGAAAGTGTCGCTGTTGTACCGGGGACGGAGAGAAACGAAGCAGGCAGATTTCAGGAAAAGCGGAATTATTTACTAATATACAGAGTGGTTTATATTGCCTAGCTCGCTTGAATGGCATACGGTTATTGGTTCCTTGACCATCTACCTCTCAGAATGATTGGCTAGACTCAACAACACCCATTCTAAAACAATTCTTCAGTTAACCATAACAATATTGCAAAACATCTTGCACCTGCAAGATAAAGAAGTTAGTTTACCAAAACCTCTAACTGTTTCTCAGCCAGCATCCGTGCGAAAGTCTTTGCTTTCACACGGACACTGGCAGAGAGCTGGAGAATCTCTCTGCAACCAAGCTTTCAGCATCCACAGGAAAGCGAATGGAAAGGAGTCCAACATAATGAAAACACAACGTCATCCAAGTCTGGCTGCTGAGCAGAAGTATGGGGAAAATAAAAAAGGCCACATATATCTTGACAGTAAGTTTGAGAGATGTGTTCCAGGGGCCTGGGTGTGACTTCTGGTTGAAGGAACCTTAGCATTAAGATCTGTGTAAGAGTGACCAAGCAGCTTTCATCTTTTTTTTTTCTCCTAATGTTTGTCGGCTTAACTAAGATCTCCCCGAATTGTATCTGTCCCACTTTCACAGCAGAATGGTACCGTGCCGACTGTGTTGCTGTCACAGCTGGGAAATTAATTGTCTGAAACAGTTTCCGTAGATTCAGTTGGTGGACAGATATCTTAACTGACCAACAGACAGGAAAGAGGTTGTTCATCTGTTCCCTGGATTATGGATTAGGTGTCTCAATGAGACTGTCATTGGTAAGTCTAATGCATTTCCTGCACTTTGAGGTCTAAATCAGGGGTTTGGATTTAGATGAATGACTCACTGTTTTTAAAATGCTGGGTTGTGCCTGACACTGATACCTTGACCTAGCAGTGCATGCTCCAGGTGAGGAAGACTTGTCTTCTATTTTTTGTTCAACCTTTAGAAGTTAAAATATGCAGATATCATCTAAATTCAAATGAGCATCTTAGATATTCAGTCTTGCTTGAGTCATGGTGAAATGCTGCCAACAGCATCAGGTTCATGCCAAAGAGACCTTCATTCCAATCCTTGCTCCTCAGACTGTTTTGTTCACTTAGCATTAAAAACAAGATAGAAGCTACTAAATGTCCTAGTGGAGATAGTGACAAGTGCTGTTCCTCAGGGGTTCGTATTGGGACTGGCACTGTTCAACATCTTTGTGGGTGACGTCGACAGTGGGATCCAGTGCACCCTCAGCAAGTTTGCCATGAACACCAAGCCACCACCACCTGAGAGGTGAGCCTGTGCAGACCTCATGAAGTTCAAAAAGGCCATGTGCAAGGTCCTGCACCTGGGTTGGGGCAACCCCAAGTACAAATACATGCTGGGTTGAGCATGGATTGAAAGCAACCCTGAGGAGAAGGACTTGGGGTGTTGGCGGATTAGAAGCACAACATGAGCTGGCAGCGTGCTCCAGACAGCCAAACGTGTCCTGGGCTGCATCAATAGCAGCATGAGCAGCATGGCAAGGGAGGTGATTCTGCCCCTCTACTCTGCTCTTGCTCCAGACAGCCAAACGTGTCCTGGGCTGCATCAATAGCAGCATGAGCAGCATGGCAAGGGAGGTGATTCTGCCCCTCTACTCTGCTCTTGCTCCAGACAGCCAAACGTGTCCTGGGCTGCATCAATAGCAGCATGAGCAGCATGGCAAGGGAGGTGATTCTGCCCCTCTACTCTGCTCTTGCTCCAGACAGCCAAACGTGTCCTGGGCTGCATCAATAGCAGCATGAGCAGCATGGCAAGGGAGGTGATTCTGCCCCTCTACTCTGCTCTTGCTCCAGACAGCCAAACGTGTCCTGGGCTGCATCAATAGCAGCATGAGCAGCATGGCAAGGGAGGTGATTCTGCCCCTCTACTCTGCTCTTGCTCCAGACAGCCAAACGTGTCCTGGGCTGCATCAATAGCAGCATGAGCAGCATGGCAAGGGAGGTGATTCTGCCCCTCTACTCTGCTCTTGCTCCAGACAGCCAAACGTGTCCTGGGCTGCATCAATAGCAGAATGAGCAGCATGGCAAGGGAGGTGATTCTGCCCCTCTACTCTGCTCTTGTGAGACTCCACCTGCAGTGCTGTGTCCAGCTGTTGGGTCACCAGCACAGGAAGGACATTGACCTGTTCAGCAGGTCCAGAGGAGGCCATGAAGATGACCAGAGGGGTGGAGCACCTCTCCTGTGAGGACATGCTGGGAAAGTTGGGACTGTTCAGCCTGGAGAAGAGAAGGCTCCACGGATACCTCAGAGCACCTTCCAGTACCTAAAGAGAACTACAAGGAAGATGGGAGAGGGACTTTCTTAAGGGACATGTAGTATTAAGACAAGGAGTAATGTCTTCACACTGAAAGAAAGTAGATTTACATTAGATATTAGCAAGAAATACTTTACCTTGAGGGTGATGAGTCACAGGAACAAGCTGCCCAGAGAAGTTGTCGATACCCCATCCCTGTCAGTCTTCAAGACTGGGTTGGATGGGGCTTTGAGCAACCTGGTCTAGTGGAAGGTGTCCCTGCTCATGGCAGGGGAGTTGAAGCTAGGTGCTCCTTAAAGTCCTTTCCAATCCAAACCATTCTATGATAAATAAAATTTCTAACCCAAGTGGTCTGAGACATCTTGACATCAATCTTATCTCAGTATTCCTGGGCTCCCAGATTTGTGTTCACCTGAAAAAGAAATTGAAAGTCTTTGCCATCTTTTTTATCACTTGGTAAACAGGGTTGTTTGACAGGTTTCTGCAGTGGTCAGAGTTCCTAATACCCTGTGGACATCATTCTTTCTATAAGGGATAGAGAGAGCAACTCTTTCACTGTGTGGACATTAATAGCAGTGCCTCCTTTAAAGAAAACTGCTAAAATACATCCAGATTCAACTCATAATGAGATGTAAATTCGTCCTACTGAATTATTGCATGCTCAGGTCTTTTTTTTTTTTTTTAATTTGATAAACTCCAGATGGCAGGATGGAGAGTTTGCAATGTTTCTACTGAACTTGATTGAGAGTGTTCTGGTGACAGTATTAAATGTCTGACATGTCTGATGGGGCTTCTATTGCCAATGTGAAGGCATTACATGTTGGTTTGTGAGATGGTTTTAGTTTAGTTCATTCCTATGTCATCATTCCTATGTCATAATTCCTAAATTATACTAACACACCATGGTGAGAGATTGACTCCGCTTGCCCCGACCCGGATTCCGGGGGCAGTGCCAGTTACCCGGAGCGCTGTCCTGAGTTGCTGGACCTGTTCACAGCGGGGGGGCAGCCAGGGGTCACACAGGGCTCGGCAGCTCCCAGGNCACAGGGCTCGGCAGCTCGCAGGTGGCAACGGCGCGGGAAGAAGCAAAGAAGCGGATGAGCTCTGACACAGCTCCACGGGAACAGGGTTTATTATGGGGTGATGAAGGTCCGGAAGCGCAGGGGCCGAGAGAGCCCTGAACAAAGGCTGACATGGGGTTAAGAACCAGGGACGAGAATGGGCGTGGAAACCGTAGGGAACCAATAACTGAGGGCCAAAGGGGTGTTACAGAGGCGGGGAAATGCACCGAGGCCCAATGGGGAACAAGGAAGGCGGGGAGAGGGAGCAGAGACTCAATGGGCTGCTGAGGAAGGGAGAAGGTTCTGGAAGATAACCAAGTGTAGGGGAGAAGGGAGGGGAAACAAGGATCCAATGCCCAGGGAGACACCTACATATGGGTGCAAGGGCTTCTGGGAGGGTTCTGTGTTGTCACCCTAACCCTGGGGAGTTTGCCCATTAACCAGGTCCCACTACTGGAGGTTGCTGGGTACTGGTCTTTGGCTGGTGTTAGCCTAGGGGTAGGCTGCCATACTGTAACAAAACATATTTTAGAAATTTTAACAAAATATTTATTTCATGTAGTTAAAACTCTGAGAAAACAAGAAATTATTTTTTTTGTTATTTACACTACAGAATTTTGTTGACATTGTGTATTAAAATTGCCAGATTACTGCAAAGATATATTATAAGTCATAATTTCTATTCAAAGGTATCCTGTTGCCTGTCCAAAGCAGTGAAGCAGAAATGTGACTGTGAATGTCAACTGAATCAGGTATGACACGTATTACTGTCTAGGCAAGTGAGTCAGGCAGCTGTGATACTGCAAACTGATAGGTCCTGCCTCGGGCAGAGGGGAAATGTTGACACACCTGGATAGTCACATTTTATCAAGGACTCAAACCTGCAGTTTCATGCTCAGTTAGAAAGTGGCATTTCTCATCTCAAAACTATTTGATTCTTTAGAAGATTAGGACCTGGGCTAGAGCTACATTACGTCTGAGATTTAGTATGTGCTTCTTTATATTCAAGATCCTTGAAAAAGACAGGCTACCAGGAGTTCAGTTATTTTTTGACTCTTGTGTTGACAGAGGCAAGCATGAGAAAGTAAGCAACAAAATTGTTATTAGCAAGTGTCAACATTTTTGAAACCTAAACCCTCTAAATAGCTCCATCTCTGTCTCTGGTGGCTATGAATAGAGAAGATGTAATTGTATTTTTTCATGTAGTTCAGATATGATTACTAACAGACAGTTTATTCAGTCTTTGGCTCAATTTTCTGCAGATGAAGAAACATAAATTGGCTTTGTGCAGGGTCAGGTGTGGTCAGCAAGAGGTATGTGCTCAGGTGCCATGTCATGAATTGTATGTCATCTGCTCAGTAATCCTCTGTATTCTGGTACAAAGCCAGAGAAGAAAAGGACCACAAGGGAACACCTTCAAGAGACTTCCAGATGGTTCTGTACAGGCAGCTTGGGCCCAGCTTGATTTATTTGCTTTGGCTGAGTATGGATATAGCATTCAACTGAACTAGAATGCCAGTCAAAAGCCTGGAGCACTGGGGAGCACAGTATAGAAACAAATACAACTCTGCAATATGATTCTCTGTGCATGTTTTTGTAACTGCTGTATTCTTGGTTCTTCCATGACTTAGACATCTTGGACCCTTTTATGTATAACATAGACATAAATATATATAGAAATATGTCAAATATATAAAGAAATATCTTCTTATTTCTTACTCCTGGTGATGTATTAAGTATTGTCTGGCATTGTATCTGTGTATCAAATTCAAAGTTGTGGTAATTTCTCCTTTTCTTTCTGTTTGTTCTTCTATATTTCGTCACATGGTTTTATTTAGATTTTGTCAAAGGTATCCACAAACTCCTGCTCCAAGGTGATGTTAAGTTATAAAAATTAACTAAGACTTTTCAACTTCAGAAATAAGATCTTTATGCATTATGCCTGAAATTCAAGATTGCCTGTGGCACAGTAGCTGGGGAAATGTGAGCCCTCATCTGGGCTGTTAGATGAGTGTGATTCTGCAGCTGTGAAATAGCCCATTGATTCTGATATTGGAGAGGCATTATAGAGAGCCACTGACTGACATACAGAGATGGACACTGTTCTTCACTGTCCCCATAGAGCATTTTAAAAGTAGAAGATTGTTATTTCAGTTTCTCTGAGTTTGCAATGAATAGGAGTAGTTAACATCTACCAGAAAACCTGTCCAACTTTCAGATCTGGGCCAGAGCAGGATTTTGGCAATATTCTTTCATGGTGTCCCTTGTTCTTTATCCTTTGTATCTAATACCAAGCAAAAAAGAGCCATCAGAAATGAAGTGCTCCCTGGAAAACAGATCTCACTGCAGTGAGGCAGGATTAAAGATGATGGTGCAGAGATTTACCCAGCGATAGGAAGGCTTCAGTGATGGGTCTGTAACTGCGTGACTGAACATGCACTTTATCAATTCAGAGCGACATCAGCTCTGATGGGATTTTGCTGGGCCTAGAGGGAAAGTGCTAGGTCTCAAGAAATGCTTTCCCACAAAATATTTCCTTAGTTAAGCAATAGGTTCAAAAGTAGATTTGAAAGAGATTTTCTATGATATGTGATATTCCATTTTTTTCCATGAAATTAAATTAATGAGCCAAGCCTTGAGAACAACCTATCCCCAAGAATCAACTCGGTTAGAGCAAACACCATTGCAAAATTACTGGGTGGACCACTTCTAAAAAGTGCATTCAGTGTGACTGGTAAAATATTTCAGGCTACTTCTCATGGCAACCCTATAGCTCTTAGAATGGTTTCAATTATACATAATGAGTCAGGGTTTGCCTGTGGGGAGAATGAAGCTGGCTTCAGACTCCTGAGTTTAACAAGGACGAGGGGCTGAGGCCAGCCACTCCTGCCAGGGAGACAACAGGGTCTAACAGCACTGCTGTTCCTGCTGCTGCCTGGTGGATGACAGAAATTACATCAGTGCCTCTGGAGTGTCACCAGCCTGTATCTGCAAAAACAGCCACCATCCTGTACAGCCCATGTTGCTTAGTGTGCCTGCTCTTGTCCTTGTCTGCCAGACCTAATGGCTGATGGCTCCAGGTGTATGTACAGTGAGTGTTTATGAGAGAGCTGGTGGGAAATCAAAGCTCTGAGTTTAAAGGTAATTAGCAGTCTACCTGATCTCCAAGAGGACACTTCAACAAAGAGGCTTGTGTGGGAAATGGATTAAAATAAGAAAGCACTGAGAATGCCTAAACCAACTACTTGGTGCTGTACCCACTATGCTGAGCTGTGCACAGGAAACAAGTCAGTCCAGTGTACAGGGGTGAGTGAAAGACTGGGGTCTCAGCCACACTGTGAGATTAATGTAGCTCCTTGCAGAAAAATGTTATGAGGCCATTACTGCTCCTGGGTGGTAAGAACTGCGGCTTTCAGATGACTGAACTTCTATCACATGTGGATGAGATCTGACAGCACTTTGAGCAAAGAGATCTGCTTGCAAATGGAGAATGCAAATGGAGAATGGAGATCTGCAAAGAGATCTCCATTCTGTACAATACCAAATATCCTTCTTGATCATCAAAAACAGCAGTTCCTCTGCTGTTAAGGACTGACTCTGAAATCTTCAGAACATGAGTTTTCATTGTATGTTCCCAGAGAGAAGAAAAGGAATTGACTATTCAGAACCAGGATCATAGAATTATAGAATATGCTGAGTTGGAAGGGACCCATCAGGAAAATATTACAGTCCAGTGTAGTGGCTTTATTAAACTTACATACATACTACCTCACAGACTACATGATGTTTAAAAATATCCTGTCACTCATAAAGCCTTGAAACCCAAGATTGTTCCATTTACAGGCCTGTTAATAATTACAAGCCAATATGGCCAATGCATTATTTCACTATGAGGCTTTGCTACAATAATCCATCATTATCAGGGGGAGAAATGGAAAGCCAGCATGACATTTAATGGCACATAGAGAATAAAATCGGGAAACTGCTGTGACTTTTTACAAGCCAAGTAGAATAAATCATTAATGAAAAAGATCATAAAGTGCAAATGATAAATGGTTATGCAAGAAAGCAAACCACAGGCATCACTACAATATCTTTCACACTTCTATTCTTCTAGCAAAAGAACCCCAAACTGACAATTACTGCAGTTAGCAAACCTGCTGTTAGGACTGTTACTATTAAACAGATCTAAAAGGACTGAAGTCCTAGGGAGAGGGATAAGGAATGAGACATTTATTTTTCTTTGTTGACTGATAAATAACAGCAACAAGAAGGGTCCTGGAATATTTGTGCAAGAAGTATTAGGAATGGGGAGCTCTACATTAGGAGGAAAATGAGCACTGCAGAGATATGAATCTTGGCTTTGGGAAGGGTTGGAGGTATGCTAAAGTGGAAGGCAAGGAGTTCTGGTAGTGCCCTCTCTGTCCTGCAGGATATATATATATATATACACACATATATATATTCCTTGTGCCCACAAAGAGCTGTCCCTCACTGTCTGTCACAGAACCACAGAATCACCAAATAAACTGAGTTGGAAGGGACCCACAAGGATCATCGAGTCCTACTCCTGGCCTTGTACAGGCCCGTCTCCAAGAGTCATACCGTGTGTCCAAGAATATTGTCCAAACACTTCTTGAACTTTGTCAGGCTTGGTGCTGTGACCACTTCCCTGGGGAACTTGTTCCAGTGCCCAGCCATATTGTGACTGATTCTTAAAAAGATTATGTGTCTCATTTCTGTTCCCCAGCATAGCCTGGTTATGCTGAAGCCTGGTTTTGGGTATAAGGCTGTAAGAAATGGGATTTTCATGAGTCTGGGGCACAACCAGGCAGCAGGGTCTGGCCAAAGTCCCTTGCTTGGGTGTACCACCTTAGGGGTATCCAGGAGCAGAATTTTCAAGGATGCTGTACAGGCAGGGCAGGAATTGCCCTGTCAACACACGGATATAATTTTCAAAGGCTGCAGCCCACCACCTTGAGATCAGTCCCTCACAAATTGCCTTTATTCTGTCATGTCATTTTGTGGCAAGAGATACTAGAAAGTCATTTTCTGCAGCCAATACATTTGTGACTTTTTAAGTAGTCTTTGACAAGTGTCAGTGTGTGCCAAGATCAAAGCATAGTGGGTGACTAAACTGGAGAGGTTTGAGCCACAAGCAGACAATTGGAATCCAATGCACTGAGCCGAAAATGTATCTTGGAAACTCACTGAAAAACACTGTAAAAAAACAAGGCCATGAAGCGTGATTGGAAGTCTGATGAGGGATAGAGAATTTCGAACCAATCTTGAAAGCACACATACATTTGAAAGTCCTTGGAAAAATAAGCTGTTACTTAATAAATTATTCCCACTGTAATATTCTGAACTCACTGCAAACAGTTTCATCTACAATCCAGATTCACTTGGATCAGATGAGCAGTGTGAATACCACTGCATTAGTCTTACTGTGTTTTTATCTAATCATTGGCTTTAGGGAATATAAATAAACATTATTATCAACTTAAACATCAAAGAAAGTGCAATAACTTGCTGTGTGCAGCAAGTATTGTGTATTTGTTTTTGGAGTGACAGCAAAAGCTGAGACTTTTCACACTATGATTTAGATGCTTAACCAAATATCTTAATGCAGAGAGAGGATTCTCAGGCTACAGCCCTAGTGAAGATGAGGTAGTGTCAGTGGAGAATGATTGAGCACACTGGTGCACCTCGGGGAAACAAGCTAGTACATAGGTAGGCTGACGTGCCTCTCTGTCTCCCTCGATAGCTTGAATTTTGAGGGTCTTTAAAGTGCAGTAACTTAATTCTATTAAACCCTGGAGGCAGAGATCTGTGTGCAAGTCCTTGATATCCACAACTGATCAGCAATGACTCTGCATTCACTGTCCATGTGTCTTTGCCTGTTCATTTTTTTTTAATTGTAAATCTCTGGAAATTCTGCAGTAATTGCCACAAGCAGCAGAATAGCTTCTCATGGTTGCTCCTTAGTTGACTCCAGACCCAATATTAATATTCCCCTCATGTTCTGCAGTAATGCTGGCCATGAGACAGGGTGATTCAGACAGGGCATGGACCTAGTGTTCCCTTCCAAGGATTCCATATGGGATCCTAAAACCCATTTTCCTTTTCTTTGTGGACACACTGTTATTTTCCCCTTGATATCAAATACATGGTGCTTTGAAATTCATTTGAAATCATAAAATGTGGAACCAGGAGAACTCCACTTATCTGGTATATAACTTTATAGCACATAGTTGTAACTTTTCTTCATGTGTTATTAAGCATAAAGAAGAGTGAGTAGCAAATTTACAGTTTGTCCAGGAGATGTCTCTCTATTCCTAAAACATGCCAAAGCCATTTGTGTTTCCAGGGATCTATCTTGCATCACAGATGTTGGCTTCCCTAGCCTGCAGTTATGCAAAGGGCAGCGTGCAGTCCGACCACTGCGTATGCTGTGTTCTGTTGTGGGGTTTGGCTGCTGTTTCCAGCACAAACGCCTCATTTTTAGGTCAATGTTTTTGAAAACCATGGGAGCTGAACAAACATTTGTGCTGGAGTCTTGTTTTTTCTCAGGCACTTCAAACTTACACGGAAGGCTAACTTGCTTCATTTCTGCAACCAAGTAATTTATTGTACAGTTCTGCCACCAAAGAACACACAGGGATATCAGTGGAGTTTAGGGATGCACATAGCTCATGGAAGCCTGAATGTGAGCCATTATTCTGCCAGCAACATGAAGAATATAATGCAAACAGTAAACGTTTCAATATTCTCATTGAAATACTTTACAAGGAATTTAATCCACATATATTTAACTATTAACAGTTCTATTGCACGGTATGTGCAGAATAGCAGATACTCGTATGACAGTCAATAAATATTAGTTTTGATAATGACACAATAAAAGAAATGACACCTTCAGAAATTGCTTTGGTTTTAGCAGTACACAGGGCAGTCGAAATATTTGCAGTCATAAGTCCTTTGGATCCACCGGTTTTTATTCTCATCACTGCAGTGGCTTTACCTTGTGCTTTATGATATTAGATGAACCAAACTTCTTTTGCAAGGAGACAGACACAGAAGTCTCTTTTTATCTAGGCAGAAAGAGCTGACAGCCTGGTCAGACAAATGATTTTATTAACAGGTAATTTGTCATAAATTTCACTCACTTACTGATGATCTTCACTGGGAATTAAAGGAATTATGACAGCAATTTTTTTTCTCATGGGAGAAATAAGGAAATATATATGAAATTTTAGTCTGATGAATAAGTCATGGGATTTTCAGATGCTTTAGAGTAAAAATAATTGGATTTATATGAGTATTTACTGACTACTGTCATTGGAGAATGAAATACTGGTACATTTGGTGGTCCCAGGTGAATCTGTGTACTTGGAGATCGGCTGTCTGGCCAGGTTTGTGAAGACGAAGAAAGAGGAAGGAAATGGGGATGCCTTAGGGGAGTTACTCTGCTTCTGGAAAGAAACAAACAGCTGAGCATACACATTTCCCCCAAAATTCCTCAAGAAAAGAAAAGGGGCAGCAAGATGACAAAAAAAAAAAAAAAAAAGAGGACAAAGAAACAAGGTTGGCCTTTGTCAAAAAAAATCAGGCTATTCACACTTCAGTATGGATTTAGTTTGGAGGAACTTCTAGGTTTGATTTGAAGTCTCTGGAGGCAGGAGCTATCCTGTGGCAAGTCTGGAAACAATACTTCTCCTGGCAAGAGTGGCAGGGCTCAGGGGGAAGAAAGAAGTTTCACATAGGCTTCCTAAGCTCGAGGCATCAGGCCCAAAGGCACTAGTGTTTGTTCTTCATCACATTATTCCCCTCAGGGACTGAGAAGTTCCTTAAAGACTTACCAAGGTATCTGAGTTAAGCTTAACTAAAAAAGGAGCTGCTTGTAACTTTCAGAGATTGGCTTTCAGGGTCTTAACATGTTAAAGAAAAAGACATAATTTTCCCAACATTTTTAAGGAACTCTTTTTAATTCTAACAGCAGGAACTTTCTACTTTGACTTTAAAATGGCATCAAGCAGCAAAAATACTACATTGTAATTACGGAGACCTATTGAATATCATGTTTCTTGGACACTGTGAATAAGAGCAGAGTGTCCTGTGTGCTATGGAAATGTTCCTATTACTCAGCTGGCTGACATGGAAGCTCTTATTTGTTGGTGTTTTTGTTTTTGTGTTCTGCTTTGCAGCTGCATTCCCCCCAGGAAGACATGTGGGTGCTTCTGCTGACTCAGTCCTAGCCAGAGTCCCCTGAATGTGCTGGAGCCACCTGACTCTTGGAGAGCCTGGAAGTAATTTTCAGTCTACTATGTTTCATTTTGAAGTATAGTCAAAAGGCACAGCCAGATGGAGCGGTCCGTTGTCCTGGAGAAAAGAAAATCTCAAAGTGGAACTTTAAATAAAAAAAAAAGAGAGAAAGGGAAAACTAGGAAAGGACGGGAGAAGGTTAACTTCATAACATCTCTAGAAAAGCAAAAACTGTATCTCACATGCCAGAGTGATGTGAGTTGCTGGAAGGACTGGATTAAAGGCTTGAACTTTTGCGTGGAGTTTTGGGGGTCAAAGAAATATTTCTGTATGCCACTCCCCCTGTCAGCCTGAACCCACCTGCCTTTCTACCGGAAGTGCCTTGAAAACTCTACATTGCCCTTTTCTAAACTGCTCTCCCTCTCCTCTGGCGCCACACTCAAGCCACAGTCTTGAAGATTCTGCCTTTAGTATGTTAAACAACATCTTGGATTTGATGGCCAAGAGACCCGACAAGGACCAGTGAGGACAGTAGGGTCCAGGCTATTCCCAATGAATCCTCCTTTGAATTCTTGTCTGCCTTCACCAAAACCTAGATTTAAAAACAATACACATTACACCAGCAGCCTTGCTATGTTGTAGCAGGTGTTAGCTCTCCTTGCTGTTAAAATACGTCCGTTCTATTTGATAATTTGTCTGTAAGTGGTTTCCAACCTGCCACAAGTAGATGTTTTCATTTTTGCTTCAGAGCTGAAGAAAAGAGTCAACTGAAAAGGTAGCCGCTTTTTCTACATCCATGTCAACTTTTCTGCTTGGACATTAGCACTTTCATTTAGCCTTGTTCAGGGAAAGAGCTCTTTAGAGATGGGGATGAACCTGTATCCTGAGGTCTGCTGTAACCCCTGAGTGAAATGGCCCAGTGCAATGTCACACATAAATACCCCAAACAACTCTGAATTACCTACCAGCCTATGTACCAGGAGCAATATTATTCTACTAACACAGTGCTGCTTCACCTAAGCCTCCTGCCCATAGAGTTTCCTCTAGGTAAGCTGATCTTACAGCCCACTGCCCTGCTAGCTGGGTTATCAGGGGGAGCTGGGCAGGAAGCTGTGTGAAGGCGTGCCTGGGGTGCTGCACACAAGACAGAGTGCAGAGAGTGAGTGTTGCTTTGGAGTTTGCCAGAAGGAACAGTCAGGGAAACATCTGGAAAGCAGGAAGAACTGAGGAGCAATAGGATCTGTTCTAGGACACAGACGCTACTTACACTGCTTACACTGACAGCATTCAGATAGTCTCCAAAATGGACATCTTTACAGCACTGCAAAGCCTGCCTGAGTGAATAGTGTTGTGTGTGGGAGGGCTTAATTTGTTTTTTTGTTCTTATGTAACTAAATTTTGAACTCATTGTAAATACACGTTTACTAAAGCCTGTCTTCTAAAAGAATAATTTTTCTGTATTAAACTTCCTCCAGTGCTTAGCCAATGGGTCTAATTTGGCTACATATATTTGCAGACACTCGTAATGTTTATTTTACAGAGTTATATGTTTGCAGATCTTGTTTTACTGTCTAATAGCACTGGATCTTATTCATCTCTCTCATCATCTAATTTTTACCCTGAAAAGCTTACTGTATGATTTCCAAATTCCTAATTTCATCCTGATGTAGTCATTGCAATGCTTCTGCTTGGAGAACAATGGGAGAGTGAGTAAAATTTTAGTATGACTCCTGAGTGTTTGTATTAGTGACTTCTGTAGTTTTTCCTCACGTTTTTATCTGCATGGGTTACAAGCTTCTGCATACTTCTTATGCTGTGTACAAACCTACACACATGATCAAGTTACTACAGGTCAGCTGAGAAGTAATAATTCCTGCATACATAGCACAAACTACTATGAGGTCACATGATTTAGAATACTCTCTTTCCCTAAATGCAAGCTTTTATCAAATTATTTTGTATACGATTGAGAGGGACCAATATATATATATGCCTCAACATATGTCACAATTGAGGTGAAGAAAATTCCTATAAAGAACTGTGTTGGCGTGTCCCCAGAGAGGCTTCACCTGGCAGCAGGTCAGGGCACAGAAAACTTCCATGATTAGACAGCAGGCAGCTCCCCCCTCCTCTGCTACACACACACACACACACTCACACACGTACAGGTACACACACACACACACACACACACACACATACACACACACACACACACACACACGCACACGAACACGCAAACACCCACA
>VZTE01005591.1:65785-109147 GCA_013397775.1 Eulacestoma nigropectus
TCAGTCAAAGAAAGAATCTTTGAGGAAAAGTTTTTGTGGCAGTTTTCAGTAACTGCCTTAAGTATCTGAAGAATCAGACCTTGCAATTTTAGTAAATATTTCCTCACATCAAAGTGGATATTTAAGTTCCTAAGAAAGAACTTCAATGTTAAGTTCTTGGAAAAGAACTTCAACATTAAGTTCTTTGAAAATAACTACTTCTACTCTATTAATGCTGTACCCTAAGTTAATCACTGAAAGGTCATCTTTTACTTTAGAAGACATATAGTACATAAACCTTGTTGATTTCAAAGTACTCCTTTATTTCAAATGCAAGAGTTTAATTCTTAGTCAGGCATTGTTAGACTTTACCAAATATAAGCCAATTTTACAATGTTTCTGAAAGCAAGTTAATGTGAAATGTAAACAGACAAGAAAAAAATATGTTGAACAAGTAAAATTAGAAAATACCTAAAGAGTTGTATTTGATGCAAGAATTCAGCCTTTACAATAACTAAGTCATTCAGGGCTAAAAAGCCCTGTTGGTGGAGCTGACTGCAGCTGCAGGAAATTTCTTGGAGCTTCATGTAGCTAAGGTGAGAAAGGGCTCCCTGAACAGCTGGTCCCCACCTCCTGCCCACACTTTTTCCTTCTCCTGGTGTTGTGGCTATCTCCAGGATTTGGATTCTGTGGGACACTGACTGACATAAGTGAGTTTGTCCTAACGCTTGATGGAGATAAGTCACGAGGCCTTTCTTCCCCCTGGAATTCCCTCTGATGCCCTCACAGCAGATGACTGGATTCAGTGTTGGTGTGCGGACCATGTTGGTTATTCTGGGTGGTTCTGTAGGCATGGGAGCTGCTGTGAGGACATCAGACATAATCCTGCCCTCCTCACATATGTGCATCCTCCACTGAACCTAGTAGTTTTCTGAGGGAAGAGCTTTTGGGTTAAATTACTTTATGAATAAGTTGTTATAATTTTCATGCTTATAACATTCACAGGGTTTCTTTTATTCAGAAAAGGCAACTTTTGAATCTAGATAAATTGCATGTGTGATTGGGCCAGACTTTCAGAATGAATTCTATACAATTGCTTGTTTATCCAAAGAGTTAAGGACACTCTTATTAATTAATTACACACACACACACATACACACACACATACACACACACACTCACATACACACACACACATACACACACACACACACATACACACACATACACACACGCACACATACACACACACACACGCACGCACGCATGCGCATACACGCACACACACTTGCTGGTGAAGGCAAGTACCCGGATGTCCGGGAAGAATGCCCGCCAAAAACGGGCCTTTGAGGCAGAGTTGGGGGAGGAGTTTGGGAGCACATAAAAGCAGCTAGCCGCAATAGTACGAAGTCTTTTGTCTTTGGTTCTTTTTTCTTTTGTCCTTTTGCTTTTGGGTCTCTTGGAGGGTCAGCTTGGCCCCTTCTGCTCCCACATTTGTGCCCTCTTTCCTGTGGTCCCGTTTTCCTCCCCGTGCCTGCTACACTCTGCGTCGCCGTTTTTGTGAACCAGCTCATCACTGCGATGACTTCGTGTTCCGCTGTCTCCCTGATGGCCTCCACTGTGTTTGCCAACCTGCAGCTGCCACCGCTTGTACCCAGCTGTGATCGCTACCGCTGCTGTGTTTCCTGCACTGCCCGCCACACCAACTTGCTATAGCACCAGCTCGTAAGGACCAGCCTGCCGCCACCTCTGCTGCTGTGCTCCCCACGGCAACGAGCCCAGAGCACAACCTCGCAGCACCCAACCTGCAGCCGCCGCCGGTCACACCCACAGTGCCTCGACTCTGAGAGACCGTAGCTGCTCCAGGACCGCGCGTGTAACCGCAGCAGCCTGTTCTCCACCGACAGAAGGGACACGCAGTCTGCTGCTCTTTAAAATCGCTCCCAGTTTGTCACGGAAGTTACGCACTGCGGTCCGCAACACACATGCTCCGCCTGCCAAACCAGTGCGGACAGACAGCCAGGGTTCTGTGGTAACACTGTACCCTGTCTTCTTTTTTTCTTTCCCTCTCTCTCTCTTCTCTCTGTTCCTTTTTTTTTCCTGTCTCCCTCCCCCCTGCCTTTTTTAATAAGAACCCTTAGGGGTTTTTTTTTATTTCAATAAACATTCTCCCAGATATTATTGCCGTGTTTGTGCTTGATTTTTCATCAGAAAAAATCTATCAAAAGAATCCTTCCTGACTCCCCCTTTTATAGTGGAACGGGACAATGACAAGCCTGGACATGCACATCTGAATGGTTTCCATTGGTGTCATTTGCAATGATCTCTGAATCACTGCAAATGGGCAACATACCTGAGCTTCCTCTTTGTGTAAAATGTAAGATTATCTCAGTTTCCGCACTGGACCCATCAAAGTGGTCCTTCAGCTACCACTGAAGTATTTGGCTATAGTATTTTAAAATTACTTGGAGGAGCCATTAGACAGAAGATTTGCTGTAGCTGTTTTGTGTCTTGATTTGCAGCCTGCTGTGCAGGTACCCTTTTCTGGATGCTCTGATAAAGATGCATTGGAGGGATTTTGTTTTACCTGTTCGCTTAATCTGCTTAGAGCAGTGGAAACCCTTCAGGAGAAGGGCCCACAACATTCTAAGCCAAATGGATTCTAAGGAGAAAATTTTCTTAGGGACACAGAGAGGATTGTGTGACTCTTATTCAAGCTAAAATAACACCAAAAAATGATGGGGTGCAGAATGAAGATGAGTAAAGGTTCTACCATGCAGGGACACAATGAGCAAGAAAGATTGTCTTTCACATCCTTTATTTAACAAATTATCTATATATTCCGAGCCTTACCAATTTAAACTTTTTTGTATTAGCAGTACCTCATACTGGAGACCTGGGAATGTTCAAGTCTTCAGTGAGTTAATCTAAACCTTTTCTTCATCAACTTACATTCATAGTGCGGATATGCCTTCGCACTCCCTCTTTGACTTAAATGAGATTGCATTGCAAACAAAGGCACCTTTTGGCACAGGACCTTGACCTGCATTTGGAAAGAAGGTAAGAGTTGGTGGAGCGGCTGATGAGATCCTTCAAGTTTATTGTTTGGCTCCTGAGAGCTGTTTGTTTTGTACTTCCCATACAGTGAAGGAATGTGATTGCTGAGAAGTGGACTCCAAGGATACGTCTGACTGAGAGCACTTTCCAGGCCAACACTTCTGAACCTTCACTTGCGGTAAACAGTGATGGAGCATGAAGGTGTGGAAGATGCCTTTAAAGAGGAGATGCATCCCCTTGGCCTGGAGAAATAGGAAGATGAGGACCATGCAGGGGCATCTGGCCACCAGGGCCTGAGTGATGCTTGGAACTGCACCATAAGCAGGGTTGCCTGTGCTTCAAGCTCATTACTATGCTGTCATCCTCTGTTACAATGGCCAGAATGATGACACCAACACCCTAGCCTGGAAGTGACCATCAGGGACAAGAACACATTTTGCCCTGAGGCACAAAGTGGAAGAAGTCCTCCTTTCCCCCCTTCTACCACTGTATTGATAATAAAATCTGACCGTAGTAAATAATCATGTGATTTCTGAGCCCACATCAGCTCCCTTACCGACCGTATACCACTGTTTGTCTTGCTGATTTGTAGTATCAGAAATATCATTTCTCCCATATTTAGTGTTGACTTTTCCATCAGGCCATACTTTGTTTGAGCACCCCAGTTTTATACCACTGTCAGCTAGCTGACATAAACTGTTAGGCCAATATGAAACTGTTGTAAAGTCACAGAGGATCACACCATGTGTCTTATGTGTAGAAAAAAAAATCCATTTTCCTTGTTTCTCTAATAATACAAAATTGCTATTTCTTCAGAGCAACAGCTAGTTTCTATGACCAGCTGTAAACAATTACAAAGCTGCCTGCCTTGGTGATTTATAGCTTAGTTATAAAAGGGTGTATTTCTGCCAGACTGCTTGCTAAGCCCAAAGGAAGACCCTGAGTTAATGATGATGACGCTATTTTATCACCTGCTGTGAACTAATTCTAGGAACTAGTCAGATTTTTCTGAGGAAATTGCTTTGCAATGTGAAATCAATAAAGTCAATACTCTTTCCCTTTTTTCCCCCTCTGTGTGTGGGAATAGACCAATACGTAGACGTGCTTTTGGGAGAAAAGGTGCTTGTTTTCAGGATGAAATTTCTGGTCCAGACCAGAGATGACTGTAACATAAGGACAATAGAACAGAGCATGGCCCAGTGAAGATAGCACCCTGGGGAAAATATGAGAAATTGAAGGAAGTTCATGTTTTGAATTTGCTGCTAATTTAAATCCAGTGTGAATTCCTTTTTAACCTGCTATTTGGGCAGACATTTATGTTTCCATTAAACACAGTGAAAGATCCTGGTTTTATCACATTGCAGAATGCATAAATTTTTATTAAAAATTTGACTAGTTTTTCAAAATGGTAAAATTACTTCCTTCAGAAATGTAATAAGAAAAAGCAGATGACTCCTAGATTTTATTTTGGCTTAGTGCTTGGTATCTTTTAAGGGTTAAAAATTCAATGGTAAACAAACAGTGACATGTTAGTAGTTATTCTAAAGCTTCTTTTTAAAGCTACATGTACTAAGCACCCGGGAGTTTTTGTTTGTTTGTTTGTGATAGTTGTTTTGTGTGATCATCTGTTATTAATTACAGTATTGTTGGTCAACTGGCTGTTCCAGTGATCAGTGGTATTGTTACAAAAGTCTGTACACTCCCTTAGTACGTGGGTGGTGGTGGCAGTAGTGCTGATATCAATCCTGTCTTTTTCACGGCACAGAGCATAAGGTCTTGTTTGGTTCCTGCTTTTCTACCAGATCTCAGTTATTTTTACTTTCTTTTTTGAATAGATTGCAACTCTACACTGATATAGGAAAGCATCTGGAGGTATATGGATTTTCGCCTTCTATAATAAATGCACGGTGCTCAGAAAGATAGGATACATATGCTATACAGAGATATCAGAAAAAGTTCATGTTATGTCTTATTAAATCACAATTTTTTGTGTGACTACTCTCTAAAATGTAAAATAACAGTCACAAATTAGATGGCTTCCAAGAGAAAAATCAAGCCTGTCATTTTTATATCAGATGGTAAATAAAGGTCTTGTGAACCTTATTTCAGAAGGAATTCAGCCATTGATGTGGAATTTCTGTGCTTCTTGTATCATGTTTGTATACTGTGTTTTCGTATACTTGTGCTTTAAGACTTAACAACAGAGAAACTTGTGGGTCATTTTTTGTGTTTTATTTGTTTTGGATTGTTTTGTTTTGCTTTGTTTTTAATGACACTGGCATTTAAAATTGGTGATTTCTCATGCTGGACAGTGTAACACGAAACCAGAACCACTTCTGCGGATGAGAGCTGCCAGGACAATAGACATATAGCTATTAGCTGTGAAACTGCTACTGTGATACTACTGCTGTAATTAACAAGAGTGATGGCAAAAAGACATTTCTGGGAAAGCTTTAGGTTCTTCAGACTCTGAGGGACTCTTCAGACCCTGGTGGGGTCTTTGGACAAGGATAGATTTCTGGACAGGGAGCCTTTATTTTGTGGCAGAGATGGGTGCAGTGAACCTAATCCTCCCATACAGAGACAACTTCACAGCTTCACAAAAGAATTTCTTTTACCCTATTGCTCTACAGCAAATTCCACAGGCAAACTGGCTCTTACTGCATTAGTTTAGCTAAAATACTGCTTTGGACAACCATATCCTATAAATTAGAGCCAATTAATTAATTGGTACCTAACCCGAGTAACAATCCATAGTGATCCTAATGTTTACAACAAACACCTTTGGTATGTTCCGGCTAAAGCTACCAAGGAAAATCATGATTAATTTTTAAACTTGATCCATTGTCCTTTGTCAATTATAATAATGCAGTGATGTAAACCAGCATAATGTTAATTAGACTTTGGCAAGAAATTCTCTATGGGATTTTTCATTGAATTTGTGTGATGGAACTGGGTGAACTTGCTTAATAGTCCTGTATCTTTTCATTCAGCCTGAAAACATAAAGTAGATAAACACTGTAAGAGTAATAATCAGTAATAGCAATAATCATCTTTGTCCAAAACACAGAACTAGAGCTAAAAGGTCAGTCGCAGGCTACGTATGTCTTTCCGTGGTTATCCATGAGAATTTAGGGTCAGCGAGTGGATTGAGTGGCACACTTTGGGTACATACAAAAGAATTAAAAATTCTTACGGGAATATCAAAAGAAAGATAACTGATATTTTTTGCTGTGTGCCAGAGATGTGTTGTGGAGCCTGTCTGTGTAAAGGTGAAGGCCAGGGAAAGCAATCCTTCCTGTGAATCACTGGAGCTGCCAGGATGAGAGTGGGCACAGCCAGAGAGACTAAGTTGTTACACAGACACCCATGGGCAAAACATTTGCTGAACTAATTTACTGGGATCTTTGCCCAGGGTAACACTGACCCAAGAAGTCAAATCTGTTGGAAGGCCAGTCCCCGCCTAGATGATAATGGAAGTCTCTGCTGAGACAGTCCTTGCAAAGGTCCTTGTTCAGCTAGGCAGAGTGAGATTTTCTGCCCCTCTTTTGCTCCACTCATGACCATGCTGGGCTACAGAGGATCATAGAATATCTTGAGCTGGAAGGGATCAACAAGGATAATTGAAGTCCAACTCCCAGCCCTGCACAGGACAGCCCCAAGAATCACACCGTGTGTCTGAGATCATTGCCCAAACTTTTCTTGAATTCTGTCAGGCTTAGTGCTGTGACCACTTCCCTGAGGAGCCTTTCCGTACCGACCGGAATGGTTTCTATTGACTATTTAAAAATATCTATGTACACTTTTGTTAATTCTACAGAAGAATTTGCCTGGAGGAGTCCCTCAGCCTGGCCAGATTCTCCATCCTAGATGCTATCACATTGCAGCACACGAGTAGTGCATGTCAAATGGTCTAAACACAGCAGGAACTGTCTGGTGAAATTTCTGGGACTGTCCAAAATTCCCACCTGGACACCTCCTGCAGAAATCAGGCAAAGGCTTTGCTTTGAGACTGGCAGAGAGATCAATCAATGTGTCTCAGTTCAGTCCCTTATGTCACCTCTGCAGAAACTAGTTCTGGGACCATCCAGGGAACTAATGCCTAAGTGTGCATCCTGACACCAGCTGCAGCACAACTGTCACTACAGGACAAACTTGGATTTCATCTTTAACTCATAAATTAAATCCAATAGTTCTTGCCACAAAGTGCTAAACAAAAACCAAAGCAGTAAACCCAATTTGATAAAGGTGATGATCTTTTTCTGCAGTTGTAGAAGATAGACCATATATATTGTCTGGAAACAAATTGGAAAATATATTGTCTGTCAAAATAGGGAATGATGTAACTTCCTTTTGGCAGCTCTCTGACCAGTTGACAAATGTTTCCTGTGCTGAATGTGCGTGGTATAATACAGTTCTTCATTGATGCACACCGAAAATAAGAAATACTCTACCAAGTAATGTGCTTTGCACTTACGGCCGATTCTTTTTTGCACTAAAACTCTTTTGTGTGAGTCTTGAAGTATACTGACCACTTGAAGCAAGTGCTCATTTTGCTGAAGATCTCCTTAGCTGAATAGCTGTGAGTTTAAAGGAGGCTCAGTCACTAGAAGAAACCCAAGATAGCTCAGTGTCTTCGGAGTTCTTGTTTTCCCTTCTCATAGATCAGGACATGTTCCTGTTCTGGGCAGGAGAAGACAGCTCCCCAGTGTCCTCACTTATGTGCGCTGTGTGGAAAGCAGGAAAAGTAAATGGAACAGCTGGTACTTTAAATTCATGCCTTCTAAATCACTTCACTGTGGTGATAATGGCACTATCAATATCCTCTTTCACTCGTCTGCTACATAGTCTTTTTTGTTTGATTATTTACAGTCACAAGATTTCTCCAGCTGAAAGCACCACTGTCCAAGTATTTCAAGTGAAAAGGGAAATTTCTATTTTTATTTTAACCTTATGTATCCACTGTTGACATGGAATATATGTAGTAATGGAAGTGTTAAAGGGGATGTTTCCATCTCTGAAGTGATTCTGGGTAGAAGAAAGAATTGTCATCACGTGCCGAAGGTTGGTGCCTTAGTTCAGGTCATGCAGAACTTGGATAGCATTTTGGGTACAGTGTTGGGGTTTTTTTAGCTTTAGACCATTTATATCTGTGTGGACTAGTGCTATAAAATGCATTTTTCTAAAGCATGGCTTTGACCTCTCTGTCTGTCCTCTCTGCTGCCGCTTCTCTGTCACATCAATGCAATTTTTTCTTTGTTCTCAGAGTTTTTCTTGGCCTAACCTCCATCACTTATCTGATTTTCAGTGCTGAGAAGATGTCTTCTTTCTCTAATCAGCCCTGTTTGACTCGTGTTCTTGCACTCTCTCTTCACAGTCATTGGTCTATCTATCTCCATCTAATCCCATGTCCTCTATTTAGCTGGTTCGAAGCTCTCCGGGGAGAAGCTCTTGTTTTGTCTGTTGGCAGTTAATGCAGTAATGTACTGGATTCCACTGAGGATCCCAGGCTCTTCGAAAATAGAAATTAATAAAATATAAATTAGTAAATACAGTCTTATGCAGAAGGATGAGAAAGTAACACAAATTAAAGTAATACCCGGGGGCTTTCCACATTGACTGATAGTGGTGCCTAGCAGGAGCTGATAAGCAGAGAAATGGTGCTGTGGATCTGCTGCATGAGGTGTGTACCAGCTGGGGGGCTGGTTCCAGATAGCTCTAGTCTGGCCCCATTAGCTGGAAACTCATTAGCAACTGGAGATCACCTTCTGGTTTTGTTTCATTTGGGGAACACAGTGTGTGCTCTGAGACTGCTCCGTGATGTGAAACACAACAAGTGGTGTTGGGGAGCACTGGCTTCTTCACATCAACAAAGCTAAACCAAAGTGCTTGTGTAGGCACACTCTCATTGTCAGAGTACCTTTAGCACAATTTTTTCATTATGACATCAAATTAGCTAAATGCATAAATATTACTCCAAGGTAGTATTTTTTTTCTGATTGAGATCCAAATTATAAATTTATGTTCATCAGTCTAGGGTGATTTGTCAGAAGAGACAAATTATTTTTTTCAGTATACCCCACCGACAGGGGGCAGCTTTTTAGAGTCCAGAAAATTGAGCATTATGGAAAAACTGACAAAACGACACTGGAGTCAGAGGTTGAGTTTAAACCTGCAGTAGAAGATGTTAAAGTGTACCATCCAAGAACACCTGGAATGCAACAGATTTCAAAGATTTGCCTCATCTTCTTGAATCATAGGGTATTTTGTTGCAATCTGGAACTACAATATCTTATTCTTTCAAAATTTCACCATAGGTTTCATCTAGCTAAATTCTGACACTTACATAGCCAGCCCTGAATGGTTAATGAAACTGGGGAGAACAGAAAGGGGGAAAAGAGGTATCTATATAGGTGTTATCAAGAACTGTTACATATTTCTTATTTTGTTATTTGACTTGTGCTGACATATGGATTAACAGCTATTCACACTGCCATTTATTTCTTATTACGACGTAGTAAGTAAAGGAAAATGATACATTTGCCTTCGTACTACCAAACTAGTAAATTGATAGAACACAATGGAATGATGAAATAAGATACAGAAATATTACTTTCCAATGCCTGTAATTTTGTAGTGAGCTGCAGATTTACTTTGGTATCTGTACAGTCTTAAACTTGGTTTAAAATGAAAACTTTTAAAATCCTTTATTTTTCAGTATATTGCTCTCATTCCTTTTGTTGCTGGCTTTTTTTCCCAAGTGACTTGATTTCTTTGTTCTGTTAAGTTTAATAAAATCTGCAACGTAACTTAAGCTTTAAATATCTGTTTTGTATCTTTCTTCTTCTAGTTAAAACATCCATTTCCATTCCTTACAAATACTAATTGCACAGAAGGTTGTGGGGCTACACATATGCATGTGTGCGTGTGTGTAATATCTTGCTTCCTCTTTTCAAAGCATTGTCCAAACACCAGCTAATTGATTTGACATGCTAAAAGAGAAACCCAGTGCAACCAAGACATTTTAGTATGAAAGACATTTCCAGTCATCTCCGTTCAATAATTGCAACCACAACTTCAAAGATGGTACAGATGCAAATTGAAATGTGTGATCTTGTTCTATCTGGATTTGATTTCTTTCCCCTTTTGCTCTGAAATACTCATCCTCCCCTTCCTGCTGGGATCAGTGATGGCTGGGACTGCCACATACAATGTAGCTATACAAGCCCAGAGTGACTGACTTTTACTCCAGGGATATAACTCAAATTCTCTCTTCCTCTCCTTCAATGAGACTGGCCCTAGTTTCATGCTTATTCTGTGAGTTATGTCCAAAATGCAGGTCTGAATGAAATCTCTCAGGAGGACGATGGGGAATCATGATCCTTATCTTCTAATAGGTTCCATTCTGAGGTCATCCTTCTCTTTTCTCTTTCCAAATTTTATTTTTCCATATGGGAGTACAATAAATTGTTGTTGAGTAGTGAATACCCCTACAACTTTTGCAGAGCATAAATCACATCACACATCCTGAAATTCCAAAGTGTATCCCACCAGTGAAAGATAGTGAACATCAAGTTTGTACAGATACCTTAGATAATCTAAACATTTTTCCAGCTATGGGAAGTCCACTAGGAACTTTGAAATTACTGCCGATTTTACCCAAAAGACTCTCAGATGCCATTGAAAAGTCAGAAGATGCTTGTGACCCTGTCTTCTCATATATAGCATGTATCATGCTAGAGAGTTTCACCAATATTTTCTCCTGTGCTTGTGGAACACAATGTTACGGCAGTCAACCATCACCTGCGTGGACATTGACCCTGGACCAGCTGTGAGGATCATTTTGTCGACTTGTCTTGTCCCTTTTCTGTCCATGTAGTTGATTCAGGAGCAGGGAGCAGGCTGCTCTGAGGGTGACTGTGCATGGCAGTGTGTGACACCACAGCTCTGCGCCAGTACAGGACCCCAGGGTCGAAGGTGCTCATCAGTATATGGATGCTGCAGGAGGGGTAAGAGCATGGCGTGGGGGATAGAGTGAGTCTAGTCTTTGCAAGCAGAGGTGAGATGTAATCAAATTATGCAAGAAAAGAATTCATAAATGTGCTCACCATTTCTGATGTTCCCCCAGAGCTCTCAGGACGAGAACATAAGCTTCCTAGGTGCAGATTTTCTGGTACTTCTTTCTTCCTGTTACATCAAATTTTTAAAAAATGTCCTTAAAATGTAAGGGTTTTTTGTATTTTTTTCCGGTGCTCGTAAGTCGTAACATGTCAAATTTTAGCAGCTCATGTTGAAATTTGAAATCCATTTGCCTGTCTGTAAACAAAGGTACAAAGGCTCTATGGGAGGAGGCAGCACTGTTGTGCCTGAGGGGAACTGCCCAGCTGACTTAATTGCCTCAGCTATTTTGAGATGCTGGAGTGTGTCCAGAGAAGGACAACAAGGCTGGTGAAGGATCTGGAGCACAAGTCTGATGAGGAGTGGCTGAGGGAGCTGGGGGTGTTTATCCTGGAGAAAAGGAGGCTCCGAGGAGACCTTATCACTCTCTACAACTGCCTGAAAGGAGGCTGTAGCCAGGTGGGGGTCGGTCTCTTCTCTCAAACAACAAGTGACAGGATCAGAAGAAATGTCCACAAGTTGCACCAGAGGAGGTTTAGATTAGATATTAGGGAAAATTTCTTCACTGAAAGTGTTGCCAAGCACTGGAACAGGCTGCTTAGGCAAGCGGTGGAATCACATCCCTGGAGGTGTTTAAAAAGCGTGCAGATGTGGCACTTGGGGACAGGATTTAGTGGTGGATTTGGCAGTGCTGGGTTAACAGTTATACTTGATGAGATTCAGGGTCTTTTCCAACTTAAACAATTCTATGTTCTGTAAGAATACTGAGGTCATAGTCACATTTTTCCAGTAAGACATCTTTGTACCATTGCCTTTCAGTGGCCACAACCAGACAAGAGCAGAAAAGTCAGGAATTCCATGATTCTGTCATTTTTCCATAGATGCGTGTTATTTTTTTCTTGCTTCAATTTTTCAAACAGATTAAAGTTCTCAGTAGGAAACAGCTGTTGAATAACCTCCTGTAGTTTCCTAAATGCAGGATATTTTTTTCTGTAGACCCTAAATCCTAAAAAAAAGTAAAAAAGAAAAGAAAAAATAAGAAACTATAAATTTGCTTTTAATTCCAAGGCACAGGTTTACTTTGTCATGATCTCTGATGGTCAGAGTCATCTTGGGCTCTCCTGGAGCAGTTGGAGATGTCACAACCACACCTATCTCAAGCCTCACTGAGCTCTGCAGATTTTTGGATGTGAGCATATGGACTGGAAGAAATCAATATGGTTCTGTGGCCCAGGAGTTATGAGGGGATGGATGTACTCTAAGTACTGCCATGCAAAGTTTATTTATTTATTTTATATTTTTAAATATTTATTTTATTTTTTTTGTCCATTTTTTTTCCGATTGTATTTTGAGAACAAGAAGATACTTCATGTTTTGGACAGTGTAATAGCACTAAAAGGCTAAAGGTAAGAGGACCTTACTTCTGTCAGCTCAGACAGGTATAAAGCTGCAAGAGGGTGAAATGAATCCCCTTGATAAAACAAACATCTGAATTGTATTAGAGGGTGGAAGGGCTGTAAGTTCATAGCCACCACCTTGCCCACTCACAATTGCACTAATGATAGTTATGGCACTTAAAACTTCGGCAAACTGCGTGATAGAACCTGTTCAAAGATAGCTCCACACTGCAGAGAGAGCCCTGTCAGGCAACTTGATGAAAATAGAGCAACAATAACTTCAACAAAGTTGCAAAAAACAAAATCTTTTAGGCATTGATGGCAAATTCCTATTTTTCTTTCTTCCTTTTTCTGTTTTAAATTGAGTTAGTCTACATTTAATTTAGTTTAAAGACATTAAAAAGCTCCTTACCCAAGCCCTGTGGCTGACTGACCAGTTAGAACTGTGAGAAAAATTTTTTTCCAAAAAGAAACTGGATTCATTCATGAATATACAGTAGAATAGTATCCGGCACTGCATATGGCAGGCTATTTCTCATTAACTAAGTTCATCACTTTTAACAGGTATTTGGGGTACAATTAACCATGAAATCTATTTCTGACATTTCCATGTCATCCAAAACTATTTTGAAATCAGAAGAGTTGGGAGAAACTTTGTGCGAGACAAAATGAAATTCCTTAAGCTGTCATTGCTGCTGAATCCATTCAGCAATAAAACCTTGTCAGGAGTCTTCTCTTTTTAAATTATTCGGAGGATTCACTGAAAATGTTGTCAAGCTATAAGTATCAGACATGCATTGTAAATTTGTTTTGAACATCGCTGATGAGTGTCACTTTCTGTTTCATTTGCATTCAGCATTTTGGGATAAATATTATGCATTCATTCTCACTCAGGTGGAGGAAACCTCCTGGTAATAAAAGCTTTTAAAGGTGAAAATCAGACCACAGGAATGCAGCAGAAGAGTGACTTCTCTTTGCTTCTCTCGGCTTGTGGCAGAAGTGTCTGTGCCATAGCTAAAAGTGCTATTCAATTGTAATAGGTCTAGGCAAACAAACCCGTTTTTTCTCCCTGGAGGTTTTTTGATTTGTCAAACCTAAAATATGGTATGTGAAGAACTATATTTCCAAACTGAGATTCCCCTAAGGGTCTGATTTCTGCCAGCTGCTTTTCTGGTTTCATCAGTGCCTGAATTTCAGGCCCTGTCTCCATCATCTGGGACTTGGGGCTTTCAGGGATTCCTGGACCTTCTGCCAGGTTGTAACAATGGGCCAGAGAGGTGTCAGACCCTGAGCAACTACAGATTAAAGCTGCTGTTGCCACTGCCTATCTCTGGTCAGCTCTAAATGGCCTGTATAGGACCTTGCAAAGACATTAATAGTTTTTCCCTGCTAAAAACAAAAAGAAATTAGGTGCCTGAAAAGAAAAAAATTAATATTTAGCTCGAAGAAAATATTTTCCTTCCTCTTTGCATTCAGTCTTTTAAATGAGTTTTTGTTTAAAAATCACACCTAGCCATGTGTCTCCCTTGTACAAAAAGAAGACCTAGCTATCTGTCAAAATTTCATTTCACAGTCCTTTCCGGTGTTAAAAAAAAAAAAAAATTCTTTGATAAGGGAAAGGAGAATACTCTTAATTTTGCTGTTAGGACAAATAGGAAGAAAACAAAGTGGTGGAAGTAAAATATTACAAAGGGCGAAGGGGGAATGCTTCCTCTTATCAGTGTTTTCATTGATTTGCAACAGATACACTTCCTAATTTTGTTGCAAACTCTTCCTCTGGAAATGAGAGTGTTTGTGTGCCATATTCCACAGCAGAAGTTGCTCGTTGAATGTGTTCCAGTTTGGGTCAGGAGTGCAAGTTCGAGGGTTATCTCCAGCCTGCCCGAGGAAACCAAGCCCTGCTTCACATCACAGAGTGGCCTCTGGGTGTGAGGCGATGGAGGGCACACCTGGTGAGCTTCAGCTGTTACAGGCAGCCTGGAGCTGATTGGAATGGAAATCCATTAAATATATTCAGCACTCATGTCCCCATTTTCAGCGACTCATCATGCTTATAAACATCCTCAGACCCTTCCAAAACCACCCGTGAAACATGATGCTTTTGCTATCTGTAAGGGACTGCCCATTGTAGGTTATTTCTGAATGAACAAGGCAATCACTCCTGTGGTCCTTTGAGAGACAAGAGAAGAAATATGGAAAAGTATTTGTTTTCCATGCTTGTGATCTTATAATTTAGTGTGTATTTAAATCTGAAACGTTGAACTTTACAGTGCTGTTCCCTGGCTAGCTGGAAAGTACAACGCAGGGATACATCACATTTTTTGGTGTTAGTTGTGTCTCTTTTTTTTCCACCCTTCCTGAGGTAAAGATTACATTGGAAGGGATTTGCTCTTGTTTCAACATGTAGAGCCAGTGGGCAGCCAGGTTGATGCTTATATTGCAGCTGGTTTTTACCCAGAGCATAGATTTTAGCATTGCCCAAAATGGTATTGTTGGTCCAGATCCTTCCCCTGTGTTGCGGATATAAAAGTGGCTGCTTGTGGGACCAGAGATCTGTATCAGGTATATGTTGCTGTAGGAAACACCTGGATGCTGTAGACATGCTTTAATGATGCTGAGGGTTTCAAAATGGGAGAAAAATATGTAGAGAGCAGAATAATTTCTCCTTGTGTGGCATATAAGCTGTATTTTGCAGCCTTGCCACTCATGTTCCAAAGGAAGTGGACAAAATAAAAACTGAAAAAGAAAACTACAATAAAATCATTCTGAGCAACCTCACTGTCTCTCATAAAGCTGATCTGGGAGTCTTGTACCCAGTTCCAAATTCTTTGCTCTGTGAATGGCTCCATAGAATAGGACTTTAGAATACCTGCAGTTTAGTGCATGTCCCAAGACTTATTCTGGAAGCCTGGATCAGCTCCTGCGAAATATCCATTCCTGGATGGATAACCTTACTGTATATCAAAAAGTCTGGTGTGATGATATTGGTTATGACCTAGAACATGGCCCTTTGAACCACACTACAAAAAGTTCCAAAGTACTGAGGAAGAAATTTATGGGCAACCGTGATAAATGCTGAGATCTTTAGGCTGAGATGATATTCCAAGAAAAGACAGCATAGAGAGAGGAATATATGTTAGTGTAGTTTTGGTTGTCTGTGATGCTGATACAGCAATTTGAAATATTCTGGTTTAGTTGTATTTTTCAAGAGTTTTTAGCTTCAGTCCTGAATGTTCACAGTAATTAATATTTTTAATAAGAAAATAATCATGAGTTTCATTGATTTGAAACAATAGAATAAAATCTTTCACTCTAGTGAACTTAGAGGGGCCAGAATGCATTGGCTGTAAACTGGCACGGGTCCGTGAAGCCTCATCCAGCTTTGCTGTAGTGTTACAATGAGCTGAATGATGCTTTCAGTTTGTTAACTGACTGGAGTAGATCGTGTATCCACCCAAGGAACATGATGTGCAGAAGTTGCAGCTTGGCTCTGGATGAATATCAGTGCTCTGAATCATTGCTGAATCCCATGTACTTGTAAGCCAAGTGAGCCTGGGAAAAGCCAGGTCAGTTTTGCTTAGTCCAGGTTTCTAAGGTGTTTTGGAATGTGACTCTAAAACCCTAAGGCCAGGGATTTTTTGGTTATCTCCTGGTTCTTGATCAGCAGTGGTTGTGTGCCAGATATATGAGGCAGACAGTACTACCAGAATAGTTACTGAAACACATTCACTTTTACTAATAATTTTTTTTAAAAGTGCTAGAAAAGTTGCAGACCCCTTTCCTAGACTCTGCACACCCTGCTCCAATTCTGACCTCATTCTTCCTGTGAGTCTTTCCTTGGAGAGTGTCCTAGGCTTGGCAGGTTTGCTTCTCTTTTTTCTTCCTCCAGGTTGTCCTCTGGCATGTGGCCTGGTTGCTCTGTTTTATCAGGCAGATTCCCTTAATGAATTTAACTCTGTTTTGCTGATCTTTCTCTGGAATTTTCAGACAGCTGAATTTCAGCCACCAGATGGACCTATCCCAACAAATCACTGTCCTCAGAACTGGCCTGGTTTCAAGGTGGCCCTGATAGGATTCATGTTACTAATCCACTATCAGGTGTGTCCCTCTCTTCTGTTCCCCTATAGGGGAACAGGAAAAATTGTTATTACTGAGATCAAGCAATTGCCACAGAAAATGGGGTTCACAATGCGAGCGGGCAGGTGCACAATTTTGTGCAGAGTTGCTGCACTCTACCTCATGCTCTATTTAATGGCAAATAAGTAACAGGTAAGTATTTATTTCATGTATAGAATAGCAGAGCCCCGTTCTTTTAAACTTGGACATCTTGTCAAAGCATATGAATTTAAGTGTAGAGAATATTCAAGTGGAACAACTCACTCATAGTCCTTAGAATAGCACAGAGCTGTCCCTACTGCAGGAAGTTTCTCATAACACAAAAAAAGTTTCTTTTCAGGAAAAAGTAAAGGAATGTCTAAACAATATGCTCATAGTAAAATTTTATCACTTCAAGCAAAATATACTAGTTCAGATTTATTTATACATATGAAGAATCAAAACAAACTTGTTATAAAAAATAAAGTAGGACAGTTTGGAATACAATGCATTATCTGTTGCTTTATTATTTTATGATGCGATCTTGCTCTCTCTTTTAACTGAGTAGAAAAAACTCTTAGAGATGCTGGTGGTTGTAACTTCATCTGGTAATGACAAAATGTAATCTTACAGTGTTCCACACTTTACTCAGGAATAGCAAAGCTCTAGCATAATATTTGTTCTATCACCTTCCATAATAGGTGGAGATGTGTTTTGGCACAAGGTACCTCTAGTCACTAAATACCTGGCCCTTAGCCCAGAGAAGTAAAATTTCTGGCCCAACATGTCATACACTCTTGTCTGTGGCTCAGTCATGAGAATAATTGTCTGAAACTTCTTCTGCCTGTGCTCCGAAAGCTTGGAACTACAAGACAAAGCTTAATTATATCTGGGGATCCCAAACACTGGACCATTGGCAGAATCATTGAAAATATTCCCTCTTGCTCCACTAGGCTTTGGATCTTTCACTGGGTTACCATAATGAAGTCTCACAGCACGTCTTGTTATGTCAGAAAGGGGAGAGAGTGCCAGGGGTGCTACTGAGGCACATGGTTGTTCAGTGTCACCAGCAGCCTGGACAGCGAGCGCGCCCTCAGCAAGCCTGTGCTGGCACCTGGCTGCGGGGCTGATGGGCACGGCCCCTCGGCCCAGGCACCTCATTGAAGTTGGCTACGCCAGCAAAGCCCCTGTGAGGCTCAGCACAGAGGAATAACCCCTGCTCAGCTGAAGTTCTGGCTCAGTGGCAGATCGAGGAGGCAGATGCCAGGTTGAACGTGAGCCATGGCTGCACTGTCATTGCAAACTGAGCAAACTCCATATTGAGATACATGATGAGGATCTTGGTCAGCACATCAAGGGAAGCTACTGCCCTCTTCTGCTGCGTGGGTAGAACAGAGATGGAACAGGCTACACAGGGAAGTTGTGAAATCTGTTCTAGGAGGGCTTCAATGCTGTGTTAGGCAAAGCTACAGCTGACCTTATCAGATTGTTGATACTCCTGCTGCCAGGGGAAAGTCGAACCATGAACTTCAGACATCTCTTCCGAACAACATTCCTATGATTATGTGATGACTACAGGTATCATAGCACTGGATAATAAAGCATGGGATAATAAGACCAAACTAAAAACGTATTAAACCCCAGAAACAATCAGACCAAATAGACAGCAGTACAGAGATAAATAAATCTAACAATAGAATTTCATTTGTACTGCAAACAAATATACCCTCTGGCTGCTGACGAGAAGTCTTGAGAAATCCAGATAAAAGAAATAAAACACAGAGGAAGAAGCTACATGAAACAGGGGGAAGGATTCCAATAAATCAGTTAATTAAGAACATCCGTATCATTGCAGGAAACCTTTCTCCCATGAAGGTCCACGTTATCCTGAACAGCAGCCCTGGTAGTGAAAGTTGAACACCTCCATTCATTTTCATGCCTTTGGGTATAAAACTCAGTGAGTTAATTTGGCCTTTAATGCATTTGTCTTCATCTAAATCTGCATAACAGAGAGGAAGAATTACTGCTTTTGACACATAATGTCTCAACATCACATCTGTCTGAAATAGGCAGGAAACTGCACTGATGGCAAAGATGCATGTGGGGTATCTTTCATGGTAAGATAATGGTGTCAGAAAGCAGAGGTTTCTTGCTGAAGCCAGCCTGGTATGGCAATCTTTAAGCACTTTAAGTCACTTAGGTAGACAAGAGAACCTTTTTCCTGGCACACCATGCTTGGGAATTGGTCTACAGAGTGAAAAGTTGCGTGGATAACACATTCAAAAATGCCCCTTAGTCAGATCCCGAAAGAATCTGAGTGAAAATGAAAAGCAAAAAGTCCAAGTGACTGCCTAGTCAGGTTTCCAAAAACAGCTAAGGAGATTAAGCCCCATTTCCCACTTCTAAACTGCACCTGTGAAGACAGAAACATCCTTTTCAAAATGCACTAATGCAGTGGAATGGAGGCCTAGATCCATGAAAGGGCAAAGACTTTGGAGAACCTAGCTCCCAGGCACTTCTTACCCTGCCAAAGTCAGAGTACTGTCTTATAACAGCACAGTTTTAATTTAGGGAAAAACATGAAATATTTATTGGGACAGAAAAAGAGCAGAAGTGGTCCAGAACCTTGTGGTTGTCAGCCATAAGGGCAGGGAGCTGTGCTAGTGTCTCGGCATGAAAGGCTGAGGCCAGCCAGTGGGAGAATTTCCTATGCTCTGATGCTCTGCAGTTATGTGGGAAGTTTGTGAATTGCCCAGGGTTAAGGATTCACGTTGCACCACTGAGTCAGATGTAGCCTGCGTGAGCGGGGTGGCTGCTCGGCTCTGACAGCATCACGTATGACAGACGCTGTTATGCTGTGCTGGGTGGTGCTGCAACACTGGGGATTTCTTTGCAGAGTAGAAGAAACTACAGCTCCTTTAGTTTGCTGAGAAATCTTCCTGTGTCTTAGCTGAGTGACCTGACTGCTGGGTCAGGAGGAAGAAGGGATGTGGAACCTTCCTACCTCTCTGCATTGTGTTAGGAACTCTCTGGCAGTGTGCACCCAAAAAATGTAGTGCTGTGCTGCTAGACATGGAGGATAAACTCAGACTATAAATTCTGACAAAATTCAGACATTAATTCAGTGCCTGGCTTCTCAGCACTGTCGAGAATTAAGCAATTCTGGGTGTGACTGGCAAAAGACAGTTTAGTATCTGGGGAATTTTACTGGGAGAAGAATATGAAATTTTAGGCAATTCCAGAATTAAAAAGCTGTTCAGGAAGGAAAGTTGGAGGCTGAGCATGTAAATGTTGCACAATTGTGTCTTAAATAATAGAACACAGAGGTGTTTTTCTGAAAACACCTCTTCAGAGACTTGAAAAGCCTCAAGGAGATCGTGAGTTCTTCAGTTAGAAAATGTTCCTCTTCTGTGGTCAGATGTGTCCTGCCAAAACACCAAGAAGCTGTCCCAAAGAGGGGCCAGGAGTGGAAGGTGGCTACGAACAGTGGTGTGGTTCCACAATGACCTAACTCCAGACAAGAAAGGAAAGCAAGGGCCAGCTGAGAGCAAGATGGGGCAGGTGAGGAAGCCTGCAAGGAGCTTTCCTTTGAGCTGAACCCAGCAGTGCAGCTCCTTGGAGATACAGCAGAGAGCTCCAGACTACCACCCTGATTTGCAACAACTGGTTCAGCAATGGGGTTGACTTTAGCAACTAGTTTTCATAAGCTTGTCTTCATCACAGTTGACTAAAATATGGAGATGGCACAGCTGAGGCTCTGAGTCCACCAGCTGGTGTTCCTTGTAGGTTCTGAACTTAAAAAAAAATTCAGTTATGTTTTTTAAAAGCTGAATGATTTGGACACATATGGTTATATCTTTTTTCCCCCCGAAATGAATGTTTTCAAATGTGCTTTTTCTGGCAGCTTTTCTGTATGCTGAGCCATTGTGCACAAATGATAGTCTTTTTCTAAGAAGTGAATTAGTATTCCAGCCAGCATTATACACAGAGAATTAAACTTATATATTTTCCCTGTCAACTTGCTGTACCTGATTCTGTTATTTTTTAAAAAGGAAGTTTGATTAAAGCCCATTTGTTCACCACAAATCATCTAAAACTGCCAGCCTTAAATAGGTGGTAACTGAGAAATATCACCAAAACGAATTACATCACCTCCTCTGAGTTGTTAACTGAGCTTTGAAATTCTTCCTTTCTCTGAGTGGGGTTCAAGGAAAGTGCATGCCAGTCCATGTTCCTTGTGAAGCAAATTTTTTATGCTGCATATTCCCTGCCCCGATCCTGTAGGGATACAATTTGTGTGCAGATTTGCACAGAAAAAAATTTTGCCTATTCTAGATCCTTCAGCACTGAAGGAAGAGATTGCTCAGTGAACAAGTAAAGAAAAGGTTGGTAGTCTGGGAAATGTCTCCAACCTTGCAGAAATTAAGCACAACAGATTATACCAGCTTCTCCAATTGACTCTGAACATGCAGTTCTCAGAAACTCTTTATGACTGCACTAAATTGAAGTTGCAAAGCCAGGGAGATAAAGATCAACTTAATCGGTCATGGATAGAAGACGCTCATAGTTTGCTCATGACATCTGTTTCTTAGAATGAGAAAAACATGCAAACAGACAAATTTCAAGAGAACCTCTGATGCTTTATGACGGACAGGGATGGTTTGTACAGTTACAGCCATTGTTTTTCTGAGCTTCTCAGTAGGAGAAATTCTGAGCCTATCTGATCACCAAATTATTGTGACAGTATTTTACATACTGTACTTACCTGTGTGCAATTTGGCAGTGGATATCCACTGAACTGTGCTTATATGAAAATACTCTCAGGATCATACAATGCTGCATGGACATAAACATCTCACTGGAACATTAGGCTATATGGGTAAAGTTATGATCTGCTAAGTATGGGGAGAATATAACACTTCTGTTTTGTTTTCTTGAATGTAAACTTCCTTACTACTTTTTGTTTACCTTATTTCTCCTGAAGAACAGTTATAATTAAATCTTTAATAGAAAATTACATTCATAATAACATAACACCTGTTAAGCATTTAATATAACAAAAAGCAGTCAAAAATAATTACCTGAAAGAGAAAGGAAGAACAACTATATAAAATAAACGAATTAAGAAACACCAGGTATAGCATAATAGATTTAAATTATAGCTATTAAGTAGCAATTTGAGCTGACGGTTTGGCTTTTAGGCAACTTCTATGTCTCAGTTGTGCTCATTCTCTGTGAATTATGAGACCTTCTTGTCTCAAGCAGTATGGCAGGTCTTTCCACCAATTTTCAGTTTTATGATTACACGAACACTTTAGGAAGTGGATTTGGACAGTCAAACCAAAAGCAAAGGGTCAAAAGATGCAGAATAATCTTACAATTACAAGTGTCTGCAAGCAGAGGGAATGTCAAAACAGAGTAAGCCACATTTAGAAAAATACCATTGACATTCAAACATGAGATCATCAAATATTGCTTGGCAAAGAAGTTGAAAAGGGATTCTTGATCATTTTCTGAAAGCATATGCAATTATAAAGGCAAATAAACTTCAAAAGCATTTAAGAATGGATGGCAAAAAAACCCTGGAATTGTTTTGCAAGTCTATGATAGATTAGAATTTGGGATTCAGAGAATGGTTGTAATTATTCTGTCCCCAGGAAAGATATAGATGTTGAAGAGGTACTAAGAAAATAGTGGCAGACATACAGATGCAGAGAATTGCAGATGTTTTCCACACTGGGAGAACTGAAATAGGAAGAAGTTGAAATCTTCAGCTTATAAAAGTGATAATGAGTGTGGTTTTCATAGGAGTCTTTAAAAATTCTGAATTTTAGTGAGAAATTCAGTAAGGCAAAATATTCACTGCTTTTGTATTATAAGAACTTGTTCATTAATTTGGTGATAAACACTTAAATGGCTTCTCATTGAAGCCATCACAGTATTTATCACATGAGAAAAAAAGGGAAAAACTTATACAGTTAGTTAAAATGGTTTAGAGTTGCACCTCTCTTCAATATTTGAGAAAAACTATTCCAGGTAAATAAAAGCAGGATGACACTAAAATTATATATAAAGCACATAAGGGAAAAAAAAAAAGCTTAGGTTTGAAAAAGGTGTAGAAGAAGTAAGACCTTCTGGGAGCTTGGAGGATTCATTCTAGAATCAGATGTAGGACAGCTAGAGAAGATCAAGTGAGTCTTGAAATTGATCTCCTGGAGTGCAAGCACATAGTGAAAAACAATAGTTTCCAGGGCACTCCCTCTGTCTGGCTGCTGAAAAGTGGGAAGCCAGCATCAGACCAAGTGCTGATGATTCAATTGATGTACCTGAACAATCTCTGAACTGATGAAACTGAACAATGTAAAAAACCCCAGAATATGGCAGAGATAAAAGCCTGAAAAATTGAGATCGACACTGTAGAAAGCACCCAGGTGAAATAGTAATACAAATCTGAGTAAAATCTTCGTTGTTATATTCCTTCAGAGATCTAAAAGACAGATTGTGTTTCTATTTGTGGAGCAAGCTGATTTGTGGAAAGACAGAGATGCTGCAGAAGATACTCTGCAGCTGTGACCAAGTCTCAGAAGTTGAGAAAAACTTTTACACTTTGTTGTCAGCTTCTGAGAGAGATTAATTTCCTATGGAAACCTTTGATGGTTTATTGTAGAAAGTTGAAACCCCCATGCAAATATATTAAATATGGATTTCTTTTTACTGTTAAAATTTGTTGTCTCAGGTTGTTTGATAGCAGTAGGAATTTCCTTATTAAGACAAGCACTGAACAAGAACTGTACACAAATAAATATCCACATCTACTTTTTTGGAGTGCACTTTTCACTTTTTTTGAGTACTCTGAATTCCCTTATCTCCTGAGTGCTTGAGAGCTAGTTCACTTCCTTCTCAGGAGCTGACCTTGCAAGTCCTCCTTCAAGATCAAGATCTCTGCCAGTGTTTACAAGCTTCTGTTGTCTAATGAGTCAAGTAGGATGTCCTTCTCTGAAGTGTTCCCAGGAAGGATGTCTCTACCAAACGCATTCCTTGTGCTGCACAGCAAACAGGAAAGCTCTCGTGTGTACATGGAAACACACCCACAGGCCACAGTGTTAGAAGGGGGGGACACGAATTCCACTTGTGTGCCTTTTTGGGTTGGAGACCTGACTGATGCTGATGGTAAAAGGACTCCCTGTAGCAAGGTGTTCACCCATATCTGGATGGACTCAGGTTCACTCTGTCTGGCTACCTGTCCACTTGCTCTTGCAAGGCTGTCCTGTGTTAGGGGAAAAAACTTAAAGAACTGAGACAAAAAGCCACCAACAGCACAGTTAAGAGTTCCCATGCCCTGCCATGCTGTGGCAGCTTTATCAACACCAGCAGAGCAGTGGTGGTCCCCAGGTCGCGTAAGTGTAGGGCTGACTGACCAGGCTCACTGCTGTGCCCCATGGCTTCCGTGTCAGAGCTCACACTCACCTACAACGCAAATTGCCATGTGGATATATCCTAAACCTGCTTGTAAAAGCATCACACTGCCTTACAAGAGTCAGATCATGGAACGAAAAGCAGCATGATATCTGCTTTCATGAAGTTATTGCCCTCTGGCAGAGCACACCTTGGCAGGAACCTCTGCAGTTCCACTGTGTAGCTGTGAAGCTGAAAGTGCAGACCCTGCCCACGGGCAGGTACCTGTTCGGCTCTTCAGGATCCCTGCCCGCAGAGTGTTGCTGGCTGGTGCAGTCTGGGGTGCATGGGGAGTGCAGGTGGGAATGTCCCACATCCTCTGTAGAGGTGCCAGAGCTGGTTTGGCCCATGCCTTGTGGCTTTCTTAGTGCTGCACTTTCAGTGGTAACCAGCATGGCTTTGTTCCTGCTCTGTTCACAGCAGGAGGTATAGCTGGGTGTTTGTAGCTATCTATGGCTCTTTAATTTGTACTTAATTGCCTGCTGTCAGATTTCTTTCCATTTGGCATCTATCCTGCTGTACCACTTTAGGATGAACAACGTAAGTTTATTATAGTTGGAACTAGGCAAGGGGGAAACCAATGACATTAAAGACAGCAGGCCTAATTCTATTATCTTTTATGAGGGAGGACTTACTATTCCAACTGACTTATTTTTCCTAAAATAATTTAATATAATTTGAGAGGACAGACCTTATAGTCCTATTGTAAACAAAGAAAACTCCATTCAAGACAATTCCAGATTATGCTGTATCTCAATGAGCTCTTCTGCCTGGAATTCAGGACAAAGGCTGTTTGCCCGAACACATGAATATTGCATTACTTATCCAAAAAGATTTTGTTTAAATAAATAGAGGATTTGAATTTAGAACGGACCACTCCTATGCTAACTGACACATGTCAGAGTTGAAATATTATTTCCTTTCAAGCTTTAAACTCTTCTTGTTTGTTTGTGGTCATGTGTGGTTTATTTTTTTAAATCAAAGAATAATTACATTGTGTATTCTTTTCTGATTTAGGTTATTTTCAAGTCTAATCTTAATTTCAATCAGGTTCCTTTAGTGTCTGTATCAGGAAAAATCATCAAAAAGACTGTCTTAATCTCCTCCTATATGATTTTTAAAAAATGTTAACTTTTATAATTTAACAGATGTTTTTAACTAATAGCAACCCTTGTTTGACAAGCATGACTTATCAGCCCTGTCAAAGTTGCTTTGGAGGAGAGACTGCTCTGAGCTTAAAGATGTTCCCAAAAGGAGCACATGAGACTGGCTATGTATGATGCTGACTATTGTTCCTTCTCTTTACTTTTCTCCTTTATCAATAAACCTGGTAACAAGCATGGAGACCTGAAACTAGGGTGGACCTCTGGGCTGTCACATCCAGTCCACTGTGTTCCATACAAACACTGTGAGAGAAAAATGTTGTGTATCACAGCTGAGGGATGAAATTTGAAACGACACTTTTTACTGGCAACTGGCCTGGTTCTGGCTTGTCCTGGTATAATTCAGTAATAATTTTGTGGAGTCAGGTGGCGTTACTCCAGTGTGACACCAGTTAAAGTGAGAAAACCAAATTCTGAAAGGGGCGTTTGTTTCCCTCTTCCTCTGCAGGCTTATATGTTTTAACCAGCAATGTTGATGACAAAAGGCAGGAAAGTCCCTCTGTCGCAATCAGTGAGCACTCCAAATTGAAACAAAAGTCTCAGAGACAGATACCATGAAACAGGGCAGCCAAGGGTTCAGCAGGACACTTCCCTCGTGCTTCCACAACCTGCCTCCGTCTGAGCTGCTCCCTATGCTCAGCCATGATCAGTGGCTTTTGTGTTTATTTGAGTCAGTTTTTTCACTTTTTCACTAACTTTCTAAAAAACGGCTGCATGAGGTGTCTGACGAGCCGGAATGGAGCACCCCTGCTGCTCCAAGTACCCACTGGAGAATACCCAAAGGTGATGTATAAGACACCTAGTGAGTGCCTTCCATGTGTGTTCTCATTTTTGCTGATTCCTATAAGGACTGTGTATAAATAGTAGCTCTCCCTTTTTATATCCTTCTCCTGCCTGATTCACTCCATGATGCAGTGTCAGTGACGTTTGACTCCCTGCCATGGCGATGTTTCATAAACATTGGATTGTGACATCTGAATGAATCAGGCTGGAGGAGGAGGAAGGGCAAGCCCTGTGAGAGAGCTGCACCTGAGCCAGCCTTGGCCCCAGTCCACACATGAAAGAAATGAGCATGGGGATGTTGTGACATTCATAAGGAGCAAGAAAAGAGCAAACCCATCAGGAATAATAAAATAGCACTATGTGTGCAGGGCAAGTCTGCTAGGAAAAACTTCTGTATCAGGGATGTGAGTCAAAGACAGCACTGGGAGGTCTGCTAATAAACACTGAGAGAACACTGAACATGATTTTACTTTCTGTAAAGTGATTTTACTTTCTGTGGAGAAAAAAATGAGATGGATGCTGGAACAGAACTGGGAGCCAGGTTAACCATAAGTGAAAGCTTATTTCAAGACAGAAACAGAGGGAACCAGAGAAGTCAAAAAGAAAAGGAGAATGTGAAAGGCTGACCTCCAGGCTGACAGCATTTTGTTGTTGTTGTGTTGTGAACATGCTTCTGCTCTGAGTGTGATTACACCAATTTTTTACTATCTAGTTTTAATGGGAAAATCTGGAACTATGTGTGGATGCAGTGTGTGGTGGGGGCCTCTGAGTGTGATCCACAAAACATGGTGCAGCCCGTACAAAGACCTGCTGGTTACAGGAAGACAAAGGGCAAGGACAAGGATTAATTTCCTCCTTCTTGCTGGATTTGGAGCACTCTGAATAGCTCATGCCTCTCCCTAGCTGTACATCCTAGCCCACGGTTTTTTTGTTCAAAACTACTTATGGATAGATGGGGAGACCTCACTTTTGATAAAGGATGAAAAAACATGTTGTGATAGTGTGCTGACATTCAGTGGTTGAGATATTCAGCTGTGACAAGGGAGATCTTTATTCAGTGACAGCACACTGGCTGCTGTTCACAGAATCACAGAATCAGCTAGGTTGAAAAAGAGCTGTGAGGTCACCAAGACCAACCTGTGATCCAATACCACCTTGTCAACCAGACCATGGCACTAAGTGCTACATCCAGTCTTTCCTTAAACACCTCCAGGGACTGTGACTCCACCACCTCTGTGGGCAGCCCAATTCAACACCCAACCATCCTTTCTGTGAAGAACTTCCTAATGTCCAACCTAAACCTCTCCTGGTGCAGCTTAAGACGGTGTCCTCTTGTCCTGTCACTGTTGCCTGGGAGAAGAGACCAACCCTCACATAGCTGCAACCTCCTTTCAGGGAGTCGTAGAGAACAGTAAGGTCTCCCCTGAGCTTTCTCCAGCTAAACAACCCCAGCTCCCTCAGCCACTCCTCATAGGACTTGTGTTCCAGACCCTTCACCAGCCTTGTTGCCCTTCTCTGGACATGCTCCAGATCTCAACATTCTTCCTGATCTGAGGGGCCCAGAACTGGACACAGTACTCCAGGTGCCCCACCTCCTGTCAAGGCTGAGCTGCAACTCTTGTTGGGAACATGCATCTTACCTTAAAGCAAAAAGAAGTGCTGCTTTTTTTCCCCCTCTGACCATGAGATCAGAGTCCAGCTCTCCACATGTGATAGCTCCCTGTAAACAAGACTTGGGCTATGGTCAAAACCCAAGATCTGAATTTCTCTGTTATTTATGAATGTTTGAATTTTGCAAAGAGTCCCTGACTCATAAAAATAAATTAAGAATATGCACTCACTTGTCTACCACCCCAATGATATTCAACCAATTTGTCATCATTTATAAGGTATAGTTGGTCAAACCAGAAATCCATGCTAGAACAATCCCCAAAATAAAATTTATTAAACACAGCAGTCAGCCAGATTGCCACAGAGTAAAGAAGGCTTTCATTCAGATCCTCAGGATTTTCAAAAAGGAAGTCCTGTTTCATATATTCCATGTTCCACAATTTCATTTGTTTCCTTATGAAGAATATTTTTTTATGTAAATGAAGAGATAGTTTTTGAAAATACCATCTATGCATATTTACCTTATTAATGTTTGTTTAGTTGTAGAAGAAATTGTTGATCTCTCAATACAGCCGCCATCTGCTTTCTCTTTATAGATTTCTGCTAGGACAATTGCAGCAAGAACAGAATGTGTTTCTTCTCCTCTGGAGCTGGTGTTGCATGGCCTGTAGGATCCCATGCAGTTCACCCACTGCACTGTAGTACACTTGAAACTGTGGCCATCCTATTGTAGGGTACGTGTCATGCTCTAGAAGCAATCACAAAATACTACCCAAGACACCTTCTCCTGCTGAACTGTAAGAGGAGTTCTTTCCTGGTCTTCCATTATGTTAGGTCTACTGAGTAGCAGGCTAGTTTCCTAAAAATACGGCAGCATTTCCTTCAAGACAGTGTTTTTTCAGTGTAACCCATGGAAAGTGTCTCAGAAATTCTCCACTTTAGGGGATAACATCTGCCCTTTGCTGATCAAAAGCTATGACTCAGTTTTTCTGAACATTAGGAGTCACTACAACTAATGCTGGGAATTCCCATCAATTTCTTATAATCTCCCATGAACACATTTTAATTTTTTCCTTTAGTTTAAACAAAGCTAAGCATTGTGGCCACGATATGCTGTCCTTCCACATGAGACTAAAGAGTTTTATCATCACTGACATTGCATGGAGGTTCTGACACTTTTTTTTTACTGGATTAAGTTTGATACAGTCCATAGACATTTATATACTTGCTTCCCTACAGGGACTGCTGAGATTAATTCGTCATTAGTAGGGCCAAAGTTGGGAAATTAATAAATAGACAAATTGGAAACACAGTTCTCAACAAGAAGTGCTTCATATTATAGCATGTGTCACCATGGCAAATGATAACAGAAGTAAACACTTGCAGGAGTGGAGAACACTTGCAAGGAGAGCAAACAAATGCTTTATCAGCCAGACATTTTTTCCCTGAAAAATCCTTATGGTCACTGTTTTTCTTACATGTTGCTAACTAAGCGATAAATTAATTTTGAATGAGTTTTGGTGTACATATGTAGCCCGATGTTTGGTGTTGTTGGTCTTGTATACAGTGTCCCAGCAGGGACTGGGACTCCGGCCCAGACAGATCAGGGCATCTAGACAGGGTTCAGCTCTTGAAAGGTCACTTCTTGTCTCCGTCCTGTGACATTACACGTGGAAAGAGAACTGTGTCATCTTGTAGTCTCTCTGAATGTGATGAAGGCAGCGGAAAGTGATCCTCAAACATTGCATAACAGGAAAAAGCTGACTTGAAGTTCTTAAGATAGTCTAGCAGATGTCACGCAGCTTATTTTGAAAGACTTAGAGCACTCCTTCCTGTTAAAGTACAGATTATTTGGGAACACTAATAAGTGTCTTGCTTTCCTAGAATCACAAGGTTGCAAGAGACCTTTAAGTTCATCCAGTCCAACCATCAGCCCAGCACCACCACTGTAACCCCTAAACTACTAAACCACCCAGAGCCAGATCCAGATGCCTCAAACACCTCCAGGGAATGGTCATTCCACCACCTCCCTGGGCAACTTCTTCCAGTGCTTGACCACCATAACAGTGAATTTTTTTTCTAATATCTAATCTGAATCTCTCCTGTCTCAGCTTAAGGCTGTCTCTTTTTGTCCTCTCACTGTCAGCATGGCAGAACAGACTGGCTCCCTCCTCACTACACTCTCCTTTCAAATGGTTGTAGAGAGTGATGAGGTCCCCCCTGAGCCTCACCTTCTTGAGACTAAACAATCCCAGCTCTCTCAGCCATTCCTCAAAAGACTTGTTTTCTAGACCCTTCATGAGCCTTGTTGCCCTTTGCTGGACACGCCTCAGCACCCCAATGACCTTTTTGAAGTGAGAGGCCTAGAACTGAACACAGCACTTGAGGTGCAGCCTCAGCAGTGCCGCGTACAAGATGCTGATCACTGCCCTATTCTTGTTGGCTACACTATTCTTGATACAGGTGAAGATGCCATTGACCTTCTTGGCCACCTGGGCAGACATTGGCTCATTTTCAGTCACTGTCAGACAGTACTCTCAAGTCCCTTTCTGCTGAAGACCTTTCCAGACATTCTGTCCCCTGCCTGTAGCACTGCATGGGGTTGGTGAAACCCAAGTGCATGACCCAGCCCTTGGCCTTGTTGAACCTCATACCACTGGCCTCAGCCCATTGATCCAGCCTGTCCAGTTCCCTCTGCAGAGCTGCCCCTACCCTCCAGCAGACCAGTCACACCCAGCTTGGTGTTGTCTGCAAATATACCGAGGGTGCCCTCAATCCCCACTTTGCTGTGGTAATCTGAGAATTCAAATTAAAGTTTGTACAAAGAGCTAGGATCTTTCATCACCACATTGGATTAAAGCCAAAAATATTTTTTTCTGTATGTGGGCCCTTCTTCAGATATAAAATAAGCGCCAGGTAGAGCATATAAATCTTCTGCATTTGTCTGGTCATGCAGAAGGGTAATGTGAACTTTATCAGTTAGAGCTATGAGCTCAGAGTTGGTTTTAACTCATAAAAACTTTACCTTGAAGAAAATATTATATTTTCCTGGGATAAATAGTCAGGACTATGTATATGCAGCTACTGTTTGAGACTGGAAGTTGCAATTTTTGAATTCATCAGGACAGATGGAGAAAAAGCAACTTTTGAACAGGCAGTTATTGTAAAGGCTGTTGCATAGGATAATATGCAGCAATTTGGTTTGGAAGCATTTCACAAATGTGGAGAAAGCTTCGCTATACCTTGTAGACTGCCTTTTGTAATAGTATTTTTGATAAATTCATTGTGTAATACAGCTTGACTCCAGTGCTCTCAGAAGGCCAGTTGTCCTGGGGGAAAATGTGGTGATCAGTTTTTCAAATCACCTCTGATTTCTTGTAAGGGAGAGGAAGACCCACCCAAGGACAACAGCACCATGCTGTTTCTGATCACCCCCATGCCTGGTACTAACCCCCATCTCTCTGTCGCACCAGCTGAACACCAGCATAATCAATAAATTCCTGCCAGGTTTGTCACGCCTTTCGGGACTGTCCTTTCCCCAGCTGGAGGCTTGTGCCCTTTTTTTAGCACATCTGTGTTACAACAACTGGATAATAACCAGGAAGATTCAGTCTCCGGATTATTTCTGGGTGCCAGCCAAAACTTCAAAAGATATAGGTATTTGGCCAGATTCTCACTTGCATTCACGTCTTTTTATTCCGTTGTTATTTCACTTTATACTGTTGGGTGATGCAAATGGGAATCAGGCCCTTGGCCATTATAAATCTACAGAATACATCAAAACATGGGGAATGGTAACCGGAGGCCTTGGCAATTAGTGTTGTGAGACTGTAATCTGTTTCTTTGTTCATACCTCACAGTCTGTGATTCTTCAGATCCTGTCCAAACAACACCTCAGACAAGCATTTCTCTTGACACAAGTTTGCATTTGTGATCTAAAATTTATAAGGAGGCTGCTGAGTTTCAGTGTGACTCTTCTGCACATACTCTTTAATCTCAGTTCTATTCTTTACACTTCCAAAATATCTAAACCTGGAGTATATCCACATAAGGGATTGCATTTTTAGTTGTGCCTAACTCCCTATTGCTCTCTCCCAAAGCCCTGAATACACAGGTGTGACTGAACACCTGGCATGATTTAAAATTCTTGCTTTAATTACCCTAACCTTGTGAATATTCAGTGTGGCATCTTTCCACTCGTTTTTTATTATGATGTCTGTCTTTTCACTGCTTTCAAAGACACTAGAGTCCATGCAATAGTACCAGAAATCCTCTTACCACAGTTGGAAAAAGCAGTGTTTTTCCAAGTTAGAGAAAAATGTCTTTGGGACACAATGATATACAGTCCAAAGGGATTAAAATACACAATCACAGAATAGATAAGGTTGGAAGGGACCCCAGTGGGTCATCATAGAATGGTCTGGGTTGGAAGGGACCTTAAAGATCATCTAGTTCCAACCCCTATGCCATAGGCAGGGACACCTTCCACTAGACCACGTTGCTCAGTCCCATCCAACCAGGCCTTGAACATTCCAGGGGAAGGAGCATCCACAACCTCAGGGGTTGGTAGTTCCCAGGGTCCTCCTTTCTACTGTTTTTTAAGATGAGTACAATGTTTCCCCTTTTCCAGTCATATGGGACTTCACCTGACTGCCATGATGTTCTGGATATCGTGGAGAGTGGCTTGGCAACTACATCAGCTAATTTCCCCAGGACTCTGGGACGCATCTTGTTGGGTCCCATATATTTGTGTATGTTCAGGTTCCTCAGGTGGTCACAAACCTGATCTTTTCTTACAGTGGGAAGCACTTTTCTCCCCTAGTCTCCATCCTGTTGTCCATTCACTTGAGAGGTGTGGGAAGAGAGGTTGCCATTGAAGACTGAAGCAAAAATGTTGAGTGCTTCAGCCTTCTCCTCATGGGTTGTTACCAATTTTCCAGCATTTTTTTGTCAAAGGGGATACACCTCCTTTGACCTTCTTTTTCCGGTTAACATACATGTAGAAGCCCTTCTTTGGCATCCCTTGCCACATTCAGTTCCAGCTTTGCCTTCACCTTCCTGACTTTATCCCTATGCAATAGAATTTCATCCCTGTGCTCTTCCCAGATTACCTGTCCTTGTTGTTACTGCCTGTGCATTTGCTTCTTTTCCTTTAGTTTGACCAGCAGTTCCCTGCTCAGACATTCCATCTCTTGCCTTTCTTGCCCAATTTCTTGCTCCTGGGGATTGCCAGCTCTTGTGGTGGAAGACTTAAAGATTTGCCAGCTCTGTTCTGCTCCCTTGTCTGAGGGCAGTCTCCTGGGGGATCCCATTGACTATGTCTTTGAAGAGCTGGAAGTTTGCTTTGCTAAGGTTCAATGGCTTAACTTTACTCCTGACTTGACCCATATCCCTCAGGACGCAAACTCCACAACTGTGTGATCACTGCAGCCCTGCAGATGGAGCAAGAAGGATTTGTCAGTTGGTTCCCCCTGCTCAGGTGGCCTGCAGCAGACACCAACCATTAGATTCCCTTTGTTGCTTTGGTCTCTGATTCTCACCCACAGGCTTTTGACTTTTGGCTGTTCTTCAGAGACAGCTCTTCACACTCAATCCACCTCTTGTTGTGTGTGTTCCCTCCCCCCACTTCTTCTTCTATCTTTCCCCAGCAGCTTGCAGCCATCATAAGCCACACTCTAGTTATGGTCGCAGATCTTGAATATTTCCCGTAAGAGAGATTCCACAACCTCTCTGGGCAATCTATCCCAGTGTGTGGTCACCTGCACGGTGGAGCAGTTCTTCCACATGTTCAGATGGAACTTCCTGTGCATCACGTTCTGCCTGTTCCTTTTGTCCTATTGCTGGGCACCATCGAGCAGAGCCTGGTCCATCCTCTTCATATCCTCACTTCAGGGGCTTACACTGATAAGGCACTGTCTTGGTTGTCTCTTCTCGAGGCTGAACAGACCCAGCTCCCTCAGCCTATCCGTGTAAGAGAAATGTTCCAGTCCCTTAATAATCTCCGTAGCCTCCACTGAACTCGCTCCAGGAGCTCCATGTCTCTCTTGTAGTGAGGAGCCCAGAACTGGACAAAGCACTCCGGATGTGGCCTCACCAGGGCAGAGTAGAGGACCAGCCTTCAGCTACTGGCAATGTTCTTGCTGATACACCCCAGGATACCAATGGCTTTCTTGGCCTTCTTGAGCACAATCCTGGCTCATGGACAGCTTGTTGTCTACCAGGACCCCAAGGTCCTTTTCCACAAAGTTCCATTCTGACACAGTTTAAATTAAAACTGTCTTGGCCTGTTAACCATACATCAGGAAAACAGCTGGCATGTCTTAGCATTATATCTCAGTGCAATATCATCTTGACTTTGTTCTTATTCATATCTTACATACTATTAAGTTACACTGAAAATTAAAAGCCATATTCTTTCCCGTCTTTAACACCTCTCTAAGGTCAGCAAAGGAGACTGCTTTTTTCCTGGTGATATTTGTGCCTAAATACAATTCAGAGCAGCTGTCAGGCTGTTCCAGGTGTTTTCTTATGGCCAATGACAGAGCCATGGGTCTTTTGCTGGTGCTTGCAGGACTCTAACAGCTCACCTTGCCATGCTCTTTACCACTGAAATAAGCATAGGACAATCAAGGAAAAACAATGTAAGGATGAGCTAAGACAATTTTATATTTATTGAAGAATTTTTACGATGAGGAGTATAATCCTTGTCTTTCTCTACATCTTGGAAAGGGCAGGATATCTTCAAAAGCAGGAAAATTGTAGCCCTTGAGACTTGAGACAGCAGGTACCCAGGTAACCAGCCATCTGCAGGTCCCTCTGTTATATGTCCCAGTGCTGCAGTGCTCAGGTCACCTGGCTGTACTCATTTTTTCTTCCTTCTGCAACTGGCACTTTTGGAGTCATAAACTGTGGATTCATCCCTATCCAAATGAGAGGAATGCACAGTGGTGATCACAGTCTGAACACTGTGCTTTCTGATGCTGAAACCCCCTAATTCCCTTTAGGACCAGCTAATTCCCTGTCCTGATCAGCTGAGAGCAGTTTCACTTCATGCCCATTCCCACTGTGAATATAATGCTGCTCTTGAGCAGGTCAAAGCACAATCCAGATGGTATGGGATGACTTACATCCTTTTGGACCTCTCTAACACACATTTCCCAGCATGCAGATCTCCCCAGATCAATAGGAGTTTAGGTCTTGGAAGGCTTCATACCTGGTGCTGGGGAATATCTCTGATTAGAAGCCAACCTGATACAGCTCCTGAAGGCAGGCTGGTGTGCTCCCAGGAGGCAGGAACACATCACAGATAGCAGAGAGCAGTGGAAGGAGTTCACATCCACAGCATTCACAAAGCATGTAAATGGAGCCCTTGTTGGGGTTTGGGTAGGAACTCCAAACCCAAGGTTAGCAGACTTCAACAGCAGTAGGATCCTGAACTAAACCCCATTGGAATAAATGGTAATCTTTGCTGTATTTGGGGGTTTTTAAAGCATTTGGTTCACTTCTCTGTGTCAACACTTATCCAGGAGCAACCTTCCTATCTCCTCACAGAAGAAAGGATTTCTTTTTTGTAGCTCCTCTTTGTTGCCAGATGAAAACAAATTGGATGAATGTCTCTTACTAAGCGCCACAGAGAAGCCAAGTCATTTGAAAGGGAAAAGCAAAATAACTTGCACAAAAAGATGTTTTTAATTAAAAAAAGGTTTTGAAGTATTACATCAAGAATCACTAATTGTTGCTCCAGCAATTATATGATATTTTATCTGTATGGAGGTTATTTGCTGTCATCTCAAGCCTATGGTAGGCTATTTGCTCTGGGCTCTTTCTTTTTCTTTCTGTTCCCCCTCTTCTTTTAGAAGAAGTAAATTAATCTACCTCAAGAACAGGAATTTTTCTATTTCCTGTTAATTTTCTTCTTCCTTTTTTCTTTCCTTTTTTTTCCTTTTAGGGCAGAGAATTCTAATGATCACATTTGACCCCGTACATCCTCCCACCTGCTCCCTTACAAGGCTCCTGCCAAAAAACCTGTTTTGTAACCTGAAGTAGTAACTCATCATGAATTAAATCAGAACAGAAGTTATGGTGTCTCTGCCTCTCCTGATTTGGACTGTATTTTCCTATGTATAACACTTTTTCTCCCAGAGGATGCAGCAGAAGCTGACACTACCCAAGGGAGAGGAGGCTGCTCCAGACTGCAGCTGCAAGGAAGTGCAGAATGGTGAGACATGGCAAAATGATGAGACATGGGAAAATCTTACTGATTCTTTCTCTCTGCCCAGGCACAGATAAATAACACATCTTCTATATTCCCTGCTTGTCTCGGGAGCAAAATTCCTAAGATAATTAGACTGTACAATGCTCTCTATTGTATGTGCAGGGCATGGGGGCTTCATCCCAGCCAGCTAAGAAATGCAACTTTCAAAGGTCAGAATTGCAGAGGCAGTATCACCTAACAGAAGAAATACATGGGTTTGCTAGATGGGTCTTTACATTTTGAAGCGTCCTCTAAACCACTCACATTTATTTTTGACCTATGGGTATATTCACATATCCATAAAGGGACACAGGGTACTTGAGAAAAGTGTCAAGTTACATTTTAACACTTTTAAAATTGAAAATTGACCAAATTGACCAAAGCATTTAAGAAATCAGCCAACTGAGCGCTTTTCTATTTCTTTCTCCAGCTGGCTCAATGCAAGTGGTACTGGTTTAATTTTTCACTGGGAACTTCAAATCCCTGTAAGACACATATGCCTGCACAGGATAGTTGGGGGACATAAACTGACTGAGGTCTCCAGCTACTTATTTATGTTTGTTCCTGTCTAAGGGGCTGAATAACTCCCAAGGGTTCTCTGTAGCCTCAGAGTTAAGATGCCTAAAGTGTCCCTGGCAGCGCCCTTTTCAATGGTGGCAACCTTATGAGACCACCTCCTCTTTTGATCTGTCACAAAGCAAGTACTCCAGAGAAGAAGAAAGAATTCTTTTTTTTTTTGTTAGTTTTATCCAATTCAATCCTTCCTGCACTTCTGCACTGAAGCTCTCTGGGCTCTAATTTACCAGGAAATTTGTCATCTGTTTTATTCATTGTCTAGGCTAAAAATTTATCTCAAGTGCAAAGGTGATTTTTGTTCCCAAAAACCTTCCTTGGCTCAAAGAGCTGAGCCATTGTTGAGGTGAAGGTGAGTGTAAGGCACTTGTCACAAAACAGCCCCACCAGAGCCTAAACCAGCAGCACGTTTTCAGCACTGGTTGATAACACAAATCATTCTGAGTACCATGTACAAGCTGTCTGAAACATGGTTGTTATCTGAAAGAAGAAGGGAAGGGATACTTTCTTTCCATATGGATTTACAAACTGTTCCACATGAATTAAGATTGGTTTGATATCAGGCTTGATGGAAAAAACCAAGAAATGAACATTAAGCATTTTGCTTTTTTAAGACAGCTTTCCTGTATTATACACTGCCAAGCAAGCTGCAGAAATTTGGTCTGGGCAAAACCATAGTATGTCTTTAGATAAAAATCTGTGCTCAGAAAATTATTGGCAACAGCTTGCTGTCAATGTGCATCAGTAAGGCTCCAGACTTTTGTCTGTTGTGGATCTGGGACTATTCAGCATTTTCATAGACTATTGTACTCTGTTTGGAAGCCATCTACTGAATTTGTAGCTAATTAATAATAACAACCATATTGTTGCACAGACAGCTGTTAACCAGCAAACATCTGCATTGCTGGCTGGGAGGCAATTCTGCTGTGGGGGATTCTGCTGTGCCCCTGCATGTGCTGGCATGAGCTCAGAGGAATCCCTCAGGTACAAACTCCCTCCAGGAGAGTGTGGCAGTAACAAACTTCATGAAAATGGGTTACAAATTCACTGATAATGGAACATTCTCAATCTTGCACTCTCTTACTGCTTCCATTTTATTTTTCTCTCCCAAGAAGGCTTTATGCTATTGGCAGGAATGACAGTGATTGCCCAGCACTCCAGTGCCTTTCAACTTTGCATCCTGGAAACTTCTGCTCTCCCAAAGACAACCTCTTTTGTCCCTTTGGTCCCATCATGTATTATTCTCTTCCCTCATAATATCTGTTTTCTTCTACCTTGTCTTAAATAATATCTAAATTACAGAGTTATTTTGGCTTGGTTTTTCTTTTCTTTTTTCCTTTTTTTTTCTTTTTTTTTCTTTTTTTCAACTTTTTGTTATTATGTGTTTCTTTTTGTTCAGGCTTCTGAAATAGTTGACAAAAAAACTTCTCCCTGTGGGCTTTTCATGCTGGCATAAGGCCAAAAAATTGACGGAGTACCAGTCTGCCTTATAAGAGGTGCAGTTTTGTGTCTTCATTATTTGGTAGCAGAAGTTTCAAAGAGATAGGGATAGACTCTAAAGAAGATTAAGCCATTGCAATTCAATAGCATTTAATTTTAGGTACCCCTATACTTTTAAGGCAAGCAACACACAGTAAAAGAAGTTTCAGGGATTTCTACATATGCATGGGAAAATTTCCAAGACCAAAACTGACAGTACAGAAGCCTAATTAATTTTGGAAGAATGTTAGAATGGCTAGCATGTAACATGTTGAGCTGATTGACATACTTCAACCTTGCTTGCTCTCCAGTGCCTTCTCTGTCCAGTACTGGGGCCTCTTACTTACAGGGAGTACAATATGACCAGCCAAGTCCTGCCATAAACCATCAGCTCAAATAATCCTTTCTTCAAGAAGGAAAACACTGATATCTCTTCATGTCTGGAAGCAGACTACCTGACTTACTGAAGTAATCTCCATTTCTGTAAGCATGCAGACAACTGAAAGAGGATCAAGTTTCTTAAATAGTCATTAGATGTAGAAATGTCTCCTTCCCCCTTCTTTTGTCCACCTGACTCATTTTAGGAAACTTTTTCCTATCTTTCTGAAATACTTCATAAATGTGAGATTACAGACACTTATATAATCCTGATAAAGTTGTTCCAGCCTTGTGTGGATTGCTTAGCTATTTTGGGAACCAGAAGGTGAGATTTTGTGATTTTGTATTTTTCCTAAAAGATTCTGCTTATTTTTTTCCTGAATAGTCACCAGGAAGGGGCCAGAGGCCCTGTTCATGCACAAATCTGACAATATTATACCAAGTTGCTGGAGAAGAGATTAACTATTTCCACAGCACCTGGTAAATGGGCCAAATGCAACACTACATGAACTTACTTACTCCCAGATGCGTATGTAGTCCTCAGCAAATGAATGTTCATTGTGCAATAGCCTGGGCAGAGGAAAGTCCTACATCAAGTTCCTACAGCCATTTAGCCATTTACATCAAGGCACGTCAATTTTTTTTTTTTGGGACATATGTTATTTGGTCATAGAGCATATATGTTTGCTTTCCTGACTCCCATATTCTGGATAAGGGCATGAACTGCTGAATACATGGATGGTGGATCTGATTTATCTCCACTCTGAGGCTGGTGAAAGAATTATTCTTCTTATGTTGTTCTTTGGGCTTTCATGTGAGATAAATGCCAAGGAAGTTGTAGGTGCCAGCAAAGCATAACCTCAAGCATCTCTGGTAGGTCAGCAAGCACTGAGAGAATATAGACCTCAAGAAGGCTCTGCTGGGATGTCTCAAATACTGGTAACCTCCAGAGTCAGACAGCCACCTATGAGCCTTCCATGCATAATTTATGCTCCATATTTAATAAATAAGTTTTAAAATAAGTCTGATTCTGACATCAATAACACTTATTTCCCTCTATTTTCCCCAAATTAATTCCTTGGGCTATATTGAAGTTATGGGAAATGAGACATTTGTCCTTCTTCAATGGAAGACAAATAAGGAAAGAAGGCTGAAAACAGTGCAAAATTTGCTTTGGTGGGGGTGAGTGGTGCCACTGGCCATTAGTATACTTCAGGGAGATCAGTTTTTTGGTCCTGTAACAAGCAAACAAAGTGTGTAAAGTGTTCATTAAAGCATTCTACTAGCTGCCATGGGAGAGGAAGGAGGTGGAAAAGAGTATTTTTCCATCGTTAGTTTAGATGATGACAAATATTTTACAATAAGACTTCACAAAGCCAACAATTCTAAGTGATGCATTCTCAAAGGGGTGATCTCTCTGTCCTATTCTTGATTGCTTTGTCTTGGAGTTCGACCAATGTTTCATAGCTATAGGATGAAAGCTGGACGTGTCACCCAGGGATGTTTCCTTTCCATGCTGGGAAATGCGGCATAAGCCAAGAGAGACAACTCTCACCCCATCTCTCTGCCTGGATGCCTTTTCCTTCCTCCTCATAACCCAAGGAGAAAGGGCTATGCTTGACACTTCAACTTCTTGCTATTTTTCACTCCTCTGAGCCCAGATTTGCAGCTTTCCTCGTTGTGTTCGATTGCAGGAAAAGTGGAATCTAGGGTAGTGTTAAAGCTCATCACAAATTTTATACATATTTCATTGTTTCTTTCACTGCAGTCTTCAGTTCAACCTGAAGGAACTTATATACCTTTGAAACCTCTCTCTTTACATTAAATTTATTTGAAATTGGCAGTGGGTTCAAAGTTGAGGAGAGAGAAGGAGCGTTATAGTATCAGCCTTTTTCTTTTAGGAAACTGCACTTAGAAAAACATAATCAATGGAAATAAAAAGAAGTAATCTAATTTATTTTTCCTAGTACTTGTTCTGTTGCAAACAGATGGCAATTGTTGCATATTGTTTGAAAAGTCTCTATTTTATGAAGTACATATAATTTATATGGTGAAAAAAATTGTGTGCTAACGTATTTGTGTGACATTTTCTGTCCTGTTTTTTAAAATCCAAAAAATAGCATGTATTTAACATTATTCAATTAAAAAAATGAGAGCACAAATAAAAAAACCTCACAGAAACCTTAAAGAATTTTTTTTATAATTTTCATATGATTTTCTAATAACTAGGAAGGCAGGAAATTACTTGAGACAGAGCTTTCTCCTTCTGTGCCTGACTCCTCCCAGGCTTTGAATCCCTCATAACATCTCTGGAGCTCACCCATATGAGAAACAGCTGCAGTTTAACTGTGCAAATTCTGCACTCTTTCTAGCTGGGAAGTGTATTTTGGTTAACTGCTTGGGGACAAGGAAAGAAAAAATTCACCATTTTAGCTATTGTTTTTAACAGGCAGTATGGGGAAATATAGCAGAGTAGTTTAACTCATGAAAATACAAGGAAGTATGTCAAATTCCATATTGTACTCAATATGGACATGGTAAGAGTTTTTAAAATGTTCAGTATACAGAGTATTAATGGGCAAGTATGAGCAGGCTGTGCATTGATTAAGACACAAGTGCAGAAGATGGCAATGAAAACCTAACTCACAAATGCTATGGTTTCACAGCTTGCCTTGTGATAAAGTAAGAGGCACTCTAAAAATGCTTGACCAGAAAAGGCTTTCTTATTCAGGAAAGACAGTTCTATGACATTGCTGGTAATAAAGCTGGTAACAATTTTAGCAACACAAAGGTAGGGGTTTTAAGGACTGGATGCTTAGATAGGATTAGTAGAACTCCCTCAACAGTTTTAAAAGCATATTCCTACAGTAATTCATCTTAAGGAAGTTGTCTAAAACAAAATACTGAAATGCTGAAAGATCCCCCTAAAGTGTTTGATGGACTGATCAATGAATAACTGCTATCGATGAGCTCATTTGCTACGACTATACCAATGACAAGTTTTGTGGCAGAGTCCTGAAACAGGCAGCTGAGGACTGTGGGAATTGGTCTACTGTTTAAAAGCTGTGGGAGCAAAGAGAAGATTGGACATTTTATGTGCTTGGTGCCCATTCTAGGGACACAAGGGTCCAATATTTTTCTTGAATCCAAATGAAATGTACTGTCAATTCCACTGTTTTTATTATAAATACAAAAGTGTTCAAATTGTTGTATTTATTTCTAGACTTACGGTTTTAGTAAAACCTGTTTATATTCTACAGCTAGAAATATACCTACAAATTCATAAGCCCTGTTAAGTTCTCTCTTTTATAAATAGTGTGTTTGTGACTCACAGAATTTGCTAATTTTATATCCTCCTCTCTTTTAGATGTTTTTCTCTGTATTTTCTAGGTTCTTGATCTTGCACCCATTTCTATACCCACTTCAAGACTCAGCTTGTCACAGGAAGGAGGCTCCATGTCTATCCTTAAACAAAGCAGAACAACACTATTCCTGAGCAGTTCAGAAGACCCCTGTGGAAAAGAGTGACACTGATTTTGGGTGGTTTCAGCCACCTAATTGCTGTGGTGTGGTTCTTCCACTGTGTGTGTCACCCAGAGGTTTCAGACCTGTGTGCAGCCTGGCAGGCTGTGGGTGACTGCATTTTGCTGGTGCCCTTGGATCATGGGAAACCAAATTATTAGCAAGTCTGTCACAGTGAACCAGAGTCAGACCCTGTAAACATCTAAAAATATTACTGAGGTCTGTGCCTGCCTTGTTGAGTGTTCAAGGATAACACCAGATACCAGCAGGATATATTTCTGTATCTTGAAACAAGCTTTTCAGAGGGGTATGGGGCACTGGGTACTTAACTGCTTGATAAAAAAAGAGACTACTGAAATGTTTTCTCAAGGAGTGAAAGGAGAGATGGGAAAGGGGAAATCAACGGGCTGACACTTCCCTAGTTAACCAACCCTTGCACAAATATAAATATATATATGGAAAAGGATACATTAAAAGATAATAACTGACTCGATCTGCCATAATGAGGGCTCAAGAGAAGATGCTGCATTTATAAGAGAAATTAGATCAAACATGAAAGTTAAATAGAAGCAAGAGATTGTTAATCTTTCCCATTATTGGCAGTAATGCCCCAAGTGAGGGACATAAACAGAAATCATCCCAAATTGAAGGGAGGATCAAAAGCATCTTATGTGACCAGTTTCTCTAACTCCTGAGTGCTTTATTGACCTGAATTACAAAACAGAAGCCTATAAAACCTAAAAACTTCATCAGGCAAAAGATACAAAATAAAAAGGAAGGAAGGGACAAAACTAGAAAGGCACAAAACTGAGATATAACTAGCAAGCGGCATAAGGAATCATTCTATATGCCCATTGGGAGCAGAGGAAAAACAAAGCAAGGGTAATTCCACAACCCTACAGCAGGAGGTATATACATGGTCACCACTGAGAGGTCAGCTGAAAGGGAGAACAGCAAATAATAGCAAATGTTGTAGCCTATAGAAAAGCAGGAGGAGGAGAGAAAATTCTAGGCCTCAAGATGATTGGAAATGGTATCACAGTGGTTAGGAAAAACCAAAAAAATCCCCAACCCAAACCATGTGGCCAAATATAGAGCGTATCTTTAAAACAGAAAAGAAAGTAGACCGAGAAGTTGTGGACCAGTCAACTGAAGTAGATGTCCTAGAAAAATTCTGGGAAAAAATGATCCAATCATTTTTAAAAACTTAGAAATCTGAAGTAAGAATGACTGATGACTACATAAGATCATTGGGAACTGAGATTTTAAACACAGTATTTCACTTTTGTTTCCTCAACAAACAGGCCTGGTTGACTTCAGTAAAGTTTTGGCTATTTCAAAAGCAACATAAAAATGTGTTCTTTGTGAAAAAGCTACAGAGTGGATGGCAAACTGATTATAAAATGGCACCACAGAAAATATTGCAAATTGTTCACTACTAGGATGCAAGCCTGCTATAAAATGGTACCTGCAGGTGTTGGTGATTGTGACACGGACT
>VZTE01005592.1:0-46613 GCA_013397775.1 Eulacestoma nigropectus
TTTCCTTTGTTGCCCACCCTGGGTTCCTGCCACATTTTACTCCCCAAAGTTGTACTCACCAGTGAGATTTGCTGAGACCCTTCTCGACTTTCCCTCACTGCCCCCTCTGGGCATCCATGTCCAGTGGTCCTTTCCTGGGGACTCTTCACTGACCCCCCTGGTCCAGCTCTCGTCTGTCTCCTGGACGGTCTCGGTACCCAGTCAATGCCCGGTGCCGGCCAGCGCCGAAGGGAGCTGCTCACCAACACTGGGCGAGGCGCCTCCAGCTCCTCTTGCCATGTGCCGGACCCAGACAGTGGAAGGATCCCAGACGAGCTCCCAGTTGTCAGGAAAATCCACCAGCGCCAGAGGTTTATGTCCAAAAAGGAGACAGGGGAGTCCTGCAACTTTATTCCAATAAAGGGAGAGAGGCCACCAGGGCACAGCCCGAGGGGTTTCCTCTCTCGAGGTTTCAGAGGGCGCAGCCTCCTTTTATCCCAAACTCCCGGCCGCACGGTGCCCTCTTCCTTTCCCCATTGCTGAGGGACCAGAAAGGTGCAGCCTTCCAGAACCTCCTGCCCCATATCCCCCCTTGAACCTGGCATTTTACCCCAAAGTTCAGGAGTTCAGGCTTGTGCGGACCCCTGTCTGTTTCAGGAGCCAAGCTCCCTGGGCTCTGCAACAAACCTGCTGCCCAAAGTCGGTGGAGGCATCAAGACCCAATTCAAAGACATGAACACCCACACCTTCACCCATGGAATTGTTTGTAAAGACATCAGCTCTCCTCTCAGACTCTTCAGTTGGTTTTGGTTTTATTTCTTTACCATTGTATCATTTCTTTCTCATATTAAAGTGAAGGAATGTATTTCCCCATTGCCAGGGAGAGACAGCTTCAGTATTTTCATAATGCTCCTTTCTGATTCAGTCTTGCTTTTTACATTCTGCTTGGGGTTTTGCAAGATAATAAACAAAGTGGGTCTTATTCCTTGGGAAATAAAATATACAAAAGTGATTTAGTGCCGCCTGCCCAGATTTGCTCCTAAGAAGTTTCCTGAAGCAAACTGGTATTTCAAAACCTGGTCCAGAAATGTATATTCATCTCTGACATGAAAAGAAAAGATTCTGAAGCAAATAATCCACTACAAAGGCGCAGCCAAGGGAATATATTTACGGTAAAAACAATGGCTTAGCAAAACAGTTCGTTACAGCGGAGAGAGGAATCAGACAGGCTTTGAGACAAATAAACACACGCAGTCCTGAGGTGTGAGGGGCATTAAGGCTAAATGAGTTTGTGTTCAAAAATGTCACAGCTCTCCTGCAAATCAGTGTGAGGCCTCACACAGTCAGGCGTGGGAGCTTGACTGTGTCCTCCTGAGTGGCTGCAAGCAGCCTTTAGAAAAGGCACAAGAGGTCTTTTCAGGGGAGCCCTGCGTCATCCTGGAAAACTGGGACAGGGCTGACCCACCGAATAGACAGCTCCTTCCCTTTGTCTCTGGCACGGAAATGCTCTCTGACTTACGCACTTTGCTTGCCTGACTCCGATCTCAGAGTCTGAGTAAGACTAACTTGACATTTTCTGGCTACTTTTAGAAGCAAAGAGCAAGAGAAAATGAGAAAGGTACTGGGAAGGGAAGGACATTTTCAGCTGGAGATTTCTGTCAGTGCTTCTTGTAGTGGGTTGCCACTTGCAGAAAATGTTCCAGCTATCAGTGAGGACAAACAAAACGTATTCAAAAGCACAACTACTTTGTTTTTAGCAACATCACGGAACAGAAGTGGCTGGGGAAAGGGTTGTGACAGCAGGGCTAACAAGCCATGTACACCCCCAGAGTTTGTTCCATTCCAGGGATCAGAAGGGACTGAAGCCAGTGTGTTCTCAGTGACAGTAAATACAACCAATTGCCTCATCTTAAAAACAATTTAAAAAGAAAAAGGAAAAAGAGAAAATGCTATATTGAATTCGTCTGTCTGCACCAGAACAAAAGCAGAGCACAAATGGTTACCTGAGATCTCAGCCCTCCACTCCCAGCCCTTTAAAAATGAAAGAGGGAGCTAATTTTACCTTTAGGCTTTTTATTCTTTTAATCTCACCATTTTCCTGTCCCTCCAAAAAGGCTCCTCACTCGAATGTGTCATCACCTGAACAGTGGGAAATTTTGAGGCACTACAGAAAAGTAAACTTTGCTGTGCTTTGACTTTACTGCTGCCAGGCACTTGAGGCAGTGAGCCCGACCAGGGTCTGTGTCAGTGATGCTGCTCTTCAAAGCACCTCCATGCACACCAGAACAAATCCTGCCGCTGAGAGGAGTTTCATGAGGTGTAATTTTAACCAAACACTATCTGTGTATCGATGAACACATCACGCGGTTCCCTTCAGCACCCCCCTTTTCTTTTAATTTAAACATTTCTCTTCATTTGAACAACAGCCAAAAATTAAGAGCTCCCTAGCAATTTAAGCGACAAATCCAACACCTTTGTGCAAAAGAGACACTTCAAAAATAGAACCCACAAACCCAACCTGTTCCCTGCATCAGCACCAGGCAAAGTGAACACTGTGTTAATCTCTGTTGCCCACTTCTACTCTGGGCCTAATCTTGGTCTCAGTTGCCATGAAGAGCTCCCTGATTGCCGGGTGACGAAGGCGATGAGTCCGTCAGTGTTCCAGCTCCTGTCTGATGGAGGAGTGACTGGCAGAGCAATGTTCATTCCTTTGGAGTTCCCACTGTCGTGCCAGATGGTGCTGGGGGGTAGGAAATCATCTCCAGACCCCGACAAACATTGCCTCACACACTGTCACATTCAGTCGGGATTCAGCAAAAACTGGTGACATGAATTCCACGTGTGGAGGCAAAGGATGCTGGTAACAGAGGGCCTTCTGCTAGGCCAGGCTTCACAGGCTAATCCAGCCCTGGTCTCTCACTGGAACATCCAAAAGCCCCACAAGCTGGGGATCAGTCACAGGTTGGACTCGATGATCCCCGAGGTCTTCTCCAGCCTAAAAGATTCTGGGATTCCAAGAGGTCCTGGAGTTCTCGGTGAGCAGAGGGACTGTGCAGGTTTCCAGATGTCTGTGCTGCTGCCTCAGGATGTGCCTTCTCTCCAACAGCACTTCCCTCCACTTCCCAGCTTTTGTGCACCTCTCTTGAAGCAGGGAAGTGCAGTGATTATCCAAGAAATCACCAGGAAATGGAGTTTGTGGAGCAAGGGATGCGTGCAAGGTGATGAAACGCTGGCTGCCACAGCCCTGTCTCTGCCAGCAGCAGTGATTTCCTCTCCCTGGGCTCACCACACCCAGCAGTGGTTTGTGTGACACCCAAAAGCTGTTTGCCCCCGTGGTTTGGAAACCCTCCCTGCCCAGAACCACTCGCTGATCTGCCCTTGAGCGGTGCCCACGACAAACTATATTCCAGCACAGCCTGCTCAGAGCTCCGAGGCTGACCTGCCTTCCTGTGGCATTGCAGGCCAGGGCCACTCCACAGAGAGCCAAAACATCCCTACGATCCTTGAGGGTGGAACAAATCCACAGGGACGCCAGAGCTGGCAGAGAAATGCTGCGCTTGTTTGGTACACTCCTGATGAGGAGTGAGAGGGATGGTCAGAGGCTACTGGAGCCCCTAGAAAGGTTCTTGTTGTCACCAGCTGATCTTTTAAGATCAGACATGCCAGCCCCAGTTAGAGTTACCCAGGGTCAGCTGCCAGGAGCCCTGGAGATGTTGGGTTGGTTGGTTGTTGGGGATGGACAACGCCCTGCAGCCCTGGAGATGTTGGGTTGGTTGTTTGTTGGGGATGGACAATGCCCTGCAGCCCTGGAGATGTTGGGTTGGTTGTTGGGGATGGACAATGCCCTGCAGCCCTGGTGAGCTCCGTGCTGGTGCTCTCCCTCCTCTGGCATTTCTGGAACATCCTCCTGACCCCTCACCTGTGCTCATGCCCACACCTGCCCCGGGGGTCACAAACACGGAAATAACCTCCCATTATCTAAAAACTCTTCCCAGACTGCACAATCTCTTGCGCCACTGGTGGACCAAGTGTTGCTGAACATGGAGCTCTCCCAAAGATTAGAAGGACGTAACCAAGCACGGATTAGTCAGTCCATTTACTTCCCTAACAAGTGACTGAAAATCCACCCTTCCCTTTAAGGTACATTTGGGGATTTTTAAAATTACGTAATTATGTTGTCCTTTTTTTTTACTCCCTTTCAACATCTTCCCTGAAATCTGTTGTTACTAATTTATCCCTGAGGTCTGACCCCCTGTGGAATAGGATTGAAGCTGGCTGACAGGTACTAGAGATGCTGGGGGAGCTGGACAGGCAGAGAGAAGAGCTGCAGAGAGTAATTTTCAGGAGAAGGAGAGCTGAAAATATCTGTTTAATGGGGTTGGATGCTGCCGTGTTTCCCTCCATTATTTCTGTGGTGGCAAATGTAGTTCCTAGAACTTCTATGAGAAAAATCTCAGTTAGTGTCCACAGTAACACTTCCAAAATGAATACTAATGTCCCATATTAAAAGAAGGAAGCACAGAAAAGAAATGGCCAGGGGTTGGTTTTGTTGGATGTGATCCCTTCAGCTGAAGAAAAAGTCATATTTTGATGAAAGTCAGAAAGCAAATGATTTATGTAAGACTTGAGGTAATAGTACCACCACAGGAAAAAACTGAAGCTGTGGCTGGGCTAAAGACTGTTCAATAAAGTAATTCCAGATTAGCTGGAGCGCTGGCTTTGCACTGCTCTAGAATATTTACTTTTTTCCCCAATTTTGGACAAAGTGATTAATTGATCTCTAATTAAGGGAGGAAGTAGGATGGCCCAGGGGAAGGGCAGAAAAGCCAATCTCTTTAAATATTCATAAAATTCTCCATAACAGCCGAACTATGAAAAGCTCTCCCCCTTTATAACAGACAACCCTGAAGTTTTAGTGGGACCTGGTTGATTTATTTTTCAAGCTAATTGCCAGAACAGGGATAATGTGTTTAGTTGAATAAATTCAAATTGCTGTTTGTTTCTTTTCAGAAGCACATTTAACAGTGGCCATAATGCAATTGTGAGCCACAGGAAGTGTGCTGAGGTTCAAATCAATCAGTCTTAGTAAGGACTGAAACCAAAATTCACCTTTCAATAGACTGGAGTCCTTGTTAAAAAAGATTTAATTCCTACCTCTCTTGTAGCCCTGCACCCATGTTTCATTTGTACAGATGGATATTTATTTGTTATATTTGCTTTTAGCATTTAGATTTAGTACATCTTGTCTGTCTGTTGTCAAACCATAAATCTCAGCCCCCCCAGATTCCCAGTGCAACTATTTACTCAGGAAAACCCAGTATTTGGGGACCACCCTGCACTTTCATCTTGTGCCAGACCAGGTGATCAGACCAGTTGCACTCCTCTTCAACAACTCGTTTACCTTTTGCGGGGCTTGGCTTCTCCTTTCCGCAGGCTCTTGATTTGTCAGGCTGAGCTCTTTTACGGCTTTCCAACCTCTGAGGTGAATAAAGAGCTCAGCACTGTGGCTTTGGTGGCCTTGTGTGCTCCATTTTATCTTTTCCATCGGCTTTGGTACCGTGGCTCAAAGGGACAGCACATCCTAAATATCTGTCCAGGCTCTCTCTAAAGCCCTGCAACAACAAAACAATTCTCTCTTCCTCTACAGACTCTCAGACTTGACTGACAACAACATTCCTTCAGAATATTCAGAGCTTGCTTTGTGCTTTTCATCGGATCCTTTCACTTGCTGTAATTAATTCTCTGCATCTGGCCAAAGATTGCCGTTTTTATCTTCCCGAGCACTAAGTTATGCCATTAATATGTAAATTAGCAGGTTGTGGCTTTCTTGGAGCAGAAGAACTTTTTAACATTTTAATGATAATTTCACCACAGTGGTCCCTTTCTGTGCTTCAAAAGTGTTAAGTTTTGCTTATATTTCACTCCAGAAAGCCAAAGTGAAAATCAGATTCCATTAGAGCAGGGAACACTGACACTGGGCAGCCTCGTCCCCTGCCGGTGCCTGTGGGGAGCTGTTAGAGAAACAGGAATAAATGTGCTGGAAATGAGTGAATTTGGGGAGGTAAGTCCTGAACTCTGTAAAAAAAAAAAAAGAACAATGTGTGGGGTAGGAGTGGGAATGATCCATCAGACAGTCACAGAATCACAGAATCACATCCCTGGAAGTGCCCAAGGCCAGGCTGGATGAGGTTTGGGGCAACCTGGCCTAGTGGAAGGTGTCCCTGCAGGAGACACAGTTTTAGACCTAAATTTGACACCTACTTTGCCACTTGCATTCTAGGAAATTCAAAGGGTAGATCCTTTTGTGTGTAAAACAAATAATAAAAAAATTGTGAACAAATAAAAAATAATTTCCCTGTATTTTAAGTCCTAGATAAACTCATTGTTGTGACTTTAGGAGCAGAAGAGTTTGCCCACCAGGAGAGTTATAATTCAGCAAGTTTAATCTCATCCACAGACATATCCAGCTTTGTTTGTCCTTCATCACTTAGCTTGGAGGGGGATTGGGGCAGGATAACACAAATACTGCAGTTATTGTAAGCCAAGTGAAACCACAGATTTCAGTCCTGGATTAATAAACCATTTTGCTGAGAGGAGAGTGATTAAATCCGCTTCTTCTTTGTGTTCTGTGTATAGCACAAAGCCATGTGTGCAGGACACCCTGTTCCTTGGGCTATTTTCTTCCTCCAAATGCATTTTTCTAATATTTGAGAGGGGTTTTTCTCCCCCTGCACTGGAAGCCCCACTGCCACGGCTGGGATTTAAGCATCTCCCTGAGTTCTCTGTCCCACGTGTGGAACAGGATTCTGTGGCAGCGCCTTGCTCCCAGCAGGTCCTGCTTTTCATTTGTTTAATCTGAGACCTGTGACCAGCAGCGCGTGCCACGGCCCAGGGCAGCCCCACTGAAGCAAATATTGAATAACCTCGCAGCAGGAATTCATCCTGGCAGGTTTAGAGCAGTCTGTGCCCTGTGGTCCCACACTAAGCAGCTCTGGACAGCACAACCCTTCTGCTGGATGTCTCCCATCTAAGGGTTCAGAGAACCTGGGCTGTTCTGTACACTCTGATTTCTGGAGCTGGGGTGTTGGCATTTTCCCCAGCTGTCTTCCCCTTTATTTCCCTCTCCCCATCTGCTTTCCCCTGCCTTCCAGCCCTTCCCCAGATTTTGTTCCCCCCGATGATTCCGGTTTTCCTGTGATGCCAGGTTGCCATTTGGCTCCTGCAGCTGGGATAGGATGCACTCAGCTATGCCTTGGGTGACCTGGAGTATAGGATGGGGAGCTACAGACATTCCTAAAGCGTCCTTTTGTCTTGTTTCCTGGGATAAAAGTAATTTGGTTTTCATACAGCTGCCTTAAAAACAATTGTAAGTCAAGCAGGGCAGGGGAATACAGACAAATGCATTTATTTGTGGCATAAAGTGGACAGCAGTTGCAGAGTCTGGAGGGACAGGACAAGGGGGAATGGCTTCCCACAGAAAGAAAAAAAAAGTAGATTTAGAATGGATACTAAGGAAGCAACTCTTCCCTGTGAGGGTGGGGAGGCCCTGGCACAGGGTGCCCAGAGCAGCTGTGGCTGCCCCTGGATCCCTGGAAGTGTCCAAGGCCAGGCTGGATGGGGCTTGGAGCAGCCTGGGATAGTGGAAGGTGTCCCTGCCCATGGGTGGATGATCTTCAAGGTCCCTCCCAACCCAAACCATCCAGTGATTCCATGAGAGATCATCAAGGTGCCATGGGGAGCCCCTGTGTGGCCTGAGCCAGCTCAGGGAGGTCACTGGGCTAAAAGCTGCTGCTGAAGTTAATCCATTAGAAAAAGCAGAGTTTCCAGCCAGGTCAGCTGTCAGAGGAGGCTCCTCTGTGCTTAAATTCACACAAAGAGCATGAGGGAAGGGTGGAGGGCTGGGAGAGCCTGAACAGCCCAGGCTGCCTCATCCTGAGCCATGGCGTGTGCCCATGGCACTGCAAACCACCTCTGCCCTTAAAGCCAGCTAATGTAGGCAAATAAACACCAGCAGAGAGTAAAAACATGGAATTCTTCAGTAGCTGCTCCCTGGGAGAGCATCCAGAATTTCCTCCTCCACACAAACCTCAAACTCCTTCAGCTGGGCATTCAGCACCGGAGAGATGGACACACTCCATGCGTCCACTGAGGGCCTCACTCTGGAAGTTCTGACAGTAAATGGAATTAAAGAAGCAGGAGTGGTGACACCATTAAATATGGGGGGTTCTGAAGTCTGGGAATCAGAGTCTGGGACCTGAACCAAACTTGCTGATACCAAAGTGTGTGGAGTTTTTTGCCACCACCGTGACATTTTTCAAATTGGCTTAAAATCCTGTTTTAAACCCAGATGACTGACTTAGACTTCTTGTGTGTGTTCTGGATCTCAAAGTCCTTAGGTTCTTCTTCATGAATTTTGCATGAAATCATAAAAGCTGGAGTTATGTTTTAAGTTAGGAAGAACTTCAAAAGTTTGGATTCTTCCTTAATCCATTGACTCAAAGGATTTTAAGAACATCAAACACAGCTACACTTTCAACTAAATCCTAATGGCTGGCGTAATAAATTCATATATATATGTATGTCTATGCATATATATTTGCATACAGGCACATAACTATAAAAAAAAATCCTTATTCCCTTCCTTAAAGGAATTTCTGAGTTTGAATTCCTGTAGGTCATGTGTGTCATCTCTGGCATAAACAATCCATGAATGTTTGCAACAAGGTCCTTTGATCAGTCCTTGATGTCTTTGTTTGTTTCCCCTGGGGTTCTTTTGGGTTTTGTTGCCGTTTTGTCTGACACTGCTCCTGTCTAACCAAGGGAACAGAGCTTAAATATAAATACATCGTTCTGCAGTGGCTCTGGAGCTGAACAAGGCTCCATGGAAGGCTGGATCTACAGCTGCCCTGCTGCCTGCAGAGAGAGGAAAGGTTATTTCCCCTGTGCTTGCTCCTGGGTCCTGCTTGAGCCTGCCAGGAGGGTTCTTCTCAGCTGCTAATTTGGGTGAGGTGCCCTATCCCGAGCCTGGGACTGCTCTGAGGAGCAGCGACTGCTGGCTGTGCACCTTGGTCCTTGCCGAGCTCTGGGAGCAGAAATTCTTAGTCAAAGCCCTATTTTAAACTAATTTCCCCCGGGAAGTTAAAATTTTCCAGCTCTGATATCAAAAGGTGAAATATTTGGAAAGCATTAGGAAGGTAGAAGGGCCTGTGCTAAACCTCGGGAGAAATGAGAGCAGCACTTGAGGCTTTTCCATGTTACAGGGCTTGTTAAGGACAATATTTTTAGAGCTGGGAACACATCCTTACTCTAAAGTTGTCCCATTTCCTCAGCTTGTAAGGAAATGTTTCCTCGTGTTCTGCTCATGCACGGCAGGGTAGCCAGGCAAGAGTTTCTAGCAGAGTTTAATTCTGCCTGAAAATGTTTGGCTGAAATTTGTGTCTGGGGCCATGTCAGCAACACAAGGAAAATAAAATCCAATTTTGCCCTAGTGACCTCCAAAAGCCACTTGGTTCCTGTTTTCTCTGTGAGCTGTTTGCCGTGCACGAAGAATGAGGATGGTGGTAGGAAATAAATAAATCTTCAGCCACACCAGGTTATTACCTAAGCTTGGGTGGGAGCTGGATGTCATCTCTGGCTTGGCACTAAGCTTCCTCTGTGAAAAACTGGTTTTCCTTCCCACTGTGTCGGCATAAAAAATGCACCGTGTTTGTTGTGAAACAGCAATTCGTCAGTAATGGATGCCGAGTCTTCAGTCACGCCAAAAGGATGTGGAGAGCCAAACTCGGGAAGAAAAGGGGTTTGGGAAAGGTTTCCGAAGGTATAAGGGACGCTGGGGAGCTGGGTCTGCCAGGCATCGCTGCCTTCGGGGCCCAGAGGGGGTGAGCCCGTCTGGGCTCCCCGCACCAGTTTGGCTGGAACCAGCAGAACTGGCCGGGCTGGGGCGCGGGGCTCTGCTCTCCAGGAGCAGCACTCGGCTGCCAGGAGATAACACCGCTCCCTGCCCAGGGCCCGCCGAGGCAGCGGGGGAGAGCCGCCCCTCCCTGAGCATCCAGGGCTGCACCTACCCCGATCCCTGCTTCCCGGCTCCCGGGGCAGCGCAGACCGCGGGCTCTGGGAATTCGGGAGTTTGACCCACCCCGATCCCTGTTTCCCGGCTCCCAGGGCAGCGCAGACCGCGGGCTCTGGGAATTCGGGAGTTTGGACCATCCCTGCTCCCTGTTTTCCAGCTCCCGGGGCAGTGCAGACCGCAGGCTCTGGGAATTCGGGAGTTTGGACCATCCCTGCTCCCTGTTTTCCAGCTCCCGGGGCAGTGCAGACCGCAGGCTCTGGGAATTCGGGAGTTTGGACCATCCCTGCTCCCTGTTTTCCAGCTCCCGGGGCAGTGCAGACCGCAGGCTCTGGGAATTTGGGAGTTTGACCCACCTCGATCCCTGTTTCCCGGCTCCTGGGGCAGCACAGAAGGAGCTGCTCGGTAGCAGCGATGCCCAAGCACCTCTCAGTGATTCCCAGAGTGGGACTCTACATTTTTCCCAGGAAAGAGGATGGGACGCGTGTGGATGCTGAAAGCTTGGTTGCAGAGAGATTTTCCAGCTCTCAGCCAGTGTCCGTGTGAAAGCGAAGACTTTGGCACGGATGCTGGCTGAGAAACAGTTGGAGAGTTTTTGTAAACAATCCCTTTATCATTGCACCTGCGAGATGTTTTGCAGTATTGTTACGCTTAACTGGAGAATTGTTTTCAAGTGGGTGTTGTAGAGTTTAGCCATTCACCCTGAGAGGTGGACGCTCAAGGAACCAATGACCTTATGCCATTCAAGCGAGCTAGGGGGATATAAACCACTCTGTATATTAATAAATAATTCCGCTTTTCCTGAAATCTGCCTGTTTCGTTTCTCTCCGTCCCCGGTACAACAGCGACAGGAGGCGCGGCTCTGGAGCACCAGCGCGGCTGAGTTCAGCGCCCGCCCGGCCCCGCGACCCGAGCGTTTCGCGGCTGGGACATCAAACCAGGGCAGGGCAGCACACCCGGGCAGCTGTGCGCTGCCTGCAGTCCTTCCTGGCCGGGATGCCTCAGGCGCGAGCAGCAAAATAAAGACGCTTCGCCCTGGTGAGCAGCTCCGCAGCCCCACACGGCCGCTGGGACCGAGCAGAGGGAAGCACGGCTCAGGCAGAGCTTCCTCTGGAGCCGGGGCGGCAGGAGAGGGCCATGGGGTGCGTCCTGCCAAGCCGGCAGTAATTTGTCAGACGTGTTGCAGACCTGTGCCACCGCCTTTGCTCAGGATGAGATGCCCTACTTTCCTGATTAAAACCGACTCCCGATTTGCAATTCCGAACGGAGATAATTGCTTCAGCAGCATTCCAAACCGGGCTACAATTACGGAGCGGGCAGGCATTAACAGCAGTAATTTAATTCGTGTGTCCGTTTGTAACACAAGGAAAGAGTCTTTCAGGCATTACTGTTAGTGATATTTTTGCCTCTAATACATATTGGAGGCCACATTCGCAAGAAATACTGCCATGAATAAAACATGAGAGCACCGATTCCTCTGTCTACCCAAACAGAGAAAACAAACATTGCCTTTGGGACACTGGGTACAAACAGACTCATCGAGGCTGGCACACAACTGCCTTACCCAAAGGAGGGGAGTGGAGCTGCCTGAAACAAATATTTTATTTGGGTAGAACTGCCAGAACGCTGACAGTAAGTGGTCCTGAACGTCAGCTAATCAAAATAGCTGCTAACCAGCTCAGGAGAGGAACTCATAATTAGCAGCATAATGAAATTTGCGCTCTAGGCTTCCACTTCCTCTCTCCCTCGAAAGAAAAAAAGGCCTCCAGTGGTCAATGACATCTATTTTTTTTAAGAGATGGGGATTTTCAAAGGTGCTGGAGAGGATTTCTTGTTCACTTCTACAGAGAATCACAGCGATGGATGAGCATGTGTCTCCCAGAAACAAAAGCAGTGCCTGTTTCCCACAGACCACAGCCTAAAATGCTCTTGCTCAATTCCCTCTGAGTATTGTGGCTCAAGCTCACTGGGGTTTCATGGATTCTGAGCTATATGCAGGTTTTTTCACCCCAAAACGTCTTCTCAGGTAGTTTTTTGTGAAGTATTCCACAGAGGTTTTGTAGCTGCTTGTTTCAGGGGTCTCATTCCGTGCTCTCCAGCCAGCAGCTGTCATCCCAGACAGGCTGGGAACTCGGCCCTCTGTCACACTGATATTAATCTGATATAACTCCCCTGATGTCACATTGATATTGGTATAACTCCCCTGATGTCACACTGATATTAATCTGATATAACTCCCCTGATGTCACTCTGATATTGGTATAACTCCCCTGATGTCACACTGATATTAATCTGATATAACTCCCCTGATGTCACTCTGATATTGCTGTAACTCCCCTGATGTCACACTGATATTAAGCTGATATAACTCCCCTGATGTCACTCTGATATTAGTCTAACTCCCTTAGTGTCACACTGATGTTGCCATAACTCCCTGGACTCTCAGCTGGCTCCTTTGCCCAGCACCTCATCCTCCTGAACTCAGTGGCAGTTCCACATAAGAAGAGATTTTGCCTGGGTCTTACCTGGCTGGTGAAGGCACCACTTTGGAGGTTCTGGACGGAGACTTCAGCTTGAGAGGCACTAAAATGGCCAATGCATCAATGACTGGCCACGTTCCCCACTCGAGAGCCTGAAGCAATGAGTCATTAACCCAACCATGTAATTAACTTGGACAGGGGACACATTGCATTTAAACTGATTATGGAATAAAAACCCCAACCAGCTCATGCCAAGCAGCAAGAAAACTTCCAAGGGTCTAGGCAAGGGCTCAGTATGAAATAAAGCAGAATGCAGCACACTTCACCCCAAGGGTACCCAAGTGCTCTGCAAGTGATCCACAGGCAGCACTGGTGACAGAAATCCCCCTGGAGGTGAGGTGCAGCATCCACCTGGCAGAGGGCACGTGCTCTGCAGTGTGAGGGAGAGCCAGGATTAATTGTTTTGACTGGAGAATGTGTGGAAAATCCTGCATTCTGAGCAGGACCCTTGGATTTCCTGTTTCCAAGGAAAGTACAGAGGGATAATGTCTTCCCTCGGATGGGAGGCGTAACTTCGCATTTGCGAGAGTGAGACATGTCAGCCCCTTATTACTGTGTTTCTTGTTCTAACTGGCCTTTGAGGATGGAGCTAGATTGATCATTTCCTACTTTTCTATCACTGGAAGTCTCATGTTGTATCCCTGATCGCTGCCTTCGTGAACGTATGAAGCAGATTTTGGAAAACTCAGCAAAAGAAACTTTTTGGTAACACGAAAAAAGCTTAGGAGAGGGTGATCACAGACAAGACCATGCACAGGTATCCAAAGTGGGTGTGATTATTTGTGTTCGTGCTGCATTCAAGGGGGATTGGATAGGACAACTATGGAATATAAAAAGTGGCCTGGAAATGCAGCCTGCTTTCCAAAGAAATGTTGAATATTGTCTGTGCACCTGTGTGGCCACCTGAACCCCGCCCTGGAACACTGAGGGTGATGCCTGAGGTTCCCCTGTGCCCTGGCATCTGTGTTCTGAGCAAGCTTGGGCCAAGGGGAGAGGAGAGGGGCCAAAGCCTCCGCAAAGGACAAATTTCTGCCCCAGGAATGGCCTTTCTTTGCCTTGGCTCCATTTAAACCTGGGCCCATTCATATCAGCAGAACTGGCCTGAAATTCCTCATTTCTCCCTGGCATTAAGTGGGGAGGTGAACTGGTCTCTTCTAGAAGTGCTGCCTCCAAATCCTCACCCACACACTGCTCACCCTTCTCTGCTGCCCACACTTCTCCTCTTGGCCAAGGTCAGAGTAAAACCCTTGTAATCTTTGTGCCAACACCCAGAGCACCTCGAGCACACGCTGGTGCAATTACATCACACAGAGGGAGCAACAACTGCTGCTGCTGGAGCTGCAGGGGAGGGCTGGGGTGAAGGAGTGAAGCAGGAGTTGTTGAGAATTGTTCTGATACTATCCATGCAATTATTCTATATTATTGTATGTCAGTTCTCTTTTTTTATTATTTACACAGTCATCTTAGATGCAAAACGAGTGAAGAAGAGCAAAAATAAATTTGGAAGTGAAGTCTGTTAAAATGCCAGTCTGATTCTCAGAAAATGCTTGGAGAACATCTCTAGTCACAGTGGCTGGAGCAACAGAGCTCTGCCAAAGGACAAAGACATTTTTATTTGCAACAGACAGATAATGACAGTGATTAGTGGATTGTACTCTGCACCCTTGCACCAAAGCAGCAATGCCAGACACCCTGGTTGCTAAACCCTAAGAATTAATAATTGTTGTAGACAACGACCCCATCACATCTTTACTGGGGCTGACCATTGTATGCAAGTTACACTTGACCAATTGCCAGAGGAGAAACCAATAAGGGTCATCGGCAAATCCGATTTGGACAAGCCAAGACACAAAGAACAAAAACATATTTAGGAAATATTTGTTTAGGACGCATTCAGAACTCACTTTCCGGGTGCACTGACGGTCCATGCTTCAGTTTGTTACCAGAAAAACCACACCAGCCTCAATCAAACACTCTTCAGAAGCAGATAGCACCAATCAAGGATTGGTCCATGTGAGAACGAAAACGTGAAAAATTAACTCCCCCAGTTTAGCCTAAAGGGAGCTTTTACCCAAAGGTGAGAAGAGAGAGTCTCAGGCTTGCAAATGTATGAATAATTTCATGGCTACTGTTGGTTTGGTGTAGGAGGTGCTGGAACACAACAGCGTTGGGTGGCAAAGTGACACAAATGATGAAGGGACTGCTGTCACTACAGATGCAAAAAATGGTAGTGGCAAATCACTGCTTAGATCCAATTTGCATGAAGTACATTTGCTAAAAACCATCTCAAAACTGGCTCAGAGAAGAAACCAGAAAGGGAGTGAGACTTTGGGAATGGGAAACCAATAATTGCATGGATGGGTTTACATTTCTGAGTGAGTTTGACTTACGGCCATAGACCCCTCAGAAGGAAAAGTCAAATTCCTTCTCCAAAAGCAAACGATTGTGGAGGGTTTCACTAAGCCTTGGGCCTGGTCAGTGTGGGGAAGGGAAGGCTGAGAGGGGATCCACTGATCTGCACAAATATCCCATCAGTGCACACAAATGTCCCATCAGTGCACACAAATGTCCCATCAGTGCACACAAATATCCCATCAGTGCACACAAATGTCCCATCAGTGCACACAAATGTCCCCAGGGGCTGTCAGAGGATGGTGCCAGACTCTGCTCAGCGGTGCCAGTGACAGGATGGGGAGCAGTGGCCATGAACAGAAACACAACGAGTTCCAGCTCAACCTGAGGGAGAACTTCTGTCCATGGAGGGGCAGAGGCCTGGAGCAGCTGCCCAGGGAGGGTGTGGAGTCTCCATCTCTGGGGACATCCTAAAATTCCTGTGTCACCTGCTCCAGGTATCTGGGATCCGTGAGCTGGGCTGGTGAGACACGGGGACAATTCCTGTTCTGGCAGAGGTAGCCTTCAAGCACCACCTTCTAATTCCCTCACCTGACTTTCCAGAGGCACAGGAGAAGGCAAGAGCACATGAAGTGCTCCTATTGCCTTTCTCTGCAAAAAAAAAGCTCCTCTTGCTTTTTGTTGCAAACCAAAGCACTCGTTTATTTGAAATATCTGTCATTTTATCTCCACTGTTTCTAGGAGAACAGAGAGCAGCAGAGGAACAACCCAGCTGACTGCTTCATCAGGAGACGCTGTGAGATGCATAAAAAGAGAATCAGGCTCGTGTTCTGTGTCTGGAGAGGCAGATGGGGTCTGGGCTGGCCTAGAGGGAGACACCAGCTGTTACAAATAGTGCTGGGGTCAGCTTCTCTGCCATTACATTGCTATGTACCAGCAGATTCTGATTTCTTAGCTGGAACGCTGAAAGTGCTCAGTCTTTTATAGAACAATGAGCAGATAATTAGAGAAACCAGAAGCATTATTAATAAGAGAAGCTTGTTTTCAAAAGAGCTCAGCTCACTCCTGTCAAGCAGCTGACAGCCTCTGCAGATCACTAAGTGGGGCTTTTTGATGCTGCTCTCTCAAATCCTGCTCTGCTTCCTTCAGCCTGCCTGGCAGTGCAGACTCAATTAACCTTTGATTAGACCAAAGGGTGCCACTGGTTTTATCCTGGGAATCTCTGGCTTGCTGGGAGACATCCAAAAACCAGCATTGTTGCAGGTTTTCTGTTTCCTAAAGCACCTCTTGAGATAACAACGTTTTTTCAGAGCACATTCTCTGTACTTGCCTCAGAAGCCACCTGGAAAAGGGAACAGTGCAGAGCAAATTCAGACTCCTGCCCCAAAACAAAGGGAGGCCCAGATTTCCTGAGCTGAAGCAAAATCCCTGGAGTAAAGCCTGCAAGAAGAACCCCCTCCCTCATGTGTGCAGCCACACTTTCCTGCAGGTGTGCTCTCCTGCTCTGACCAGACACATTTTTGGGAAGCATGGCTGTATTTGCTGTGTGTCTAAATGCACCTTAGACAGGCAGAGAATATTGAATGTGGCTGCAAAAAAAGAGAGAAAGAATCTTTGAACCAAACAGAAACATGTTCTGAAATCTTCTTGGCTTTCCCTGACTGCTATTTCACAGCCAAAAGCTGCAGGAATATTTTTGTTTACAACCCCCACCCCTCCCCAAAAAAGCCCTCATCAGCATGCTGTGCAAGGAAGTGAAAAGCAGCAAAGTTCTCTCTGAGGTGTTTGCTGCCTTTGCTGCTCCATTTACCTTGTTTTAAGAAGCCACACACCGACTGCCAGCTTGCTTTTAACTCCATCTCCTTCTGCTGTTGGTTTGTGTAATTGTCACGGTAGCTTTGGTGTAAAAGCAGCCTCTGTGGGACCAGCCAGGCCACAGGACAATCACTGGGATGTTTTTAAGCACCTCAGGGGGGGCTTTTGCATCCATTGTCAGGAAAATGAGGTCTCAGCAAGAAGAAGAGGGAGCAGCAGCTGCAATGACATTGATTTGTGCCACCTCATGAATGATTTCTGGCCTGTTTTGCACAGATTCAGTTTCTGCTCGCTCAGGATGGATCAAACCTGATGTCCAAAGGCAGCATTGAGTGCAGGGACTCACTCAGGGAGGGATTCTCCGGCCCCAAGCAAGGGCTGAGGAGCCTCCAAGTTTATTTTTGTTGGGTTTGCAGCAGTCTAAGAGCCACTGCCCATTTCTCTACACACACCGAGAGTGCAAATAGGAGCTGCTTGGAGCCCAAAATATTTCCAGTGGGAATTTCAGAGGAGGGACAGTGACTATGAAACACTGTTAGTGTCCCTTAAAAATACAGACCCTATTAGCTGTTCACAGCCACGGCTGGGAGAGGATTTTCCCTGAGCTTTCTAAACCTCAGTGGCTGAGTAGAGAGATGAGGACTTATTATTCCTTTTGGGGTTTTTTTGGGGGGAACAGCATCAGATCAATTTTATTATGACACAACTGAGAGCCCACATTAAAGGAAATGGGTTTGTGAATATCCAGTTGCTGAAAGCCTGTATCAAGCTATTTCTGCTCACTTTTTGGACTCTGACTCTTGAAAGTTCTCACATTAAAACACTTATTTAAAATGCTGAACACTAAAACCAGATTTCTTCTTCAGAAAAAGACTTCAGCTGTTCCTGCAGGGGGGTGACTCCACCAGCTCAGGAAAAGTTACAAGATTTTGCAAGCCCACCTTTATGAAATATTATTTTTAGTCATATTTTGCTGAAACGATACAAGCCTGGCAACAACCTCTGCTGTTCTGAAAGAGTCTGAGGTGGAATTTCACCTCTCCAGCCTCAGCAGCCAGGCAGGGAGTGAGTGACTGACAGATACCTCATGTCACAACCACCACAGTGTTGTATTAAAACACTCTCATGGATTTTAAAGAGCCTTTTCCAAAAATCAAGACAGTGATTTATAGCTAAAAATATATCAATACAAATTAAATATTTGCATGACAAGGGTGGCTTTAATTAAAAACCTTTGGCATGATTTAAATTGCATCCATGAAAACAGTCGTTGAAGAATGGAATGACTCAGAGCAATTGAGTCTCACGGTTCAGGGTAATTGGAAGGGAATGTCTGGGGCATCACTCCCTGCAGCGATTTTATACCCCTGCAAAAAGCTGATTGTGAGATCCTTTTAACAAACACTGAAGCAGCTGAGCCCAAACCGATAGAGGATTCTGAAAAGTCATAAATTTCTATTTGCTTGAAATGAAAATGATTTTGATCTGGTGCAGATGGGTTTGGGTTAAAAGCCCCCAGGTGCACCGGAAGGAGGTTCGCAGGATGTTCAGCAGCTCGGCTGAAGGAAACCTCTGAACAAGTTCAAGTTCCTGGCCCCGCACTCACACCCCCCAGGCGGAGAGGGTTTGAGCATCCTGCATTCCCCTGCTGTCTCCTCCAGCGCTGGCTCTTCCCTGCAGCCTGGGCGATGCCGCGGGGTGTGCACACCTCGTTTGCTCCCTAGGGCTGCTCGAGACCCACCAGAGCTCTCTCAAAGCGTGGGCAGGGCACTGAGCCCAAACCACGGGCAGGCCTGACCTACCCTTGTTTGCCATAGCTGTGCCTCGCAGCCAACAGACGTCCTCCTGAGAGGGGGCACACACCCATCTGGGCCCAAAAGATGGGGCTTTTCAAAATGGTTTTCTTCACTATAAACCCCCGCTGCCACTGCAACACCTGTGCGGTGAATGTGCACGGAACGGAGCAACAGCCAAGGAGCTGCTGTTGTTAAAATCATTAGACACGCAATTATGGGATGTGTGAGAGGCCTGGGAGGGCCCTGCTCGAGCTTGCTGTGTCTCAAGAATAAATTTAGTGGGTTTATATTCCTCAGCCAGGCACGAGGAGGGTTTTTGCCCTTTCCTCCTACCTGACCAGCTCCTGAGTGCCCAGGGAGAAGCAGGCTGGGAACCTGCACCCGGTACCACCACCACAGAGGGGCTTCCTCCTGATTTGCCTTTCTCCCCTGTGGCCAGAGCATCATCTCCCCATCCCTGGCCTCCCATGGCTTGAGAGGATCTAGGAGGAGCACTCAGATTTAGGATGGAGCTGAGCACAAAGGATCAAAGATTTAGGATCTGAGCTGAGCACAAAGACTCAGAGGAACACCCAGATTTAGGATCTGAGCTGAGCAAAAAGGCTCAGAGGAACACCCAGATTTAGGATCTGAGCTGAGCAAAAAGGCTCAGAGGAACACCCAGATTTAGGATCTGAGCTGGGCACAGAGGCTCAGAGGAACACCCAGATTTAGGATCTGAGCTGAGCACAAAGGCTCAAAGGAACACCCAGATTTAGGATCTGAGCTGAGCACAAAGGCTCAAAGGAACACCCAGATTTAGGATCTGAGCTGAGCACAAAGGCTGAGGGGAACCAGCACCCTCTGACAATGCAGGAGGTGGAACACAAAGCACAGCACGTTGCTGTATCCCAAGGAAGAACCCAGACTCTTCAGGATGCAAATCAGGCAAGAAAAGAACATCATGTTGCTGTCAGAACTTTGTCTGCAGTGTGTGTGACTGTAATTATTTAACATTTTGATTTCAACTTCCCCAAGTGGTGAAGCCCTTTCTGCCCGAGCAGCTGCTGCAGCTCCACGGCACATTCACGGAGCAAATTTCAGCTCAACAGCAGCTGAGGAGTCACAGGGCTGTCAGAAATGTATTAATCTGTTCAACAGTCTCTGCATGCGCTCAGAAACACGAGGGTAGGGTTTTGTGCAGACCACTGACTTACACACAGTGTGTGCTTGCATTTTCCAGCTCCTCAGTGTCCCCTCATCATCTCTGTGGCCTCCAGTAGCTCCAAGTCATTCACACACTTGTCATTCTCTTTAATCTCCTTGTTAATTTTGCTGCACCTTCCATAGAATCCAAGGAAAAAGGAAAAAAACCCTAATCCCCCCCTGAATAAAAACATCTTCACTTCTCAGAGCAGACAGTTGCCCTCCAACGCTGTCTGTTGGCCACATTCCCTCTCTGCTCCCGTGGTTTTTGGGCTGCCCTGATTCCTTGGGAAGAGGAAGGGTCAGAGCTGCCTCCCTTGACTCCAGGACGTGGCCAGGAGGGGCCAGGTGCTGGCTGTGAGATGCCAGGGGCAGGAAAGCTGCTGGGTATTTTCAGAAGTGAACAAAGTGAACATCTTTCAGCGAGCACCTCGCAATCCCTTCCATGGAAAGGCCTGCCCTGCAGCTGGAGACAAAGCTCTGTGGGATGGTTGTGCCTTTCCTGGTGTCACACACAGTAAACACAGCACCAGCTGAGTGCTTCGGGTCACAAAGGAAATTTTACATCCTTTGAACAGGACAGAAGGCTGAAAATGTGACTATTACTGCTTCATCTTCAGGAGTTCAGACATTTATAAGGTTATTCCTTCCTTTCCTGTGAGTATCCTTCCATTTCTAGATATTTCCCTTATTCCCTCCCTGCCCTGGCCAGTGGGAAGCTCCAGATGTGGCTGCATTTTGGGATTTGGGGATTTATTGCCTACATAACCTTTATCAATCTCCCAGGCTTGCTGAAGACCCAACATTTGCAAAAGAAGGACAACATGTTTTTCCTTTTTGCCAAATGCTGAGGCTCAGATTTGACAAATAATCTTTTCCAAGGAAACAGTTGGCCATTGGAAAAGCCACATTTCTTCTCAGTGACAGCACATTACTTGGAGAAAGACCAAGACAAATCCATATGCACATTATGCAGCAATTTTGGCCCCCGTTGGCCTCTGAATTTGCTGACCCAGCCACCCACTTATTGGAAGTGACATCGAACCATTTTGCAAATTTTCGACTTTCTGTTTATCTATTTAGACTTTTTTTGTGTGTGTAAGATGTGTCCTTGAAAGCAACCAGGAGACACAAGGAAAAAACTCAACACAGGAAATAAAAACGTTTCTGTTGCTTGATCAGCTCGGTTTTGCTCTCGCACATGCACAGATGTGCTGTAGCTCTGCAGTCTTGCTCGTGGAAAAGCAAATACCTGCTTGTTAATGGGAAAACGTTGCTAATTTTAGACTGAAAACTCTCAGAATCTGCAGCCCCAAAATTCCTGCACGTGAGCAGGCTGAGAGACAGAGGCTCAGCCACACAAGCCTTGCAGAATTCCCAAATATTTGTGAATTTTGACACTCATGCAGGCTGCGTCATGAAGATATTAATCTGAAGTGCCAGCTGTAGGAGTCTGAACAACACACACAGCTCTAAAGCCAAAGAGTGATCAGCCTAAAGCAGCTCGGAGAAAAAGGAATATCCTGCCATGTTTTTCACCTCTGGTTGTAGCAGGTCAAAGGCTGAACTCACTGGAAGTGAAGTGAGGCACTGTCCAAATTTTGGCTTCTTTTTTATGCTGTTCCCTTGTTTGGGTAAGGGATGCTGGACAGAGCAAAAAGACAAGGAAGGGATTTCAGAAAGATCACAGATGCATCTGTAAAAAAATATATTCAAGGGCTCATTCAGAGTTTTTGGGGAAAAAATCAAAAAGGAGACATCTTCTTGTATTCATATGTCACAATTGCAAAAGATTTAGGAAAGCAAAAAGATCTGAGAATACACTGGAGATCCTTATCGGCTGCTAAACCAGATTAGCTCATTTTTCCCAGTTGTTAATTAAATATCTACAATTGCATGTACTAGGACAAAGCTTTGACCCAAGAAACAAGGATGCAGTCAAAAGCAGACTCACTAAAATGAAGACACAAGTCTGAAAAGAATCCATTCCCCTCCTGAAGGAGTCCGGAAGCAGACTCAGGATGGACGTGGCATCATGGGCTGATTCCAGGAACTGAATTTACAGCAGTTACCCTGATTTCCCGGGGTCATATTTTAAATGGATTTATGCAGGAAGTGCTGAGGGCTGCACTGGAGGCCTGGGGCTCCGATCTTGCTGCAAATTGAGAGCAAGTGGAGGCAGTGCACACGTTCTGGGGGGTCTGATGAGACGTGAGGCAAAGCATCACTTAGTGTCCACTCATGGAATACCTGGAGAGGACCCAGAGCTCCCTCAGAACTGCTCTCTGCTCGTTTTCTCCCCCACCCCAGGGCAGAGCTGACATTTTCCCTTTCAAAGCCCGAGATGCTGTTGCAAACCCAGTGTCCGACAGACCAGCGCTGATCTGTGATTCCAGAGAAGGAGTCCCACGATTGTGGCTGAGCTAGCAACCCTTTGCACCCCCACGGGAGATCATCTCACCTGCACATCCTGTCTGGAAAGCTGAGCCCAGCTGCTCCCGCCGCCGGCAACAGCAGTGCTGGGTACGGCACCTCGTGGGACAAACGGGGACATTTTGCATTCCCCTCTTCTCTGTGTCTTTTTGGGTGTTCTGGAGCATGGAACTCCCAACCTTCCAGTCGATTCTGTAGAGTTTTTAATCACTGAAAGTCACCTACAGCCCGGAGACTGGAAGCACAAAACTGAAGTAGAGACTGTGAGCCTGAAGCTTAGAGACAGAAATAAAGGCTCTAAACCCATAAAACCCAGAAATCAGAGATTTTTTCCTGCTTTACCTAAATAAGAACGATGGGGAAATCTAGAGGAGTTTGGTTGATTGGCGTTTCCTCAGGGTAAACAATGCTTGAAAAGGAACTTTGAGCCCCTAAACGATGTTGAGGTCTGTCCAAAAGGAATGTGACCTTCCAGGGTCAGGCTGCTCCTGCCAGCAATCATTGAGACCTTCCATGAGACACTTGGACCTTATTACTGGGTACAGGATTAGTGCAATGACTCTTCTGAAGTGTTTTAAGGTTATGGAGATCTTTTTAGATCTCTGTAGCAGTGCCTGCTCCATGCCAGAGAGGATTATCTATTCTACCTGAGTAGAGAGGAACTGAGGTGGCTTAAAAAACAGCTTTAAATCAAAATAAACCCCGAATCATTAAAATGCCTCAATGAATTAAGAAATTATTTGTTTTAATACATTGACTTTCGTGGTTTACTAAATCAAGAGCTATTGTAGTCTCCATGGAAAAACAAGCTCCATTTGTCGACCTTTGTATTTACGTGCAAAAATATTGGAAAGGGACCAGAACACTGCCTGCCTGTAAATCAGCTTTTTCTCATTCTGAACTTTTACAAATGAAATACATTCTTTTGACACCTTCAGCATTTATCCAGCTATCGAGTCCTGCACATTCCTCGTTCAGCCATAAATTCAGGATAACACAGCTGAAGGCAGATCCATGCCCAGCGGGGAGTGCTTGGGCTGCCGGGGACCAGGAGGTCTGGTCAGAGGAGACCTTGTGGTGCCACGGTCAAAGATACTGCCACGATCAGCCTGCTCTGGGAACCTCTGTGGGAGAAACACAGTTCTTCCCTCGGGCAGGTCCTGCCTGGCTCCAGAGATGGCATCCATCCCCCAGGAGCTGCAGGGACTCTGTCCCTCGGGAACAGCAGGGCTTTCCAAGCTGCTCCTGCTCTTCCCTGCATTCTCTCTTCACCAGCACGGCTCCTGCTGCACAGGAATCGGGGCTGGTGTCTCATTCTGAGTCAATCCATCATCCTGAGCACTGATTAGGGCTCTTTTTTTGCTCTTCTCCCTGTTCCCTTTAATTTCTGTCTTAGCGTATGTATGACTACATTTGTCACATCAAAGCTACTACAGAGGAGCTCCTGAGGCAGGGCCTGAGGCTGTTCCTGAAAGCTGGAGCCTGCAGCCTGAAATAAAGCTGCCTGCATGTGTGGATCCACCTGCACAGGCTGAGTATTCCCAGCTTTATCCACCACAGACCGTGGAAAACCAGGGAGACAGAGGCACCTGGTGCTGCTTCCCCTGCAACGTGCTCCGCAGGGAATCACCTTTCAAACCCAGCCTGAAGTGGGATCCAGGCATTATTTCTGTCTCAGGCTGCAATGGCTCTCTCTGCTCACACAGCTCTGCTCACACAGCCCTGCTCTCTGGGGACTCTTATATTTCCAAGTGTTGAATGCACATTTGCTCACAACTTCCACTATAAAAGGGACTAAACCCCATCCTGAAGCTGTTGAGGTCAGGACTAAAAAAACCACAGAGTTTTTCTTGGCATAAGTTACAGTGTGGGGAAAAGGTGTTGCTCAGCACCAAATATTAGCAGCATTTGCTTCACTAATTACAAACAAAGAGCTGTACCTGGTAGAAATTGTTGGGTTATTAATTAGGGAGTGGAAATCTGTTCCATAGCACAGGCTTTGCTGCCTGCTAAGCTTTAGGAAGTGGGCATTGTGCATGAGGAGACTCGAGTCAATGCATTTCACTAATTGCAGCTTTTACAGGAGCACTTAGACAATGCATTGGAATAATTATTGAACAGCAGCATTTAACATGCTTCTCACTTTAGTTTCTGTGCTAGGAAAGCTCACTGACAGCAGGCAACCAGACCTCCTCACAGCAGCATTTCTCTGAAACAGCAGAAGGAATTATTTTTAAAAGGGTGGTTGGAGGAGGAAACTGTCCCCTCCTTTTGTGCTTTGAGGCCCACTCAGCAAACATTTAACCACATATTTAAGCCCATGCTTGCTTCTGGAGTGTGCCACGGTTAAACCACGGTGGGTCCAGCTCCTGGGATCCCCTCCACGTCTCCTGGAGACGCCCTGCTCCAACCCAGCCCCAGCTGTGCCCGAGTGCAGAGCGGGAGCAGCGAGATTCGCGTGCCGACGAGCGCATCATTAAGGTGGGCACAGGGGAGCCAGAGCTGGCTGCACTCCTGGCAGCAGTCATTACCTTTGTCATGGGCCATCACCAAGGGACAGGGAATGGGAAAAGCTCGAGCTGCTCACACGAGGCAGCCGGGAAATCTGTCAGCTGCTCCATCGGCGGAGTGTTCAAAGCTCGCTTCCAAACTCCAGGCTGTGCAGAAACAAGATTTAGGGGCTCATCCCTGATGAAAGCCCCGGGAGAAGGGAGTTCAGGTCGGTAGAGAAGGCAGCAGCAAGGAGATTCTGCCTGCTGCCATCTGGGATCTCACAGGAGGTTTGGTTTTCTTCCCAGGGTTGCTGGGTTCAGGTTGCCTCTTTTCCCTCTGTTGGACTAGGAACCATCGTTGGAATTAATTTGGGCTACACTGCCAGTGAGCAGTGCAGAATCCCGCGGTGCTGCTGCTTCACTGACAGGGAATAAACCGTGCTGGAGGCTTTGGCTTGCAAATAAACCCCCGGCCCACCACAGACCCCACTGGGCAGGGGGAGGAGCTGGCACCCACAGCCCCTCCCAAAATCATAGGCAGGGCACAGGTGTGGGAGCAGAGAGCTCCTGACAATTCTCCAGGGCATGGCTGGGACCAGACCCGATAGATTCCCATTCACCATCCTCGCTCTGGCACTTCATGGCTGTTTGAACAGGCTCTGCCAGGCTCTTCCTGCTCGTCCCCAGCATCCCAGGGGAGGTTCCTGCCTCTCCAGCTGTGCAGAGGCATTGCCCCTTTGCTTGTGGAGCTCTTTCATTTCATGTTTGAATTCAGTGATACCTTCCCAGGCCAATTTAACAGCTCCCGGTGGAACCCAGCACAATGAAAAGCAGCTGAATTAATCATTTACAGCTCAATTTGCTCATTTCCATACTGTGATGCAGGTGAGAACTGAACAAATAACCCCCAAAGCTGCATATATTTTTTAAACACATGGTAAGATTAAAGCTCCTTTTCTTGCCCCTTCCATGTACAGAATGTTTAGCTGGAATATTTTGTGAAGGGCCTAGGAGGAGGGATGAATGACAGCCAGGAGAGCAGCATTAGTGCCAGCAAGCTGCGATTCCAAACAAGTTGCAAGCCCTTCTCAGCTCCCAGGTGGCTGGAAGTGTTTCCCTCACCAGATTCACCGGAGGAACGGAGGAGACTCGCTTGGCACCTCGGGTGCTGCATTCGGGAATGTTCGTGTGGCTGCACGGACCCACTCAAGTGGTTACTGAGGCAGTCTGGAGCACCCTTGGAAGATGAAAGCCTGAAGTGGCAGCTGTGCAGCGTCCAAAGGGAAGGTACAGCTCAGTGTGCGCTTCCCAGCTCGGGTACAGCTGTGGCGTCTCAAAGAATTTGATTTCAGAAAAGAGCAAAATAAATCTTTGATATCTTCCCCTTTTCAAAAGCATAATGTTCACATCTCTTCATCCTCTCACATGTGTCTAAAGGGGGCTGTAAAACCAGCCTTCATTTTAAAGCCACCTTCTTGGTTTGGGGTTTTTAACGGAGCGTTTCCTTTGGGTGAGTCCTGTTTGTTCTACTTCACTTTCTAAAGCGCGGCCTCACCAGTGCTGAGGGGATAGCAAGAAGGGTCCTCGGCTCGTGTTTGATTCCAATTCCCTCCACATCTGCAGGTACAATAAAAACACGTCTATTGTTGGAGAAGTGCAACAAGAAGTTAATCCTGGGGATATGAAACTCAGTTTCAGGTCAATGCCAAACCATTTCAGGAAGACACTTTTGCTTTACTTATTGCAAAGAAAATGCTGTGCAGGATTTTAATGTCTCCTCCTGTGCTGTTTTCGTTATTTAGGGTGAGGAGCAGGTTGAACTCACCCTATTGCTCTCTGCCTCAGCAGCAGCTCTGACGAATACACCTGGTAGTTGATGGCAAGCATGGCATAACTTAAAGTCATTTGGTTCAACTGTGTAAAATTATGTCCATAGCTGTGCCATCTACAAGGAAAATATTTACAGTCAGGCTATTCCTTCCACCTAGAATGTTACACTGCATTTCCAGATGAAAAATGCTTTGGCCATGAAGCTCTACCCCATCCAAGCAGTGTTTTCACTGCTGTGTACAGAGAGCAGCGAAGGGAGAACAGTAACACCTCACTGAGGGCATTTGGCCAGCAACAGAGATACACCGAGAGCTGAATCCTCATTTTCATCCTTCCTCATTCCAAGGAGCTGCGGTGCTGAAGGACCTTACAGGACCAAAAGCTCCCTGTCCCTTCTTCTGCTTCTGCTGGGACCAGAAGGGCACACTGGAGGAAAGACTGTCACAGCAAGTGCTCAGTAATGCAGCCTGCAATTACCCCTCCCCATCTCCAGTAATCTGCATTTTAGGGGTTTCTTGATCTGGAGGTTGTGATTGGAGCCTGATTTCTGTCTCGGAGAGGGGCTGCTGCCTCTGCTCTGCGAGTCACAGCCTGGGGGTGAGCGTCACCCTTTGGGGGCTTTGTGACACAGTGCTGCTTTCTGCTCGCCTTGCCAGGCCACCGGTGCTTCCCCTGGGCCAGCGCTGGGGTTTGTGCGTGCAGAAGCAGGGAATAATTATTCCTTATTTCCCTTCTCCCTGCTGGCTGGAATTTCTGATCCCTTTGGAATTGCCTTGTTCCCAAGCTGAAGCGTACTGCTCTGTTCAGTGACTCCTTCCTGAGGAGCCCTCTCCTGCTCCCAGCACTCCCCTTCGCCTGCTCCTTTCCGTGCTCCCGAGGAGCCGGGGCTGGCAGGGGTGGCACACGACATTCCAGGCACCAGGTGACCCCTGCACTCTCACGGTGACACACTGATGTCACCTATTTCCTTCTCCCGCCTCCCTAAGCGGCTCCTAAAGACCACGGCTGAGCCGTAAATTGGCTTTTTCAGTACATTTCACACGGTGATTCCGAGGTGATTTCCCAGCTCGTTCCAGCTGGTGGCCGTGCCCTTGTGCAGGGCTCTGTAGGCACAGAAAACACGTGGCAAGAGGGGGAACATGTCTGATAAAGCTGGGCTTTGCATCTTCCCTGCTGCCTCTGTCACACACCTCTCGGTCGGTAGCACGGAGGGTTGTAATTATCCGACACACAAATGTTGAGATGGCTGTGAAAGCACTTGGATGAGGGAAAAGCCACCCTGGCCTGTCAGGAGGACAAGTGCAGAGCTGGGGAAGCACAGAAATGATCAGGACCGATGTCAGCAGCACTGTGGTGGGAGCTGGGGACGCTCGAGGAGGCCGGGGCTCTCCAGAGCTCCAGATGGAGAGGCAGAGCCTCAGCCCTCCATGGAAAACACGGGAGGATGGGGGAGATCTATGGCTGCCTGAGGAGGATCCCAAATCCAGCCTGGTGACTGAGAATTAAAATCAGAAAGTGAAAGGGAATTCCAAAGCTGAGGCTGGGAGAAAGGCAGGACGTGGACAAGCACGTTCACTGCAGGAAGGGTGCCCTTCCCAGGGGTGGAAAACGCTGAATTCTCAGGGAAAGGATGGGCTGAAACACAGAACACAGCAAAGCCCAGCTCAACAAGGACATCCCCGCTTCAGCACAGACAGAAAACTGGGAAGCAGCCTCAGATGGAAGAGATGTGCCTGTGTGCACAGTCCCACAGCTCCTGGCCATGCTGGGGACAGAGGAACGAGGCTGTCTGGCTTAAAATCACCAGAACGAACAAACTGACATCTCAGAAAACTGGGGTCATCTGGCCAGGTCTGGTTTAGGGGGGAAAATAAGAATTTAAGGAGTGTTTGGAACCAAAAAAAGGCAAATGTTCTGTGTGTACTGGTGTGGCTGGGATGGAGGTGAATTCTGGCTTTGGCTTTGTGCTGACAAAGACTTGGTACCCATCAGCTCAGGGCCTCCTGCAGACAGCATTAATTCAAACACTGTAAAGGATTGCTTCTTCAATTAATTGGCCCCAAAACCCACAAAGGAAAAGCCATTCTTGATTTAGTTTCAAGCAGAGTATGTGACCTGTTTCAAGATGCAGCTACTGAACTTTTTCTTGGCAAAGGAGGCCATAAACTATTCAAATCTGACCTTTTTGGAGGCTGAAAAGTCAAAACACAAATCCACGATAATAACATTTAACTTAAGAAGTGGAATTATAATCGGGGGGGGAAAAAGAAGATTGAGAAGCCATTAAAAGGAACCACTGAAAAGGTAAAATGTTTGCAGGTAACCTAAAGACCACTTCAGGACATCATCATATTCCAGGCTGGGAATAACATTTAATGAAGGTTTCCAGAGGGGAAAAAACCCGCCCCAAATGCATCCCTAGCAGGAATGATTCACAGTTTGGGAAAGGAATTTACAAACTGTTTTGGAGTTCTATCAGTGTTTGGGAAGTGGTTAATTAATGAATTCTTGGCATTCAGGATGAGATATTCCAGAGAAGCACCAGAGTTTTGCAACCTTCCCATGAGAGCCACGGCGTGAGCAGGGTGAGGCACTGAGTGCCTCCAGCCAGGAGAAGATTCCAAAGGGATTCAGACACACAGCTGATCCCTGTTCCCTAAAGCAGCCTGGAGGCCAGAGCAAGAGACAGGGAGGTATGTAGAGACATTCAAAATAAATACAGAAATTAATCCTGGACAGGAGAAATTCAGGAATTTCAGAGAAAACCCCCAAACCCCTCCAATTTCTGCGTTGGTAAATTAGTCAGAACAAGGATAAAACCAGTTCTGTACATGGGTAAATGGATATTGGGCACGTATCCCCCTGGCTTCTGTGCAGGGAAGAGATGCCTTGTGAATTTGTGAGATTCTTTTCAAATTAGCAATAACTGTAATACCAGATAACAAAACACAGATGATTTTTTGCCCTTTTTTTTTTTTTTTTTTAAGGCAGCTAGACTGTGGAGACAGACAATATAAATGTACTCNTTTTTCAGTTGGCTGGCAGAGAAGCCGAGTCTCTGCACATTTCTGATTTAATTTGGAGCTGTTTCTCAAACAGCTCAGCATTTTGGAACTGCCCCGGAGTACACCAAGCTGGCAACAAACCCCTGACACATCACAAGCAAACATATGTCTGCTCTGAAAAACACAGCCCACATCTCCCCGAATGCAGCACTGGAGGGATGGCAGTGTCTGTTGGGAAACAAAGAATGAAAAATACACTTCAGCACTTGAAATTTGAAAAGATTTTTTTTCTGATAAACTTAGAATTCATCACCAATTTCAACATCTCTCTTTTTTTTTCCCCCTACCAGCTACACTATCTGATTATTTAATTTTAGTATTTTTTGCTTTAGACTTTGATTTTATTTTCTTTATATGTCTGAAGCTCTCTTCTGGTCTTTGCTTATTCCAGGGGCTTGGAAAATTCTCATTGTTGCCAAACTTTCCTGAAGTGTTTTTTTCATTTCTCCGAGGAGACTACAGATTGTAGCAGACTCATTGTTTTAATTTGTGGCTCCTGTAATTCCAAATCAAACCTAAGTAGACTGTTTCATCAAGGGAAAACAAGAACATTGCTCAAAAAAAAAAAAAAAAGCCAAAAGAATAATGGCAAACCCAACAAATAGTTTCGTAAGGGGCTTTAAATGTTTATTCCAATGTGTTCTGATTGTGCCTAATAGCAGTAAAATGTAAATTAAATTAGTGCTCAAGCTTATCATTAGGAAACGAGCCCTTTTTTTTTTAAAGACAAGGAGAAAACACCGTAAATTAAGCCCAATGTGGGTTAGGCCCACACGTTACATAAGCCTCTAATCCACATTAAAACCCTTTTAGTAACATATGGGCCATCATAATTTCCTGTGCTCTTTGCTCCTCAAGCATAACAAGCTGTTAACTAGGGGGGCCCTGGGAGCTCCTGGGAGGGCAAAGCTGGAATTTTCCCATCAGGATCATTAGAGCCCATTAGGGGGTCTGGGATTCTCTGTTCCCAGTACCAGTGTTGGGGCATCAGGAATGGGGAATCCAAACCACAGCCGTGGAATCGTGGGGCCACAGATGGTTTGGGTTGGGAGGGACCTTGAAGATCACCCAGTGCCACCCCCAGCCCTGGGCAGGGGCACCTTCCACTATCCCAGGCTGCTCCAAGCCCCGTCCAGCCTGGCCTTGGACACTTCCAGGGATCCAGAGGCAGCCACAGCTTCTCTGGGCACCCTGTGCCAGGGCCTGCCCACCCTCACAGGAAACAATTCCTTCCCAATATCCCATCTCTCCCTGCCCTCTGGCAGTGGGAAGCCATTCCCTGTGTCCTGTCCCTCCATCCCTTGCCCCCAGTCCCTCTCCAGCTCTCCTGGAGCCCCTTCAGGCCCTGCAAGGGGCTCTGAGCTCTCCCTGGAGCCTTCTCCTCTCCAGGTGAGCACCCCCAGCTCTCCCAACCTGGCTCCAGAGCAGAGGGGCTCCAGCCCTGGAGCAGCTCTGGGGCCTCCTCTGGACTCTCTCCAGCAGCTCCAGGTCCTCCTGCTGTTGGCCCCAGGGCTGGGGCAGCTCTGCAGGTGGGGTCTCACCTGAGCACAGGGGCAGAATCCCCCTCCCCTGCTGCCCATGGGCACACAAGAACACTACAGGGGGCTGCTGCCTTCCCCTGGGTTTTAAAATAAAAATGCATTGTGTGAGAATGCTCTTGGAGCTTCTAACAGCAGGTTTAGATTTATTTCCTTTAGAACACAACCTTTGTTTCACCAACAATGCTTCATGAGAGAGCACCCAATTAATCGCTCGCTTTGTAAGCATTCAGGAAATAATGAATTTGCAGGAGTGTGGAAAGACAAAGCAATGTTCATGCTTAGACTAATCCCACTAATGATGGGAGCAGGTTTCAGCTCTCCCCTGTTCCACTCTTCAGACCACCCTTTCTCCTTCCATTGATTCTTCTGCACCTCTCAGACCTTCTCTCTCTTGTGGCCAAGCAGCCTCTTAAAAATAGCCTCTCATTAAGGCAGAACTGTCTCGAGGCTCAGATGAATGGAGCAACCACTGCTCCTCACCAACGCCCAGGATTCACTTTAAATGCTGAAATATCTGGGAGTGCAGCTTGAACAAGGCATTTTTTTTCTCAAGCTGTTCGGGGAAATCGAGGGACGTCACTGAAACATTTAATGCGCCCCTGCAGGGAGGAGAGTCCAGCTCTTTGCTCTGTGTTCCATAAAAGCGCTCTGGAAATACAGAATGGGAGCTCCACGCTGAAATGTTGAGCTCTGCAGAGAAGAGGTGGCCTTTTTATTCGCCCACAAAGGGCCAGGCCCACCTACAGGGCTGCACAAACCAGAATAATGGCCAGGCTTAAAAAAAGAAAATATAGGCCAGAACCTGGCATTAGCAACACTCTAAAAGCTGCTGCCCTGACTGCAATCCAGACAAAAGAGATGGAATCTGGTCACACCACTGAGGGAGGGGAGAGGGCCCCCAGGCACAAAGCTGATTTTTGCCCTTTATTGGTATTTAGCTCATCGAAAGGCAAGCTGAAGGTTTCAAAGCCATTTTTTAAAATGGGAAGTGATTCATTTTCTTTTTCCCCCCCAACAATATGTTCTAATCTTGTTCACTTCACTGGGAACACAGTGACACATCGGGAAGGACTGTGCCGTGATGGCTTGCCTGAATGGAAAGGAAATGTCAAACAGGATTTTTCTGCAGGCACACGTGACATTTTCCTGCCCTCCTCCAGCAGAAAAAGCAATAAATTCCCAGGTGGCAGCCGTGGCCACATTTTCCCAGGAATGCTGGGGTCCCCTCGTATCACCTTGAGCTCCTCTTCCTCCTTCCCAAAGTATAAACTCAGCCTCAGCTGATGCAAAATTCTGGCCAGAGGGTCTTGTTCATGTATCAGGAATTCCACACACACAAAAATGCCTTTTTTTTCCTCTCAGGAAGTCCCCAGCACCCTCTTCCCTTCCTCTGTCACCTTAGGGCTCCCTATGGGAACACAGCCCTCCCTACAGAAAAATCAGGTGCCCCCAAAGACGTTCCATACTCTGTAAAAACCCTGTTCTCCTTCTCCTTCCATCCCCTGCTGGTCTCTGGAGAAAACCTCTGAGAGTACCAAAGAGAAGGAGGCAAAGTTTTGCCACCACAAGGCCAAGGGATGATCAGATGCTGCAGAAATGAGACATCTGAATAAAAGTAGGATAAATAACCATGCAGAGCTTTAAGCATGAGAAGTCTTTGAGGGGGATAAAAGAAGCTTTATCGTTGCTCTGAAGTGGTTTATGAGAGCAGCCTTTAGGCTGCAAAACAGACAAATTATCTAGGAAATGCTGAATTCGGAAGAGAACTAATAAAAATCGAGCTCTCCAGCAAACATACTTTCCTAGGAGAAGGCAATCCCAAACAGCCACTTTCTCTCTCTTTGGGAAGCTTTCTAGATGAGCACGTGCTAAATCCTACTCCTACATCCTAAATCCCTCCTTCTCCCAGCATGCGAGGAGAAGAGCTGGCTGGAGCAAACGCAGTATTGCCTGTTCCCTGCGCACACAGAGATTCCCAGCTCGGGATCCCAGCCCTGCAGAGGGCTTCTGGGGCTGGGAGGCTCGCAGGGAGACACGAGCAGGTCAGGAACCGTGTTACGCAATAATTGGCCGTCAGGGCTCCTTCCAAGCAGATGTGTTATTCCCTGTTTGGGGAATCCTGCTGCTCCTTTCAATTTGTCCAAACAAATTAAGCCCTGCCCAGGGCTCGGAAAGAGCTCTGCCTCGGGGGCTGCCTCGTCCCTGCCGCTGCCGCCAGCCCGACGGCCAGCCCATGTTCGCAGGCACAAATGGGGGTGGACATCCGTGCCCCTGAGCCCCCCAGCCCGGCCGTGCCCCGGGAGAGCTGCAGGAGGAGGTTGGGAGGCACAGCCCCAGCTCGGGTGGGAGCTGTTCTCCGTGGCAGTGCGGCCGTGCTGCCCGCAGGGTCACCCCCTCCCTCTGCACGGCAGCTCCCGGGGTGTTCTCCCGGCCTCTGGCCCCTCTCCTCAGCTGGGAGTGCCGGGAAGGAGAGGAAACTCTGGCTGGCAGTGCAGGGAAGGAGAGGAACCTCTGGCTGGCAGTGCCCGTGGAGCACAGGGAGCCACACGTGGGTAAGGGATTTTTATCTCTGATGTGCCTCAGCCACAGCATTCACTGGCCTGTGATCCTGTCCTAAAGTGTTTGTAACTACTAAACCAAACTGACTTCATTTGCTGGAGGCTCCTGCATAACTCAGATTCTGCCTGGACTTTGAGCAGAAGGTTTTTATTTCTCCCAGCTAACTATTTAAAGGTGATACATCGATCCCACCCAGGTGTGTTGGCCATACCTGCTTCCTTTGGGAGAGCGACTGCATCACCAAGAGCCAGCACAAGCCACCTGCACACCACAGAACTGTCCATTTTGGGGGTGCCCACCCTGGGAGAGCACACACAGCCCTCCAACTCACCTGCGCACCCCAGAACTGTCCATTTTGGGGGTGCCCACCCTGGGAGAGCACACACAGCCCTCCAACTCACCTGCGCACCCCAGAACTGTCCATTTTGGGGGTGCCCACCCTGGGAGAGCACACACAGACCCACAGGAAGTCAGCAAAGCCAAATAACAAGTTTGGATTCCAAAGTCACGAAGCTGGCACTGCACGGGGCCCAGCTGCCATCTTAACGCATCAAAAAGGCATAATTGAAATGACAACAAGTAATTATGACATGAAGATAAAACACATTTTAATGAACGCAAACCTACTGAAAGTTCAGCTTCACGGAATGTCATCGACTGAAGCGAATTCTGGTGGTGTCATCTGCAGCACCATTCCCTCCCACCCTTTCCTCCTGTCAGCAACTCTTCCCTCCCCTCAGACACTTCAAATGGAGGTAACAGGAATGAATAAAACACCCCAAATCATTATGATAACATGGTTCAGCAGCAGTGGGATGTTTCAGTGATTTTTCTGCCTGCACAGGGAGAACCACTCTGTTCAAGGAGTCACAGGAGCAGAAAACTGAAGATAATGAGAATTTTGTGTACTCCAGTCACTGAGTGCTTTTGAATCCTCGTAATAAAATTAAATGACCCTTCTTACCTCTCTTACCCCCTTTAATTCTCAGAAGAGCATTTAACTCTTTCAGTCATTGTAAGAATGTCTGGTTTCTTTCTAACAGTGAAGGTGTTGAAGTTATAACAGTGACGCTATTAAAAAATTATATTTCTTTTTCAGTGAAATACTGTTCATCACCTAAAAACCCTTAAATGTTTGTCACGTTTGTTTTAAGGATGGGTTTGGAAAAACCTCTCCCTGTGTGGTGCCTAAACAGGGGGCTCCGAGTGTGGCTGAGGCAGAACAGAGCTAATAAAGAACAGAAATACTAAAATGGCACTTTCTATCAATGCCTCTGTGCACAGGGTGCTCCTGTCCATCAGACCCGAGGACCAGCCCCAGTTCACCTGAATATTTGTCGCTGTCGGAGGTGTCAGCACAACATCCTGCAGTGGGTGCTCTGGATAAACACCTTCAGGGGTGTGGTAAGAAGTTTGATTTGCCGATCTGTCTCTTTTCTGGCAAGCCCAGGGCAAGGCTGAGCAAGCTCTGCTGGAGCAGGAGCACGGCTGTGCCAGGGCAGCTGTGGTTTCCCCTGGCTGTCCCTGGCTGAGGGCTGCAGCAAAGGGAAGGGCTGAGCCTAAAGCTGTGGGCACCTCCTGTGGCTGCTGCCTGGCTAACTGGGGTGCCTGGTTGCTGATTCACCTCCCAGCCTCCTCCTGCAGGGAAACAGGGGCACCTCGAAGTACCCAGAACAGGCTCCTACCCGGGACTGTCTCCTGGAAGAACAGACCCTAAAGCCAGGGTGCATTTCTGGCTCTCAGCAAGGCCCTTCTGGGAGCTGCAGGGATGACATTGCCATCTGCTCCTCTTTGTCCGGCTCTCTCCCTATATTTCGTATTTTTCAGGGTTATTGTTAATGTCACTAAAGCTCGGTATAGATTCAGCTCCTCTCTGGGAGCATTGTTAGCAGGTCTCTGAACACAATTCACTGCTACAAATAACCCCATTATAAACAGCCAAGGTCTTCCAATTAAGCAAGTGCAGGATAACAGCAGAGCACATTTTACCAAGGTTATGTGGCAAATGGCAAAGTTTTGTCATTGTCTTCATGTCTGGCAATGCCTCTGACATCCCAGCACTCTGAAATAAGTTCCCTATTGGAGTATTTTGAGCCTCTGCCCCCTGCAACGGGAGTTTCAGCAGGCTGACGAAGCATGAATTAAACCTCACCTCTATGGCACACGACTGGAGAGCGCACTTTTGAGCAAGAAAATATTTCTTTTGCCATTTTCGATGAAAAGGACATGTTTGGGTTTGTTCTGCAGGTATTTCACACAAGGGCAAAGTGCTGCTACACCCACAGAGTTCGGAGGGGGTTGCAAGTCCCTTTTCTACCCGTGAACACACAGTTCTGTGTTGCTACAGCATCCAGAGTCAGAGTCCTTCTGCCACAAGCAAGACCCAGGTTATTTTTGTGTCAGCAGAAAGCTTTGCTCTCTCACATTGCTTAGGATTCAAATAGCCTGACTAGGTTGCAAAAGTCACAAGTTGTCATGGCTGGCAGGTTATTCAGGTACAAACACTGAGAGTCCTGCGGGGATTTCACTGGGAAAGGGAAAGGAAAGGGTTTTGAGACAATACCCTAAACTTCCCTTAAGGTTATGGAATGGTTTGGAGGGAACCTGGAAGATGATGGAGTCCCACCCCTGCCATGGGCAGGGACAATTTCCACTATCCCAGATTGCTCCAAGCTCCATCCAGCCTGGCCTTGGACACTCCCAGGGATCCAAGGGCAGCCACAGCTTCTCTGGGAATTCCATTCCAGCCCCTCAGCCCCCCCACAGGGAACAATTCCTTCCCAATATCCCACCTATCCCTGCCCTCTGGCAGTGAGAAGCCATTCCCTGTGTCCTGTCCCTCCATCCCTTGTCCCCAGTCCCTCTCCAGCTCTCCTGGAGCCCCTTCAGGCACTGAGAGGCCGCAGTGAGGTCACCCCAAATCTTCCCCAGGACAAAGATTGACCAAGAGGGTGAAGAAGGGGCTTTACAAATGGATCAAAGGAGGAGCTGCTACAAAAGCCACAAAAGCATCTCCGGGCATCAAGTGTGAGCACGGCGGCTGTGACACAAACGGAACAGAAACTCCAGGCACGTTTATCTCCCCTGCACCACAAAGTCAGGCAGCAAATGATGTTCGACTCCTCACGAGGCCACATCACAAACAGCCTCTGCCTCAGGGCAGACATGAGAACATCGCCTGGGCCACGCTTCAGAACCCTGAGAGCAGAAAGCACCGACTCTGGGCACACATTCTGCCCCTCAGTGTGCAGCACCATCCCAGACTGAGGAGGGGAGGAGACTGGGGTACCAGAACAGGCAGAATCTGAGGAGGGAGATTAGGCAGGAATACTCTCTGTGAGGAAAACCACATCCCCCGAGTAGACATATGGAAACAGGCCTGCAAAACTCATGCTCTGGAACAGGAATGGACAATTCAAAGAAAATCTGTAAGATTTGTTTGTTGTTTTATAACCTTGGGGAAATACAGACATTTTTCTCCTGGAAATGGCCAGGCTGCTTCTTGTTAACTTCTCCAGAAAAAAGAAGCTAAAAAGCAAATTTATTCAAGCCCTAAGAAATTGCATTTAGAATTTTACCTGTATCACTACCAGACCATCATTAGTGACAAAATAAATCTTCAGTGATTGCCAAACTCCTGTTTAATTTATGGACATCTTTTTGAAAAATGAATGCTAAAATATACACAGGTACTGATAATAAATTATAGATTTTAAAAGGGATGTGCAAAGGCAGGAATCTGAGCAATCATTTTTCTCTTTCCCTTCATTTCAGATGGAGAATCACCAAACTGCAACGAGCTCTATATATCACAACCCTGCCTGGGAAACTTCTAAAATATAATTATTAAAATCAGGAACTATTGAACGATGCAAATGTTTTCCCCTCATTCCGTGCATGCCACACTATTACACACAGTGAATTTCTTTGTTATGTGTGTTAACGCTTCTTTTTTTACCCAGTTCCTTGTCAGCCAGTCTGGGTTTCCTTTTTATGTGTTTATAAGGAACTCATCCACCATGAGAACTGCTCCACTGAGCAGTTGTTGTCTCCACAACCTACAAAAAACGGAAGGACTCGGAGATTTGCTGTGGATTCCCTGCATTGGGGTTTTTTTTCTGGAACTGAAGTGTTAAAGAGATGTTTTAAAGCTATGCACAACATTCTGACAGCCCCTCCTGCAGGGCAGAAGGATGTTTCTCGCACCTGGGCTTTTTTTAGCAGATGTCCCAACCCTCCAAGCCCTCCTTGACCTGGTTTGTGGCTGCACTGGGGATGTGTAGCACACATAGGAATATCCATGGACTGTGAGAGGAGGGGGCTCGTCGGCGATCAAAGGACCAACACAGAAGATAGTGGCAGGCATCAACTCCTTATTTACCCCACAGCACAACCTTTTATACCTTTCTCCTGCATCACTCACGTGCTTCTTGCTACAGAGATCAGCACACACCTGCATTCCAAGCTGGTTTTCTTTTTCCCCAGGGATACAGCTGTAACCTATCAAAGTTGAGGCTGCCAGCAGCCCCTTCCTGGATCCCCACAGCAGCCCTTTTTTTCCTCTTTTTAACTACCAAAGTCATGTTTACTATTTTCTGTAGGACTTCTTGCAGTCAAGACAGCAAATATGGTAAAAGCATTTTTTGTGCAGTTTCCATTAATTCTTATGTCATCAAATTTTAACTCCATACTCTTAAATCTATACAGCACATATTATCAAAATCTTAAATCTATGGAGTACATACTATAAATCTATACTCTTAAATTGATACAGCACATGCTACCAAGATCTTAAATCTATACAGTACATGGTGTACGCCCTCGTGCCGTGAATGGCCATGAGGCCGGTTAGGGCAATTTCTCTTGAAATGCCCTTCTTGACCACATTGAAAACAACTCTTAGAAATTTGCACACACTAGTTTTGTGAGCTCCTCCATTTGATATTGTGTGGGGAGAGGGTAACTTTCAGGCAATACTAGCAGAATAGGATCTTGCACAGAAGCAGTCTGTACACAGGTTCTCACCCTGTTTATTTAGCACCAAATGAGCAAGGTGTGCAACGCCTGCTCCTCATATTTGATTCCTCCTCTCTTGTGTAATATCCACAGCAGAATGCCCAAAACAGATTTCCCTCCTGCTGATATTTGAGCCCCCATATCTATGTTCCCAGTCACTCACCTGGGCTCAGGCGTCCCTTTCTCCCTTCGCAGATCATCCGGACTTTCAGGCTCTCATTTTCCGCCTGGTGCTGCTAGACCGGGCTCCTCCGCCGGCGCTCGCAGGTGCGCGTCACGACCCTATCCCGTCGGGGCCACCGTGTGACAGCGGCCACAGGAGACTGCTCTTAAGTCCACAGTCCAAATCCTCCCACGGGGGAATACTCCCTACCTCCTCACACAGGGCACCATTTGCGGCATCCAAAGGACCGACACAGAAGAGAGCAGCAGGCACCAACTCCTTCAGCCAGCAGCAGCTCCTTATTGCCCCACAGCACAACCTTTTATACCTTTCTCCTGCATCACTCACGTGCTTCTTGTTACAGGGATCAACACACACCTGCATTCCAAGTGGTTTTTCTTTTTCCCCAGGGGTACAGCTGTAACCTATCAAAGTCAGCCCCTTCCTGGATCCCCACAGCAGCCCCTTCCTGGATTCCCACAGCAGCCCCTTCTTGTACCCCCACAGGGGCTTCCCTTGGGATCAGATCACCCCAACTGCCCCAGCTCAGCACTGAGGCTCTGAGCAGCTCCTGGGCCAGGAGTGGGGGAGCTGCTCCCAGAACCGTTTCCCTGGTGCCACTTCCAGAAGATGTCAAACTCCTGTGTTCGCATTCCAGGTCTCTGGATTTGTCTTGGAATGCCTCTGGGACAGGGAATTGCTGCTCCTGGTACTTCCCTGCACTCAACAGGTTGCTAAAAGTCAGATTTTGCACAGGGCACTCGTTCTGTAAAAGACAGGAAGAGCCCTAATTTCAGCTTTGGTCTTTTCGTAGAAATGCTTTCCACAATTCTGTGGGGGTTTTCCCCCTCTGTCAATCCAAGATTAATGAGATTCAATACCAGCTAATGTGGATATTCAAGGAATTCGTGGAGGACTCGGTGATTTCAGAAGTCTTTTCAAACCTAAATGCTTCTGATTTACAGGGTGTGAGCCAAGGTTTTGAGCTCAACAAACAAGCAAATGCATATGTAGGTCATCCCTTGTGGAGCTCACACTTTTCCTGCTGAATAAAGGAAGAAACTGAATGTTTTTTACCTCATTTTGCTGTAGCACAGAGGGAGTTTTTTATGTGTTTAGAAGATTTTGCAGCACAAACCCTTTGTCCCATTTTTAATCTGGTTTAAGATGGCTTCTTACCTGGATCTGACTCTGAACATAGGAAAAGGTGTTTTTACTGGCAGAGTCATCAAATGCTGGCACAGGCTGTTCCTGTCCTGGGGAATACTGAAAGCCAGACTGGAAGTGACCCTGAGCATCCTGGTTTGGGTGGAACCAGAGGATTCCCAGGGATGTCCCCAACTTCAGCCACTCTGTGATCCAGAGATGATGCTTGGCTCTGAATGTGGATCCCACATCCCTGAATTTATTGGACACCTTTATTAATTAGGCCATTAAAAATGACCATTGCTGCAAGCCAGATGGAAACACAAATGTGGGAACAGGACCTGTCAGCCTGGCACAGCCTTCCCAAGCTTTCTCCTCCAAGATATCCCAGGTGATTTGCAGAAGGGGACCTGCTAGCCAGAACCCCTGAACAATGCCATCACCTCCATTTCCTTTCGTCGATATTTTTAATCAGTAATCTCCCCTAAAATATTCACACCTGGAGATGGCCCAGCAAGGTTATCACAAAATTAATAAAGCTGATAAAAATCGTTGTGCAGGAGCTAATGCCACCATAAATAAGATCAGGGTGTTTGTGCACGGTAATCAGCAGCTCTTAGAATAAACCCAACCCCACTGAGGCTGAAACCCACTGCAGTGAACACCACGTGAGGATACTGAGCATAAAATATCAGAAGAACACGTGAAGGTTTTGGCCTCTGCCTGCTTTCAATACAATACCTAATCTGAGGGAAAGAAAAAAGGAGCTTTTTGGAGTCCAGTGCCAGCAATTTGATCCCAAATCCTCAAAAGGAAAGCCCTCGTTGCTGCTGGTGAGGATGGATTTATTTGGGTTGTTTGACTGCCCCACAGTTAAACTTTGGTGTTGTATGAAGGACCCTGAGAATTCCCTTCCCTGCCACGGGGGACAACAGCAGATCCTTATTTTTAATGGAGAAGCTGGGGAGAGAGGTTGGGTTTTCGTGTCCGTGGACTGTGTTGCAGCTCAGGATAAGAATCTGATTGATTTCACATCATTATGTGTGGCTTTCAGGTTGTCTTGGCTTGTAGCACTGAAATATTCCATCACATGGGCAAATTCCACGCCTCTGGGAGGTGGAACATTCCCCTGCTGTCACCACCACGGCCCAAGGGACGCTCCCCAATGGGCTGGGGTGGCACGGGAGCTGTGCCCTCAGCAGCACAGGCTGGCACAGGGCCGTGGCAGGCACACAGAGCTGCCCTGAATTATCTTGCCCTGAGTTCTGTGCACGGTTCAATGCTGTTAATGTGGGTAATCAGGGAGACTTGTAAGCACATCCACTTACAGGCACAAAATAATGAAGCTTTCTCTGCTGCTTTGGGGTTTTTTTTCCAATATTTTGTGCAATACCTCTCCATTCTTCTTCCGTCCTTGGTCGAACAAGTAAAACCAGGAGTGAGAAACAATTTATTTATCATGGTGAGAAAATCAGATTTGTATAAATTACGTGAGCCGGAGAGAATCAGGAATTAGTGCTGTGAAGGAAGATTTAAGCAACCCAAAGCAATAAAAATAACTGTGCTGATTAACCTCCCAGCTTGGGCAAGCATTTCATTCATTCCTAAAAGACACTGCACAGCTACAGGAGCTGCCCTACATCAGTGGAATATTTCAATTGCACTTCAAGCTACTTAAGAACCACAAAAAAGGAGATCTAGGAATGCTGGCCGTGGGTTTCTCAGTTACAGCTTCATGCTTTCAGAGCTGATCATCTCCTCCTGCCCCTGCCTTGGGTCACAGAACATCAGTGCCAAGGCTGGAGAGGGAAAAGCTGCTCAGAGGCATCTGAGTTTGTTACTGCAGGGCTTTTTCCAAAGGGACATTTGAGCAATTGATGATGCCAGCCCTAATTTTATGACACAGCACACGGGAAAAAGAGGGGTTTTGGCTGAAATGTATTATCCTGTCCTGTTTCCAGCAGAAAAGTGCCTCCAGTGGGTCAAATCATTGTGTCCCATCAGGTCGCTGCAGGGAGCATTCATGCAGCAGCACAACGGAGTGGGCAGAATGTGAATTAGCCAGGACAAAAAAAGCCCAAAACAAAACCAAAACAGGCAGGAATGGAGGGCAGACGGAATGTGACTCACTTCACCTCACAACACAGTGCTAATACCAAGGTCTTCAGCATGACTAAATGTGTCAGAGGTAAAAGGCAGAACATGCAAGGAGTTGGCTGGCAGATGCACCAGAGCAGCTCGAGGTCGATGTGGGCTCTGCAGAGCACAGGCACTTCAGGAACACCCCCAGGGTGCTGACGGAAATGCAGTTTGTGCTGGGTGTGGGCTGCAGCAGCCACACAAGAACATCCCCGTCAGACACAGCTTTTGGGATAACACAACGTGTTTGTTCCCTCCTGGCTAACTCTGAAATGAGTCTCCTCGCCTTGATTGCATTTAACTGGCACTGTGTTCATGTAGAACTCCTTTTGCAGCTATAGGGAGGGTGTGAGGTGAGAAACTCCGTTCAGACATCAGACTATTAAAGAGCTTGGTGCAAACCCCGGGGCCAATGGAACGGGCACCCCCGAGGAGCGGAGCACAGCTGGAAAGGGAATGTTCAATCTCAGTCCCAGCAGGCACACTGTGATTGGAGCCCCAGAGAAGGACCAGGAGTCACTGGCACACTGCCTGTTCCTGTTGGAGCTGGGGCAAACACCTCCAGGCTGAGCTGTGGCCTTGCTGAGGCCTGGGGAAGGGTTGTTGATCAATAAATGAGGCCCAGGAGAGGCCCAGCTGGCTCCTCACGCTGCACCACAAATGGGATTGCAAATGAAACTCCCTCTTCTTCCTCCAAGGAATAAAATCCTTCTCCTATCTCCCTGCCACACGCCAACCTCTGCACCCAGCCCAGGGACTACTTGACCCTTGGGTGGCAGCCACAGGAATGGGATGTTCCCAAGACTTACCAATGCCAAATAATTCCTGACTCCTCCTTGCCTCCCTGCAGCTCCACTTCCCTCTTCTTCCCTCACCTTTCCTTCTTGGATCCAGCTCACAGGATTAAAGTGACACGTTTACATATAATACAGACATAGATTATATTTTATGTAGGTGCAAGTGTGTAGTACACAGATCTTAAAATAGTCTAAGTATCTTTTCAGTTGAGTGCTGACGCACACATAAATTTAAACCTGTTTGTACACACACTCAATATCCCATCTATTGCTTTTATCACGCATTTTATTTTGTATGGATATATAAAAAACAGATCACGCAAATGCCAAGGGACACACAAAACATTCCCGGAGTAAACACAGTTTCCATGATCCTCAGAATTTAAAGATTTAAATCCCAAAACTGCAGCTGTCTGTGGGTTTCACTTTGCCAGGTGCTATGTAAATGATGAGATGGGCTATCAAAGCACATATTGCACATGTTTAAATTGAGACATTCACCCTTGTGAGCAAACTTCCAGTAGTTCTTAAGCAGTGGAGCATTTTTTCTTTACCAAAATACTGTCCCACATCTGTGGATGAGTGGAAAAGGGTCTGCAATGCCAGGAACAAGGTGAATAAAGTTAATAAGGTGAAATACTCTTGCTGACGCTTAAGTCACTCTTTTGAAACAAGCGTGGAGGGAGAAAAATGAGTTAGGACACATTGAAATGATGCTGGCAGAGATTTGGGACAGTCATTAATTTACCCCACCAGCTTGCTCAAAATTAATAGCAACTAATGGCAGAACAGAGAAACATGCACTGGCAAAACAGGGCAGTGGAATAAAAATACTAAATGAATTCTTCTCCCCTCCTCATTATCTGCTAAAAGGTGGTTGTTTTTCGGGGGTTACTTCTCCTGTAAAAAAGGAAATATGGAAAGAGCTTCTCGGAGCAGAAGCACTGCCCTTGGTCAGAGGTCGGAGGCTCATGCTCGTTTCATGGAACTTTCCAGGTTCCTGTGAGTGTGCCTAAGCAGGAATTAACAGCAGTCCCTCGTGGGATGGAGGGTGTGCCAGGACTCTCTGTGTATACACTGGGGGGTGCTTCTTTTCCAAAACTCTCTGCTGTACGGTGTAGTGGAGAAAACACGCAGCCGGTCTCTGGCTGAGGAAGGTTTGCAGGGGGCTGTGTTTGAGTCGTGGGTTATTTGTGCCTTTTAGCTGAGTATTGTGGTGGAGAAGAGTCCCCCCAGCTCAGGGAGAGGCAGTTCTGCAGGTTAACCTCACCCTGGGTCAGCGGGGGAGATCAGAGCTGGTTTGTTCAGGGTTTCACCGGGGCATTTTTAGTGAAAAGAGGACTGCATTTACGGCTCTGGGGACATAAATAAAGACAGCGCTTAAGCCAAAAAGAGCTTTTTAAAATGTGATGTTTAAACTTGCTGGGATCACGGTGCTCTTTTCATTGGGAGGATAATTTTTATTTGCTTTCTTATGTGTTATGGTGCTCCAGCAAAAGTACTTCGGTCTCCACATGTTTGAGTTTAAAAATTAATTTAACCTCCTCACTTACACGGAATTCAGCGCTGTTTTGGTCACGTGCCATTAAAGAGAGGGGGGAAAAACTTATAAAAATATTCCGTGGTACCTTAGACTGGATAGGATCTGGTTACAGTCCTGAGACAACAGAGTTAAAATTTCTCGGAACTTGACCAAGAAATTGAGAAAACTTCCAGGGTTTTTTTGGAAAACTTCCAGCTTTCCCTACACACTTGAATACATTTCTTCTTCTGCTATTGTGGCTGCTTCCAAACTCGAACCAGAATTCTGGAAGGATGCAGAGTGGGAAGGAGGTGTTTTACATCCCCAAATTCAGTCATGAGGCCCTGACAGCAGCTGAGGTTTTAGCTATCAGCTTAACAATGTTATATAAACTGCAATTTGTGCAATGATCCCACATTATATCCAGCTGGAATTCCATGCTGTGGAGCGAGAGTAAAGGCTTCAAATTCCTGAGTAATGGCCTCTGCCACCATTGGTAATGTTAATGTGCTGCGTGACAAGAACAGATTGTTGTTACTTCATTTTTATTTCTGTTGTCCACCCTACCTTTATTCCCTGCACTGCAGTGAAAGAACAAGCAAGCACGGTGTGGGCTGAACAGCATCCTACATGCCGGAGTTCAGGGCATTCCAACCCGGCTTCGCGGAAGGAAAGGGATTGCCCAGAGACCCGGGCTGTGAGAGGTGCCCCTGGCAACCAGCACCCGCTGCTGCCTCTGGGCAGCTCCCAGGGAAAGGGCTACTCTCAGGTAAACAAACAAGAAATCAACAGTGTTGATTTCGGGCAGAAATTGTCCCTGGTGAACCCAAAACATGCCTGAGAAATGCAAAGTGGGGCTCTGACTGGAATCCTGGCTGGGAATCTCAGCACTGGGAACTCCTGCACAGCCTCGGTTGCTCCATAAACAGGAGGCAGCTCTTTCCAGGGTCCATTTGAGGCTGGCTGGGAGATACAATGCGGATGCTTTTCTTTCCATTGCACTCCAGCATGCGCTGCCACCGCGCCGAGGAGTTAATTTCTGCAACAATAGTTAGGCAGGCTGGAGAAGAATACAAAGTAAACACATCTAAATGATTTCAGTTTCGGATCTCAGCTATGCAATTTTAGTACTGTTGCTAGGTGGGAGCCATTCTCCTCTGGTGCTGTTTTCTTTTTTCAGAGCAGCTCAGGACCCATATGTTTGCTTTACAGTGAAGCGCTCTGAGCTTCACTGAACCTTCAAAAACCAGACTGAAAAAATTATTTGAGAACACCAAGTCACCAGAGGAGAGCAGTCTGGTGGCCCAGCCAAGGACAGGGAATGGTGTGATCCCTGTGACCAAGAGCTCAAAGCTGGCCTCGAGGATTCATCACTTTGTGGACACCTGGCCCCAGCCCTGCTGTCCCCTTGCTGAGGCTCCTGCCACGCCTGGGGACAGGCGCTGAGGGGACATATCTCCTGCCCCTTACTTGGCTGCAGAGCAGCAAAGACACTGTTGAGAGCGCTTCCTTCCCTTCTCCTCGTCCCCAGGGGTGTCCCTCAGCCTGCAGACCCTGTGCACCCTCACCCTGTCCCACGCCAGGCGCCCGGGACGGAGCTGCCCCGCGCAGGACATCCCCCCAAAGCCCCGTGCAGCCGGGAGCAAAAATCAGGAGCTGCGGGGCTGGAGGGCACGGGGGGAAAAGCTTCTCCCGTCCGAGGAGGGGCTGCGGGGAGAGACCCGCGGGGGCTGGAGGGACGGGGACGGGGACAGCTCCGCCGCTCTCCTGCCCCTGTCCTGTCCCTGTTCGTCTGTCCCTGCCACAGAATCGCGGAATCCCAGGGTGGCTGGGGTTGGAAGGGACCTCTGGAGAGCGTCCAGACCAAACCCCCTGCGGCCACCTGGAGCGGGTGACACAGGAACGCGTCCAGGCGTCTTTGGGATGTCCCCAGAGAGGGACACTCCGCGCCCTCCGTGGGCAGCTGTTCCAGGGCTCTGCCCCTGTCCCTGTCCCTGTCCCTGTCCCAGCGCGCCCGGGCTGCTCCGCGTGTGCGCGCCGGTGTCCCCGTGAGCGCGCGGAGCCCGGAGCCGCCTGGCCCCGCCCGGGGCCGCCCCGCGGGAGGATCCTCCCGCTCCGTCCCTCCCTCCCCCCCTCCCTCGGGCGCGGGGGGCGCGGGCAGCGCGGCGGCGGCGGCA
>VZTE01005592.1:47224-65161 GCA_013397775.1 Eulacestoma nigropectus
ATGATGTTCGGGATGCTCGGGGATGCTCAATGATGTTCGGGATGCTCGGGGATGCTCGAGATGCTCAGTGATGTTCGGGATGCTCGGGGATGCTCAGTGATGTTCGGGATGCTCGGGGATGCTCGGGGATGCTCAGTGATGTTGGGGATGCTCAGGGTGCTGCGCTGCCGGGGCTCCGCGGCGCCGCTGCCCAAAGTTGGCCCCGGAGAGCGGTGCCGGGGAAGTTGGGCGCGGGGATCCCGGTGGAGCATCCCCGGAGCCTGCGGGGTGTCGGCTCCGGGCGCTGCGCGGGGCACGGTGCGAGCGGCCCCCAGAGCCGGCTGTCCCCGCCGCAGGAAGGGTTCGGTGACCGTAAAATCCGTGCCGAGGGGTGCGGGGTGCCCCGGCTCGGAGCGGAGGGCGGCTGTGGATCCGGAGGGCAACCGGGGGGGTGCGGGACGCGTTTGCTGCCTCTGCCCCCGGGCAGGAGCAGCTCCGCGGGGCTGCGCGGAAAACTCCGGGGAACGGGAATTTATTTTTAAGTGGAAAACTCCGCACCATGGAAACGGGGCTCGGCTCACAGGAAGCCTCTCTTCCTACAGTGGGTTTCTTGTGTCAGTCAAGTGCGACGGTGAATACAAAGTATCGGAGGAGTCCGGGGTTAGGAGAGACTGTGGGAAAGATGTAGGCAGCATCTGGCATGCTGCTGTTTCTGTCTGTCCCTCTTTCTCTTGGCAAACACTGAACACGAGGGGCGAAAAAAGGAAACAAAACAAAATAAAACAAAACAAACAAAAAACCCTAACAACAACCAAAAAAAAAAAAAACAACAAACAACAAAGGAAAAAGGAAAGAAGCTGTTTATGGCACCGGGGAGAGCATCCCGCAATTCCCAAAGGCGCGTTCCCGTGCCGATCTAAAGATCGATGCCTTTTGAGCGGGCAAGCCTTAACCCCGCGCAGCTCCCCCACATCAGCGCTCCCTGAAACACCACGGGAAGGTTCCTCCTGCTCAGAGATCGAAGGAGCCGGTGGCCGGAACATTTCAATGAAGGAAGGGTGCAGCCCTTCAGAGTGCTGGGCAAAGGCAACGCGGGCTGAGGGGGAGCAGAGCCGGGGGCACTCGGCACCCTGCAGCTGAGAACCTTCCATCAGCTCCCCGCTGTCCCCCTTCGGGCTGTGCTCACCTTTCCCCGGAGGGTTCAGGTGAAGTTTGCTGTTCCCTGCTCACCCCTGCAGGGGAGCCGTGCACACACCACACAAAGCGGGGTGATCCCACAGACACAGGGGGAATTCAGGGCCAGCGAAACCTGGGGGGGGAAATCATGTTCAAATCCCTGAGCCACAGGCACCAGCGGGATGCTCTGGAAATGCACAAAATGCTGCCGTAACTTGCCCTGGTTTAGTGGGAATAGCCTCTGAAGGAAGGAGGAGTGTGCCAGTGTTTGTTTAAAGGGCTTGAGTTCAGCCTAAATGCCCGTGTGCAGGATGAAAGCTCGGCTTCACAGCTGCCTTCAGCCTCGCAGGGAGCCGGGCAGAGCTTTGGGGTCCTCCTTTGGCCACCCTGTGCCCTGCAGAAGTTCTGTGCTGCCTCTGCTGTGCCCAGCACGGCTCCGGGTGATTGCCCGCGTTGCTTTCCCTAAACTGCTCTCTGTGGGGTGCACGCAGGGCTGGGCGAATTTCTGGGTCAGGTTTGCTCTCTCAGGGCACGCAGGGATGGGACCCTCACGCTGGCTCCCCTCTGTCATTTCCATTAGGACAGGAAGAGCCACAAACCCGACAAACCATCACACCCGTGCAGAGGGATGTGCAGGGGAGTCGATGCTCCGGGTGTGTTACGGGGCTGGGAATGCATAAAATATTAAGTGTATTCTTATTGCTGTGGTTATGCTGCCTATAAAGTAATGATGTTATAAAATATTAATCCTTCACATCCGTTAAGAGCAGCAAAGTTTCTCCGTGGAATCTGTCACTCTTGGAGGTGGCAGAGAGGAGTAATGGCAGTAACTCCTCCAAATCTCTTTGCGATAACATCATAAAATCATCCCCAAGCATTTCTGACAGCGAAGGAAATGCCATTAAGCCATCAGATTCTCTTCCCCGTGTTTTAGTTAATTAAGGGGAGAAAAGCACTGCCGTACAGTGGTGCAGCAGTTTGCACCCGAATTCATACACTGAGAGCTTAATTGCATTTGCCACTGTCAGGGAGCTTTCAGATTTACTTTTCAGTAATTTTTTTTTCTGGCTAGTAATAGAAATGGATTGTCTTGCTGGTGTTTAATTAGTTGAGAAAGGACGTGTGAGTGATATGAATTCTAGTTATTCCCCAGCATCTAACTAATGACTCCTTTTCCAGCTCTCTAAACAAAAAAATGAGGGATGGCAGTGTGACCAGTAAAACTGACTCATTAGGATAAAAGTAATGGGTTTGGAGATAAGATAGAGCCTTAAGTTTCAGTAATAAAACAAAATGCTTGTGTCTTACTGGGTATTTCTTCCCCACTCCTGTTCCAAAGCTTTTCCCCTGACACACGAGCTAATGGAGCTGCCCAAGGCAATACCATCTTTATCTGCACATTAATCACCAGTCTTTATTACATACAAGTATATTTAAAGTTCACGACCCCAGTATTTTCTGTTGAATTCCAAGGAATTTTCACCGAGTTTTTACACCGAGTTTTTACACCAAGTCCTTCTTACCTATCCTACGTGTACCACTTGTATAAAATAAACGATCTCCAAGGAAGAATGGAAATGAACTGGAGCAGATGCTCAGGTGCAGGAACAGCTTCCAAAGAGATCTCGGCAGCAACAGAATCATCCATTTGTTAGTGCTGGATGCAGAGCTCTCATTCCTTCCTGGACATTCCTTACAGGTTCTGAATAGGTTATGAGGGTATAATTCAGTGATAGTATGGGAAAATTTACAGATGGTCATCACCTGAGCTCCATTCTGGGTTGGAATACCCAACAGCAAGTTATTAACAAAGCACTGGAGTTATTCAGAAGAGGAAGGAAGTTGCTTGGATGAATCTTGGAATTACCTCTGAAATGACCGGCTCCCGGCAATGAACAAATGGGCAGGTTTCAGGGTTTGTAGGAGTTGCTCCAGGTGAGGAGACAGAAACCAGAAGGATTTTCAGTAATTTATGTGTTTCTGTAATGGAATATTTACGTTAGGGTTCATCCTTTGCACTGATTTACTTACTCAAGCAAAATTCCCGTATTTAGTGAACTGTGTTTTCCACAACACGGGATCAGCCCCATAACATTTGTCTCCAGCTGAGAAATATCAGGTTTAAACCAAACACACACAAGTCAACCTAACCCACGAAATATCAACTTCTAATAAGTTGAAATTTTCCATATCGATTTCAAATCTCTGTTGGATTTCCCCAAGCAGGGCTAAAGCTGTGAATTCTTTTCCTGTGTGAAATTACCATTTTCCCCTCATGAGAATGATAAAGACAGAAACCTCATTAATTTCACTGCAAATCTGCTACTTTCTGCCAACTCTTTTTGAGATTTTGTTTGTGAAGGGAATGGCATTAATGCACATCTGAGCTTCATCAGTGTCACGTGGCAAAAACCCTTCTTGGACAGTCTCGTATTGTATTTGAACATCATGAAAAATGTTCATTTGCAGTATTTATTACTACATATCTACCAGTTTTTCTATTTTATATTCTAGGAAGTGGGGCTGCATTTTTCTCACCAGATGATGAGACATTAAATACATTTTGTTCACTGGACTCTGAATGCTCAGTGGTTTGTCAAGTCATTGGGATGCGCTTTACCTGAGTTTCCTTATTCTACACTTTGGGAAAACTATTTTGCTGCAAATATTTCTAAAGGGTTGTTACCAAAGCATCCAAAATTTGATTTTCACACCTCTCCCTCCTCGCTGGATTTGAGAGCGCTGTACAAGTGGGAGGCAGGGCAATGTTTGGCTGGCTTTAAATGGGTAATTGAGTTAAAAGTCCCTATAAAAGGCTGGTGAAAAATGCTTTGCAGCCCCCCAGCAAGGGAACTCCCGCTGCCTGGGTGAGTGGCTGTGCCAGGACGTCCTGGCTGCTGCGGAGGGGGAAAGGGCTGCTCAGGGTTTGGGGAAACTGCAAGGGGAGCTGCACTCTCCGGAAAATCAGCAGTTTGTGCCTCCACTGTCAGGACGGCCTAAATACCTCCCTGGGCAGTGAATAGATGAGCTGGAAAGGTGCAGCTCAAACATTCCGTAATGCAGGGGCTGGGTGGGTTTGCAGCATCCAGCCAGGGCTGTGTGAACAAAACCAAAGGGTGTGAGCAGCTGCTGTCCCTAAAGGCTGGTGGAGAACAGCAATGGGAAGGTCCTGAGGCCAGAAAGTGCAAACTGAGGAGGCAAGGTTGGGTTTGTCCAGCCTGGACCACAGCTAGGGTGGTTTAGGCAGGGCTGAGGGAGAGAAAAATCTGACGAACACATAATAAAGTGAAATATAAATGTGGTGGTGCTGCGTTTCCCAGGAGCTCCGTGGGTGGCAAGTTCCCCCTCGCTCTCTCGGTGAGAAGTTGCTGGGCTGTAGGGAAGGACCTGGTGCCCGTGCTGGGTAATTCAGTATTTCCCCCTCACTTAGGCCAGGTGTATCCCAAGGTGCCCCCGTGGCTCCAGAGGGCCGGGAAATGGGACACCCTGCGAGCCTCCCTTGTGTAACGCCGGGAGCCGCCCAAACACGGGATGGAGTCCTGGGAGCAATGGAATTCCCGAAATTCCGCCCGAGGAGCAGAGGTTGTCGCCAGGTATTTTGGGCAAGAGGAAGCTTCCTGACAAACAGAATACAATGCGATTTCCCAGAGTTTCGTCTCCTGTTGGTAGCGTCCAGGGGTGATAATTATTGTTTTAACTCCCCTGGCTGCCCCACAACACCCGTTTCCCTGACTCAGAGGGCATTTCCCTCGGCAGCAGTCCTTGCCGGAGCTCTAAGCTCCTCCATATGGCCCCGTCCTCCCTCAACATTTTCCATCCGGGCTGCAAACACAATCCCAATACTGTTTTTTCATTACAGTCTGTTTCGTATATCCTGGTCAGTAATAAAGCTTAAATCCTGCTCCCCCTCAATACTTTAAACAACTGCCTCTAATCTTCTTTTCTCAGAAAGGCTTGATTTGACCAACTAAACTATAGATTGTACTGCAAAAAGAAAAAAATCCCATCCCAGCACTGATTAGTTTTGCTGCACAGCTTTGGGGCTGGGACCAGCAAGCCCAGTCTGCCCTAGTTTGGGTTGACTTTAGATTCGAGTTTGCAGTGATGAGTTTATGATCTTGAGCAAGCTTTGCAGTGGGAGGTTATTACCCTTCCCTCTCTCTCCCTGCTGAAGGTTAAAGGGTATTTTCCAGGAAATGATGAGCTCTCAAACGATGAATTTGCATTCTCGGGGCAAAATCAAAATTCCAAATCCAGACAGTTTCATTATTCCACATTGGCATTGTTTTCACTTCAGCTGCACGGGTGAGTATCTGACAGGGCTGTTAAAGTAACTACTCCTTTTCTTTTCTTTCCTTTTTTTTTTTTTAAATTCTTCTGACAGTTCAAAAGATTCCTTAAATACTCTTAGAGCTTCACTAAATTAGGGTGGCACAAACAGTGGGAAATGTGAATCAGTTCTGTGGCCAAAGAGGCAGAACTGGTGTCAAAGGCTCAGGTTTGAGCTTCTTTTCTGGGTCCATCAGGCTTTTTGCAATCACACCTTCTAGCTGGGTTGTGTTGGCTTTGGCTTTTTTTTCCTTTGAGCTTTCAGACTGCACAAGTTTAAAAGAGGAGAGTTATAAATTCTTTTAGCACTGGGATTGTTCCCACGTCCTGCCCCCAGCTCTGCACACCCAAACTTGGCCTATTTCAAGGCAAATTCTGTTTGCAGCACACCGATTCTGGCTGGGGCCCAGGAGCAACCCCCTCCCACCCTGCTGGGTGCCACCGAGGTCCTGCTGGAGGCTGGGTGGGTGGAAGTGACAGTCAGAGTGCAGAGGCACCTCTGGAATCACAGAGTTTGGGGGGGGCAAGCTGCACAACTCCCCAGAGAGGGGCAGTGAGACATCCCTCGGCCACTGTCTCCAGTGGGGTGGACACAGATCCACCGGCTGGGAGCCTCAGCACAGCTCCTGGGCTCTGCTTTGGCTCTCAGGTGGAGCAGGAGCGCTGCAAACACGGAGAACACAGCCAGAGCCACTCAGAGCACTGTAAATAACACGGGCTGCTCGGTCCCAGGTGTTTGGGGCAGAACGAGCAGGGAGAGGCATCACTGTGTGCTGGGGATCAGGGGGTTTGGGGGGAAACAAATCTATTTTACAGAACAGCATCAGGCAGCTGTAAGAAAGAAAAGGAGAACTGTTTGAAGGGGCAAGTTTATTGTCCTCCTCCCCCGGGGAGAGGGAAGGAGCAGAGTCCTGCTGGGCTGTTCTGGCTTAGAAAAGTCAGGTTCAGTGTGATTCTGCAGGGCAGTACTGAGAAGACAAACTGTACCTTATACTCTTGGATGGTATAACTAGAAGGCAAATCCATGGAAACTGGTGCTTTTAGGGTCTTACATTACAATTTTTTTCCCCATTTTGGCACTCCCACAGACTTCTCCACTATGGCACACGGGCCCTCTGTAGTTATACGTATTTTGGATACAGCAGCATTTTGGGTTTTAAGCCCTTTCCAGAAGGGTATTATGTTTGGGAAGGTAATGAAGGATTTTCCTGCTCTGTAGCTCACTGGCAAACACAGAACTGCCCTGACCTGTTCTCTTACTCCATGTCTGTTTCAGCACAGTGTTTCCCTTTTCTGCTCCCAGCCAGGTCCGAGCAGAGGCTTTTGGAGGACCTGAGTCGCGTGCAGGGATGTGGGATGTGCCTCCAAACTCCTCAAGTGTCCATCAGAGCTGCACGTGTCCTTGTGCAATCCTCCAGCCAGGCTGGCTGCGATTAACTCTGGCTTTGGGACAGGCACAGCTCAGTGCTCACAGGCCTTGGCTTTCACTGCCTGCCTCCCAGCCCAGTGAAGATCTGGAGAACTGGAAATGGGATGCACTGACTGAGGGAACCCAACCCCCAAAAACGCAGCTCCTGCTTTCGCAAAATAACCTTTTCTGTGCTCGCACTCAGGAAAAAATACAATAAAAGCCAAATCCATTTTAGAACTAGTTGTCGTGGCACAAAGAGCTTTCTCCGGACCGTCCTGGGGCCCTGTGCCAGCCCAGCCATTCCCACAGAGGTCATGGATGAGGGAGGGGGAACGGGAGGAATTTCAGGAGTAGTTTCCGTGGAACAGTCACTTCATTTTCGAGGAACTGCAAATGAATCCCGAGCTCCCTGGCACAGCCCCAGGGGATTAATCGGAGCCATCTGAGCTGGGATCAGGCAGAGCTGTGCCTATCAGCAGTCGGAGCAGCCCGGTTGCTGCAGCAACAGGCTGACACATGTAAAACTCCCTTTGATCCTGTCACCGTCACACGGGAGGCTGCTTGGGAGTCAGGTCAGGTTTTGGAGCTGTCCTGCACTTTTCCAGGGACTGTCAGTCACTGCCACATCAGGGCTGGGACTCGAAATGCACCACGAATAACTTCAGCAGCCCCACGTGGATCACGGCGTAGCTGGCCACAGAAAATCATGGAGCAACAAAGCACCAAGAACAGTGAAGCAAACCATGAGTAAGCCACCTCGGAATTCCTCCCCGCAATTCGGAGACAAAATTACCATTTCTGGCCGAAACGTTTTTGTTTTGGTTTGCTTTTGGTTGCTTTTGCTCACCTTAGAATTCAGAAAGAGCATAGGAAATGACTTAAAAATCAAAGAGATGATCCTTGGCAGCCTGTGGGAATGGGAGAGGAATGAGCACAGGGCACAAGAAGGACGTGGAGTCACTGCTGGGCTGTTTTCACTCAGGATTGCTCAAATGCATTTAGTGTGATAAACTGGGCTCGTGCCAAACAGCTCCGAGCCCGTGTGGGTGCAAGGAGTGTTTGGGCACCCAGGCACAGGGTGGGGCTCCTGGGGTGTCCAGTGCAAGGGCAGGAGTTGGACTGGATGATCCCCATGGATCCCTTCCAGCTCAGCATGTTGTGTGATTCCCAGCAAAATGGCCTGATAGGACACTAAGCCCCCGATTTATTTGCCTGTACTTCCAAATGTGAAATGCAAAATGCCCCAGTAAAAGGCTGCGGGGAAGGAGGCAGAGATCTCGTGGAACTGGTGTGCAGCTGGGGAACAAAACTGGGATTTTGGAGTTGCTCAGTCAACATTGGTGTGGTGTTTCCCATCCTCTGGGCTTTGTCTTTTAAATCTTATATATTTATTTAAACGTTTGAGCGTAGCTCCCTGTCCCTGTGTAAAACACAACCAGAAATGTGCTCTGAACATCCCAGCCTGTCCCCTGTGTCCCTGCTGCCCCTTCTCTCCCAGCGTGGGGCTGCTCAGCTGCCCTGTCACCTGCTCTGTGCCTGAGGCTCGCCCCTGCCACCGAGGCCACTTTCAGAGTTCTCCTGTGAAAATGATGTCTTTCTTCTTGCTATCTCTGATCCAACAACTTGTACACAAAAAGCTTTTTATTCTTCCAGCGCCGCTTCCTTTCAGCCGTGCCAAACCACCCCAAAACCTTATCAGTGGGGCACTGCAGCTGCAGTTTAACGTGAGCTCCTGCCTCCCTGACTGTGACTATCTCAGAAAGTTCCAAATTGTTTACTTATCTGCCAGAAACACACGCCGAGGGGAGTTCAGGCTCTGCTGCCCAAGGTGCATTTTAAATCAGGGGGAGAACCGCTTCAGATATTTCCCATTACATCTCCCAGCTTTATCTGCCACTGTAAATTATGAGGCTGCTCCATTGAGCTGAATGAAGATTAAATTTTTGAGCAGTGTTTTCTGAAGAACGGAGATTTTTCTCTCTGCAATGAAGAGCCTGTCGTGCCCCAGCGTGGCTGGCTCTCGCTCTGCTGCCCAAGCCTCTCCCTTTCCCATCAGGGCCCTGGCAGCTCCCTGGGGACCACAGCCCCTGGCTGAGCCATGTCCTGACATTAAAGGCCTCTGCAGATGGAGTGAGGGTGGGCTGTGCCCTGAACAGCAAGTGCTCTGGGGAGCTGCAATCCTTCTGCTGTCATCCTGAAATCCCCACTGCCCTGCAGGAAAAGCGGCTGGGGAAATGCGTCCTCTCCCGTGTGCAGCCCTTCCCCTGCAGTACCCGATGTCTGTGGGACACGGGGATCTTAGAGAAACCCCTGCTTGCAGCAGCCGTGTGCAACACTCACACGCTGCTGCTCCACTCAGGCTGAGCTCCTGGCTCCCAGCCCCTGCTCTGAGCTCTCCCAGCGCGGGGAGATCCCAGCCTGGCTTTGCTTGTTCTGTGCCCGACACAGGCCCCTGGGAGGGGGCTGAGTGGTGCCTCCTTTAGAGCACACAGCACCCGTGGGATCCAGCGTGGAAACAGTTTTGTTGCCTCTTTAGGAATGAATTTAGTCCAGTTTCCTCTTAGGAGTGGTCTCCCATGGGTGCACACAAAAGCCAGAGAACACAGCAGCTCCAAACGCTGCTGGCTGGAAATTGCAGCACAATTCCTGGGGTGGGCACGTCCTGGGGCCAGAGGGTGCTCACAGGGTGAGAAGGGCTCCCCATGGACACTTCTGCCACCCACCCCAGACCCCCCTGCAGAGCTGCCCCAGCCCTGGGGCCCAGCACCGGCAGGACCTGGAGCTGCTGGAGTGAGCCCAGAGGAGGCTCCAGGATGATCAGAGGGATGGAGAAGCTCTGCTGGGAGGAAAGGCTGGGAGAGCTGGGATTGTTCAGCCTGGAAACAAGACTTCAGGATGACCTAATTGTGTCCTTTCAGTACCTGAAGCCAGCCTGCAAGAGAGATGGAGAGGGACTGGGGACAAGGGATGGAGGGACAGGACACAGGGAATGGCTTCCCACTGCCAGAGGGCAGGGATGGATGGGATATTGGGAAGGAATTGTTCCCTGGGAGGGTGGGGAGGCCCTGGCACAGGGTGCCCAGAGAAGCTGTGGCTGCCCCTGGATCCCTGGAAGTGTCCAAGGCCAGGTTGGACGGGGCTTGGAGCAACCTGGGATAGTGGAAGGTGTCCCTGCCCATGGCAGGGGGTGGGACTGGATGATCTTTAAGGTCCCTTCCCACCCAAACCATTCCATGATTCCATGACTGTCTGTGTGGTCCTCATCAGCTCCACAGGAGAGTCATGGGATGGTTTTTCCTCGTTGTGCTCCCCTTCTCTCGGGAGCAGGGAGCTGAGGAGCAGCAGCAATGAAGGGGAAGCAGAGGTGGCCCCTGGCACAGCTGGCACTGCTGCGGGCAGCGTTCCCTGGGTGGGTGGCTCGAGGTCGCCTCGTCCTTGCCAGGTTGTCCATCCAGAGGGGCTCTGGGAAGGGGCAGCGCTCGGCTCAGCCCCTCAGCAGCACCAGGCAGAGGCAGAGGCAGAGGGGAAATGCTCTGCACCGATGAGAGGGCTGTGGGCTCCCTGCCCTCTGGCTCCCGCTGCAGGGGCAGTGTCCCCATGTTTGAGCAGATTACCGGGCTGGGAATCAGGCTGCTCCCCAGGAAAAAGTTCATCCAGTTTTCCAGGATGTACTGAACTACTTTGCACAGCAAGGTAACGAGAAAGAACAATTCTCTCTTTCCCTCCTCAGCCTTTCTTTGAATCCCCGTGGCTGGTGTGACAGCTGCTGTTTCAGGATGACTCGTGTGCGGATTGATTTCTACACGTCCTTGAGGAAGGTGATGAGATCCCACCTTTTTCACTCTGCACAGAGGGGATTTCAGGGAGCTGCTGCGGGAATCTCTGCAGGACTCTTTGCTCCTGAGCGTTTCTGTGAGCACTGAACTGTTACCTGCATTGTCAGTAATCAGGGGAGGCTTATCCCAGCACTGTCCCTGGAAGGCTGCAGCCCAGGGAGAGGCCCCACACTGCAGCAGGGACAAAGGGGGAGGAGAAGGGGGTGGCACAGAGGAGCTGCCCCGGACCCCATTCCCCATCATCTCTGTGCTGCTCAGGCAGGGGAGGTGGGACTGGAGGTGTGAAGCTGAGCCTGGGGGAAGCTGGCGCTTTGATTTGTCTTTGTTTCTCCCTGTCCCAATCTATTTTCATTGGATAAAACCTCAGTTAGTGTTCCCCAAGCTGAGCCCGCTTTGCCCATGGCAGCAGCTGTTGAACCATCTCCCAGTCTTAACCCTGAGCCAGCTTCTCCATCCAGGGTTTGTCCTTGAGTCCTGGTGAGGAGAGGGAGGGAGGGAGCACTGGGGAGGCCGAGTCACCCCTCCGCTATCAGGAGAAATGGAGAACTGTTATTTCCATGGCACGTTTATTGGAATTGATGACTTTTAGCAACTCCTAATAAGAAGGGTGTGAAGCTTTTAGCTGGGGCTGAGCTGCTCTGTGGCACCAGCTGACTGTGCATCTGCACAGTGAGAAATGGGGGGTTTAAATGATTTAGAGAAGGTAATTTAGGAAATGCGGAGCAAACTTTGCTGGGGAGCTTTAATTAATGCTAAAATTCCAGACTTTTATGTTTGCACTCATCTGCTTGCAACACCAGGAGTGTATTTTAAGGCAATTCTTAGAATGAGGCTCGATTCCTGCTAAGGAAAGTGGTGCTGACAAGCTCATGCCTCATGTTTAAAGTCACTTTCTACTGTTGGCAGGGCTAAAGAAAGGGGGCACAGGCTTTCAAAGAGTCAAAACTCAGTCCTTGTCCCATGGGAGCGACTTTGTTATGAACCTCATTGACCACAGGTAGAGCCCAATGAATTCACATCCAGCTTCTCCAGGAAATTTCAGTGGCAGGAGCTTTAAATTTAGTAAATTTAACTGCGACACTTCTTTGAAATCCCAGCCCTTGCTCTTACCTGTGAGTCCTTACAGAAAATCTGGGAGAAAATTGGGTACAAAATCATCTCTTCTGGCTCCCTGCCCTTTGTTTTAAGTGGCAGAACACTTTTTCTCAGAAAAAAAAAACAACAAATGACCCAAAGGCTCCTTTAGCTCTGCCTGTGCCAGAGTCAATGGAGCTGCAGCAGTTTATAGTGATGAGGTTCTGGCAAGTGCATTATTCTGGCAGAAGAGAACAGTTGGGCAATTTACTGCAGCTCATCCCAACTGCAAATGAAGGTTCTGTCTTCCCTTCATTTGAGGAAATCAGCAGGAAAAGGCCTCCTCCTATTTTTTTTTAAATCTCCCGCTGCTGATTTTGCCAAGGTCTCCCACTTCTGCAAAGGTTTCCTTCTCTGCCCTGCCCGTTCTCACCACAGCAGAGCAGGGAAAGGATGCCAGAATTCCCTGGTTTGTAGTAAGAACCAGTGCTGTTGGCTGTGAGTTGCTCCAGCTAGGATGGAATGAAGAGGCTGGAACTGAAGAGCTGGGTGTCTTTTAGCCACAGTCTCTAGAAATAACATTATTATTTACATACAATCCCCTGGCTGGAGCCAGGGCAGCAAGCACTGAGAGCACAAACCTTTCTTTAGATAGGAAAATGTGTTATTAGAAGAGAAACTGCCCCTGCTCCGTGCAGCTCAGCACAGAGCTGCCGGTTCTGTACACGAATTTATCAAATAGGGTCAAGTGTGACACAATTGTGGTGTCATGCTGAATTCGTGCTGGAGCTAATATTGTTACAGCCCTGTTGTGGCTGGCATAAACCTGTCACATCTTCAGCAGGGTGATTCATGAGAGACACGGGAGAATCAATGGAGATAAAAATAGGGAGTGCGGTAACAGCATCCATCTCATCATCATTTTGCTTGTATTACACTGAGTAACCTGATTAAAAGGGTCATATTTAAACATCATCTGCCACAACTGCTCATACAAGTGAGAGTGGGAGAGGAGGAGCCCAGACTGGGGAGCCTTGGAGGTGGGGAATCCATCAGCCTGCACAGGGCAGCAGCAGTGGAGGAAAGGGGGCAGCCCCCACCGTTCCCAAAGCCTGGACCCAGCTGGAGAACTGCAGGCAGCCTGGCACATTCCTGCTTGGAGAGAGCCAAAGTGAAATAAAAAAGGCCCAGAGTGGTGTGCTCCAAAGTAGAAAATCCCCTTTGTATTCATGCCTACTGAATACAAAAAAAAAAAAAAAAAATTCCCTCCAGAATCAATCTCTAAATGCACACAGATACTTTTCCCTAAAAATCTGTCCAAAAAAGGGACTTAAAGTGTTTGGATTAACCTTGCCCACAAATTAGCTTACACCTAGAATAGCCAAAATGCAGGTTTGCCCATGCTGAAGATGTGTAGTCAGAACCACAGCTGCACATGAAGTTTGTGCTTTTGCTGAAGATTAGATCTGAGGGATTCTCATTCCTGGTGGGTTAAGTTGTGGTGCTGCTTCTATTCCAGCCATGCAGAAACACACAAACACCCCCCCTTCCTTCCTTGCAGCCTCGGTGTGGGCACAGAGCAAAGGGAAGAGCTTGGACAGCAATTCCTGGACCATCCGGCCCATCAGTGACTCAGCTCCCTCTTCATTAGAGGCAAAACTGTCTCGGGAAACCGGGAGCAGGGGGAGCTCAGAGTGCACTGGTGCTTGTTATTCCAGAAGTGTGATCTGCATCCTCCCCACAGCTCGGTCTGCACTGCTGTGTTGGGGATGATGAGCGTGAAATCAAAGAGAGAATTTCCCTCTCCCCTCCTGGAGGTGCTGATTTTTCTGGGATTCAGGACGGGAGTCCTGCAGTAGCTCTGAGCTGCGGGCTTGCGATCTCCTGTCATCATGGGCTCAAGCACCGGCACACAAAGAGGATAAAGGGAAGGAAATAGAATGCAAGAAGTCTCAGATAAGAGGGAATTGGCAGGTTGATGATAATCTTAAGGATGTGGGACTGTGTTTATGCACGGTGTCCAGTGAAACTCCAGTGCTTTCCAGCATGCACCATGCTTAAGGGATTGCAGGCTGTGGGATTTAGTGCAAGAACCGTCAGGAAATCCTCAAACACTCTTGTCTTATCCTGGCACACTGTGCTGTGCCCCGAACTTGAGAGAACAGTGCAGTGGGAGCTCAGACATGCAGCAAATCGTGGGGATGTGCTCAGAAAACCACCAAGGCAGCACCAGAATGGATTTGCAGCTAACAGGGAATAAAGGGTTTCTCCATTTCCCTTTCAGGGATACCTTTGAATTAAGACCCAAAGACGTTCAGTGTTTCCTGCCAGGGTGAGACAAAGCCATGGCCAAACTGTGAGGAGGTCAGGGAGTTTCCTGTCCTTGGAAGTGTTAAAAACCGAGGTGAGTGGCAGTGCCCAGGCAGGGCAGCTGCGGGTGCTGCTGCCAGGCTGTCACTTCACAGTCACCTTGCAGGGCTTCACTGCCGAGCAGCAGCCACAACAGTTGGCACAGCCAGGTTGCTGCAGATGACAGGATCTTTACAAGGGGCAATCATGATGGCATCAGTGTTTGTCCTCTGCAGCAAGTGGATAAATCACAGCAAATGGGCTTCCCCTCCGAGCTGGAATCTGCTGGGCTATTTCTGCCCAGCCACAAACATTTATCCAGCACATGGTGGAAGTGCCAGGCATATCCCGTGCCTGGTGCAGCCAGCAGCCAGAGACTCCTGCCCCCCGAGCACAAACCCGGGAGCAGGATGGCACTGGAGACACAGATGTGAAATCAGAGGTGGTTTGGGCAGTTACTGAGAGGTGTCCCACCTTCCTGGGAGCCAGAGGTGATTCGCAGCCTGTCAGGGTGAATGAACACGGGGTTTAATGGGGGCTCCTCCTTTTATGAGGTCTTTGGTGGGAGAAGAGGTCACATACCCTGGCCAAGGGGCTGCAGATGGGCCTCAGGGCACGGATCAGACTCACTGCTGCCAATGGCTCAGAAACAGAAGGTTCATTTTACCCAGGAAAATACTGGTATGCAGTTTTACCTCCACGCTCAGGCAGTTTGTTTTCAGAGAATAGGCACTTCCCAGAAATGGTTACATAAATCAGAGGAATTACAATACGAGCATCCTCTGGAGCTTTTTCGTTTCAGTTTTCAATGTCAAACAGTGTTCAGTGCTAGAGGTTTGAAAGGATGAAATTAGAAACCCTGTAATGGAGTATTATGGAAAGATATCCCTCAAGAAATCTCATTCCCAGCTCCTCACCCTCTGGTGCTTCGCCCATTACCAGCGAGCATGAATTCTGCATTTAATCTTATCTGATGTAATCGGAGCTGTTCTCACCCTCCCCGAGTCTCTTCCTGAATCCCCCTGAACCCTCAGCTCTCAGGATCACCTTGCAGCCACACGTTCCCTGAGTTAATTATCCCTTGTATCAAACTGCATTTTCTTTTATCCCTCTCAAATGCGGTGCTTTCCCATTTCTCCGAGCATCTGCCTGTATCCACACAAATGAAAAGGATCAGCTGGAGAGGATAATCTTCTGCCTGTATCCTTCTTGCTATTTTCTGTATCTGCATCCCATTTTCTCTGCTCTTTTCCATCTGTTGGCTGCTCCATCCCCAAAGGCTGGGAGCCTCCATTCCCCTCAGTATTAACTCGGTCCCAGATTCTGGCTGTGGTTAAACAAGATGCTTCTCTGCTGAGAGGGAAGGAGAGAACCAGCTAAGAGAACAGAGGGCGGTTGCTTTTCCTCCTGGCAGCATCCTAATGGGAATTTTTTGGTCCTGAGGGGAAGATTCCAAGGTTAAACAACAGCAGCAGGAATTGCACAGCTTGGGATGTGCATCTGTGCTTTTGGTTGCGCTCTCTCTCTTCCCTTTGCCAGGAAAGGATGCCCTGAGAGGAGCAGCATCTCCTGATCTCCCAGAAAATCCCCTTTTCCTGGGTGCCCTGCTGAGGTGAGGTCTCCCCTGTGGCTTTCTAGTTTTTTGGACACAGCACTCAGAGTAAGCAAGGTAAAGGAAGTGCTGATTTTCCACGTGTAAATCAGGACATCAGGGACAACACCAAGCCTTGCATCCCACACAAAGTTCCCTCTTCTCCAAGGGGGCTGTCCCACCTGCCAGGCAAGGTTCCCTTGAAAACAACCTCCTGCCTTTCATCCAGCACTCTGCTTTCTGGACCTCTCTCCGTTTTCCCGTTCTGAAGGGGTTTGGTCACTTTATGAGAAAGAAAAGTTGGACTCTTGCCCACTGTGTTAGTCCTCAGATAATGCTGTGATAGATATTTATGCAACCACATAGAAAACACACAGGGACTTTGTGGTTGTCCAGTCCTATCCAGCTATATTAATATTTACCAATCCCATTGCTTTTAATTCCCATGCGGGAATTCTGGCCACTGCAGAGCTGCTGAGAATCCATTTTTTACATAAAAAGAAGAGCAGTTCTTTGAATCCTGAAAGCCACGTCAGGAAGCAATTCTTGGATTTGTTGTTGTGGGTTTTTTTTTGGGGAAGAGGGGTAATAACAGGAGGAATTTATGCTGAAGGATTCCTGAGGTCATGACTGTCCATTATGTGCCTATTCCCAAAGGATTAGGTATTTTAAACTGCCTTTTGCAGCCCCAGTGAGAGGCCAGGGCTCCTTTCTGTGTGCCAAAGAATCACAGGACCATTCACTTTGGAAAAGGCCTCTCAAAGAATCGGGTTCAACCCCTAGCCCAGCAGTGCCCAGCACTAAACGACGTGTGGTCAAATCACTTTTACTTCCCTTGCCTTTCACTTCCCTGAAAACCCTGCTTTGTCTGCCCTCTGAGAAGTGGGAAATATTCCAGATGTCCCTGTGCCAGTCCCCAGAGGGCTTAAGGACACACTTGCTCGGATGAGCACACGGAGCTCAGACCGAAGGAGTGTCAGTAAATCACTGCAGAACAGCCCAGGCTGCCGTGCTGTGTCACAGGAGCCCTTCCCTGGCTCCACTCCAATCCCTGCTTTTATTCCCCCACTTGGGATGCTGATAAAGATGCTCAATACCTGTGTGGACAAGCCCTAAGAGGATGTCTGCTGAGCAAGGTGCTGGCCAAGCACACCCTCCCCAAAGAAGCAAATGCGAAATGCAACTCAAAACTGCAGTGAAATCCAGCAGCATTGAGTTTCCATCCCTTAACGCTCTAAAGATTGCAAATCAATAGGAATGGAGATGCTTGTAGCACTGGGTGGCCTTGACCCATGCCAGAACAGGGGAGTCAGAGAGGAAGGTCTGGGGAGGTTATTTATACCTATTGGAAACCATTACTTATACCATTTATACCTATTGGAAACAGAAATAACCCTTTACTGGACACAGAAATAACCCTTCATTGGAAACAGAAGTAACCCTTCACTGCCCAGGCCCAACTGTTCATTTGTCCAATAGTTCGTCCTGATTTCTTAGAAGTTTCTGTCCCGCTTAGGAGGAGGCACGTGAGGGCTGAAAGAGACAGAAGACACACCGTGTATTTTCATTTTCAATTCCCTGGCTCAGTTGACACGTTCAAGGACAGTGGGCCAGGGGCCAGGTTCCACATCCAGTCCAGTTTTACTTTATTTAAGGTAAATTTAGGAGATTTCTCGTGCCCACCTCAGGGCAGCTGCAGCAGTTGCAGGGTGGATTTTTGAGCTTCCCAACAATTTCTCCTGCAGCCCGCTTCTACAGGGAGCACTCAGAGAAGGGAGAACACAAACCAGGCTGTTTGCCTTCCTTCGTGCCCCTGGCTAATGGGGCTTTCCAAAGGGGGTCAGGTTTAGGGCATTCTAAAAAAAAACCTCCTTTGCCCTTTTCTTCTTTCCCTTGTCACAGTGCAGATGCTGGTTTGGACACTTTGTTCCTCTTTGCTTTATATATTTCCTAAAATAGGTGCAGAAAGGAGCTGGGAACTTTCCCATATTGCAAATCCAGTGAAATGTTAATGCTGGGGTGTTTTTTCCCCAGAAGTTTTTCCCAGGAAGCTGTTTGCTGTTCCCTGTGCTTCAGCCACACAGAAACCGAAGAAATGGAAGTTTTATTCATGCCTAGAAGATTAAACCCCTATTTATATTTCTCAATCCTATGAGCTATAAAGCTCTTTTTGGCTTCTTTTTTTTTTTTTT
>VZTE01005592.1:65200-83752 GCA_013397775.1 Eulacestoma nigropectus
TTCTTCTAAGCTTTGTTTTACTCTGTTTTGTGGGGTTTTTTGAGGTGTCAGTCACTCAGGTTTGGGAAATGTGCTGGAGTTGTTTGTTGTACAAAGGAGAGCATCGTGGGGAAGCTCTGGGATGAGACGCTTTAGACAGAAAATCACAATCAGTGCTTTTGCAATGTGCAAACACATTTCCCCCCAAAGCCTGCCTTCACAGAGAGGAAAAAGTAATGGCTAAATAAATGAATAAAAACCCAAACAGACAAATAAAATACTCAGTGAGCCTCTAGAGAATATCCATACTTCTCCTGAACCCTGCACTGCATGGCTCAGCACCAGCTGGCCTGATATAGTTTTAAGCACTGAAAAATCACTTTTTAAATTTAAAATTTAATCGTTTTTCAGAAATAAATGTGTGTGGAACAGAGAGCAGAGTGTGGCAGGTCACTTGGTGACTGTGCTCCCGCCAATGGGACTGGAGTGAGGAGGAAGGGAATCCCAACCCAAACTCTGCCCGTGTCCCACTTACAGCTCTCTATTTCTGACAAGTCCCTCCAGGAGCCACAAATTTGGGCCAGGATCATGAGAACAGTGGGACACGGTGCTTTTCCTGAAAAATGGCATCAGTCAATATCCATCAATAAGCTGGGATTCTCCCAGCTGCCTCCAGCCTAAATGTGGTTACAATTCCCCCTCCTGGGTTCTTCCTTCTTGTGTGTGTGCTTAGAGATGAACATAAGTCTGCTGTCCTCACATTAAAGCATTGATTTTTTTATAATTAAGTATATTCTGCTGTGGGGGTGTCCATCTGCTAAAAGCAGAGTTTGTTGTGTTTGATTCACACGTGAATAAATCATGAATTTGATGGTTTGTTTTCCATTTAACCCAATATCTCCTATTTCCTGATTCCTTCATCAAAGAAAATTGAAGGATAAATTGCAGTTTGATCTGATGGGAATAACTTTGATCCAGTGAGGCATTTCCTAGAGGCTGGATCAACCTCAGGAGCTAAACTGACCACAAAGGAAGTGTGGGAGGAAAAAGAAGCCACTTTGACAGGACTCATTCGTCAAGATCAATGGTGTGCAACCCTGGTGGAAAACTGGCAACTGCAGGTTGTCCGTGTGGAATTGCAGTGATTTTTTCTGCTGCTCTCCCAAGAAATATGTACAGTGCCACCAGCACCTGGCCAGGCTGAGAGTTACTTTAAGTGGCAAATAAAACTTAATTCTCTGAAGAGGTTTTTCTTGTAAGTATGGGTTTCACTTAACAGCTTGAACACTGAAAAATTACATCAAATTGCATTTTGTGCTTTGATTCTGGTCCAAGTATCTCTAAGCAGATGTGGTGCTTAAGCAAAACTTAAGTTGTTTGCTCTTTCCTGTGTTTATTTCGTTTTCCTTGATGCCTTGTGGATAAACGCAGTGGCTTTTTCAGAGGGGATGCAGCTTCTTTTCAGACACGCGGCGAACTGGGCACTTCTCTCCAAGCAAACCCCAGGGGGGACTCAGCAGAGGGAAAAAATCAGCCTCTGGGACAAGAAAGTTTTCACTTCTGTTTTGGGGTGTGCTCAATGCCAGAGGAAAGGGAGTCTGGTCACATGGTGGGTTTGCAGAGCTGTTCACATTTGGAAGAGGTAAATTGTGAGCTCTCAGATATCCTGCTGCTGCAGGGATGCTGGCTGCTCCTGGGGTTCCTCTGCCAGTCCTTGGAGAGCTGGGAAGAACGAGTGCCTCAGAAGTGCTGTCTAAGCGAAGCAATGGAGGAATCTGGTGGAATCATTTCAATTTTAATAATTTTGAGGAAGAATTTTTTCATGGAAAGGCTGCCCAAGGAGGTTTGGAGCCCTCATCCCTGGAGGTGTCCAAGGAAGGCCTGGAGGTGGCACTCAGTGCTCTGGGCTGGGGACAACGTGGGGACTGGCACAGCTCGGACTTTGTCTTGGAGAACCATAGAATAACTTTGGCCACATCTTCCCGGTGTTTCCTTTCCCTCAGGCACAAATTCCTGTAAAACTGGCAGCTTTCTTAACCAGCCAGAGGGTAATGGCGTCGCTGACATATCCTGTGATGTGTGTCCAGCTCTTCCCAAAGGGGCCATCTATTTTAAGGAATTAATTTTCATTTGGGATAATCGGTATCTTTTTAGTGTTGTTTCATTGCACCCACTTGCCTTTCAGACAGTGCTCCCTGACCTCTGTAGCACTGTCCTCTGCATGAGAATTGGATGTGCTGCTTAGAGCAAGAATTAATATCCTCTCCCCAACTTCACTTCTGTGTTTTCCCCTTCCCGGCTTTGGTTTCTCCCACCTTGCCCATCATGGCACTGGAACTACACTGGCTCTTCTTTGCTGTTGGATCCATGGGATTGTTTTCCTGTTTTTGATGGATTTCACTTCCTCCTGTATAATCCCTGGCACAGATCCACCCCTCCCTGCTCAGCTTGCTGCCTCCCAAGTGCCATTGAACAGAGTCCTGAGCACTGCACTAAGTGCTTGAGGTAATAAATGTCCTTTCCCTGCCAGAGAGGCCTCCTGCCCTGCCCTGTCCTGCCTTGCACGGCCACCCTGCAGAGCCAGGTCTGATTGTCCTCTGTCCCAGTGGCCCCACAGAGCAGGGACACAGAGAGGAACAGAGCTGGGGCACAAACACAAGGCTCACCAGGCTCATGCCCCTCTCACTGTGAGCAAAGCATTTCTCCAGGGAGATTTTCTATCGTGCAGCGGAAAACATCTTTTAGTAGGAAATACCTTTCATTTTGTAGTCATCAATTTGGAGCTGTTGAACAGCTGGGAAGAAAACCTGAATCCAGAAAATAATTGTATAGATTAATATCTAACGTGAGAAAGATCCCCTCTGAGAAATCAGGCTTTTCTTCAATACTGCTGTGCATGCTTGCAAAGGCACAAAAATCAGTGTGTTAAGGTACCTGAAGACACGTAAAGTGCCTCTTTGTTTTCTTCCCAGAGATTAAATCATTAATTCAGGGACAATTTGTGCAGACAACGCTCTCAGGGATGCACAGGGTGGGATTGCTGGGGTGTCTGTGCAGGGCCAGGAGCTGGATCAATGATCCTTGTGGGGCCCTTCCAGCTCAGGATTTCTGTGATTTTATGATCATCCAGTGCCAAGCTGGGGTTTGAAGGCAGTGCTGCATCTCACTGGAAAAATCTGCCATGGAACAGTTCTGACCAGCTCGACCTGCAAGGCAGAACTGCGAATGTGACCCTTCAGTAGGTGTCACTCACTTCTTCAGCCTCCCTTTTATGTGGTGCAGGTTAGCCTGGAGTATTTTGCCATGGTTTCTGCCTTGGGGAGCTGGAATATCCACAGGAGTGCACTTTGGCACCAGCTTTGGGGCCCAGTTTAGGAAGCCAAGGGACACATTGGCGCTGGAGATATTTCTCCCTAAGGCAATGCCCTGTTTGCCACTTGACTTTATCAGACTGAGGATTTAAACACCTTAATTGCATGTCTAAACTGCAGGCTGAGAATTCTGCACTCCTTTTATGTCATCCTATTTCTGCCTCTCCCAATCCCACCGACACTTGGCCGTTCTGGTCTGGCTTAGCGGAGTCTGCAGCAGAAATATAAAATCCCAGGGAACCCCTCTCCCTAAATCTTCAGAGGAAAATGAAAACAGTGATCCAAAGATTGTATTTCTCCCATGATCTTCTGAGCTGATTTTATTCCTCTTTCTGAGGAACATGAAAAAAATGAATAAGCCCCAAGTTCAATCTCTTCCTTATGTTCTTATCACAGACATCTCGATGCAGTGTACTTTTTCTCATCTTGTGTTTACTGTAAAACTGGGCACTTGAAAAGCATGAGAACTGTCTCTACTCAAAAATTCTTTTGACCCCCCCAAAACCACAAATTTAACCCCAAAAATGGATTCTTTGCTCTTGTGGCAAGATAAGGAATTTCTTTGTGCTAATAAATCCATGACTTTGCATCCTACTTAATAAAAGGACAAAATAAAAATCAGTTTGCAAATGATTAGAATTCATTAAAATGTAATTATTTGTGAACTACTCTGAACTGATGTTCCTGATGAGCTGAGCTAATCCTGTGCCACTTCCAACCTGAATGGAATTGAAATGTAGAAGTCAGGACTCAGGGAATGCTTGGGGAATTTTGGGTAGATGTAAATCATGAAATGATGAAACATTTCCTGGGAGTTACAGGCCGAGCCAAAAGGCCACAAAAATCTGTAGGCCTCGTAACTTCACTATAGTTTTTTAAGAACACTTAAAAGTAATATGATTTTTGTTCTGAGGCTAAGTGTGACTAAGTTAGGTGACAAACTTGAGAGATTTGGGTTCAGATCCAAACTCTTGCTGTGGGATCAGCACTGGGTTTCCATGGACAATTCTCTGAGAGATGGACACTGATAATCCCTCTTTGCATCCTTTCCTGGTGCCCATGGAAGTCCCTGCAGACAGAATATAGACTGAATGTAAATCCTGTGTCCAGAATCAGTCATTTTTTCCTCACAATTTTGGAATGAATAGGAGAGGTAAAGGTGAGAGTCGAGGCTGAGCTAATTAATGACATCCTTAAATAATGATGGATTGATACCCTAATACAGAGGGTGCTTTTTATCCCTTGGTGCAGGAAGTTCCTCTTAAACCTTTGTGTTTCTTTATCCAGCTTGTAAGAGAGCTCCACTTTTCTGTGTATTGATAGAAGAAAATCGACTGTTAATCCTGGCTTAACATCTCGTTCAGGTGCCTGTGCCAGCGTCTCTGATACGTGTTTTGGATCCTCTCTGGAGTGTGAAGATGGGCTGGGAGGTGGAGCATCCTGAGGCAGGAGGAATGGGCAGATTCTTTTCCAGTGCCTATTCTCTGGTGAAGAACAATGCCCTGTGTTAGAGGCTCATAACGGCACTGCTGACGCGCAGCATTTCTGTGCTGATTAATTTCCTGCACGGGTGAGATCCTTCTCTACTGCACGATGGCCTCAGAGTGCTGGTTCTCAGTGTGTGGCAGGGCTGTTGGAAAACATTGCTCTGGAAGGCAGTATATTCACAATTCCCCACATGTTCTCCCACTCCTGCCACACCATATGCAAGCCGACAGTTTGCATCAGGCCCCGGTGCCAACTCCTGAATTACTGCCCAAATGGGGAATATTTTGATCAAAGCAGAAAGCCTTCTGATGGTATTTCGCGCCCCGTTAGCAGCTCGAGGAGCAATCGCGGATGAGGTTACCCCAAATGTGCACTTTCCAGGTTCCGCCTCCTCGCTGTGCCAAGGTCCCCAGCCTTCCCCGGCCTGAGCGTCGGTGTGCGAGGCCAATCCAGCCTGTGCGTGCAGCCCTGGCAGTGAGAGCTCTGATGATGTGGGAGTGAAGTGTGCCTGCATAACTCAGCCTGGCAGCTCTCTGGAGAGCTTCCTCTCCGTGCTGGAGAGGCCCTCGTGATGGGGAAATTCGTCTGCATCAGCTCCTTGTGGCTCTGCTTGGGTGGCAGGCTCAGCGTTTGGGAGGGAAGTGCCACCCACAGGCACAGCTGGAGTGCAGAGGAAGGACAACGGAGTTCTGGGCTCAGTTTCTGGGAACTTTGAGCCCCAAAAACTGCTCTGCTGGAGAGTTTCTGCTCTAGCTCACAAACCCCACCTCCAGCCAAGATCCAGGTGCCTTTGGCACGGTAGCCCCAGGTTTAGGCATCAACCACATCCCTAGGAAACCTGTGCCAGTGCCTGTGCCTGTGCCAGTGTTTGAGCACCTTCTTGGTAAAAAAATGGTCCCTAAGGTCAAGTCCAAAAACTTGTCATAAACTCCTAAATGCCCTTTCAGCCCAATCCTGCAAGTGTTGCCTCCCCACTCTCCTGGAATCCTAGGGGTGCCACAGTGCAGTGGCTGCAGCAAAGCAGAGACTTGGGGGCTGAAGTTCTGTCACCTGAGCGTGTTTGTGTTATAAAATTAGGCCCAATAGGGTTAAATCAACCCCTGCACTGACAGCTCGTGGGGCTCTGCCCATTTACACCTCAGCAGGGATCCACAAGAAAGAGGGAGAGGGTCTTGGGACAAGGGATGGAGGGACAAGACACAGGGAATGGCTTCAATCTGACAGAGGGAGGGGTTAGATGGGATGTTGGGAAGGAATTCCTGGCAGTGAGGATGCTGAGGCCCTGGCACAGGGTGCCCAGAGAAGCTGTGGCTGCCCCTGGATCCCTGGAAGCATCCAAGACCAGGTTGGATGGGGCTTGGAGCAGCCTGGGACAGTGGAAGGTGTCCCTGCCTATGGCAGGGGGTGGGATGGATGATCTTTAAGGTCCCTCCCACCGAAACCATTCCATGACTCCATGATCCCCCACAGTGCTTATGTGTTGGCACAATGTCAGGACCCAGAGCCGCGGTGGGGACAGCTCCAGGTTTTGACCCAAAAGATGCAGCTGAGTGCTGTTCGTGAGTCTCTCTGAGTTTGAAACTTCATTTGATCTACGGGTGTTTTTAAGCATTCTGGATGAATGCTCTTGTGTACCGTGCTCAGTGATTCCTTGCTATTCCAGCATCATAATAACAAGGTTTATTATGTTCTTACCCAGCGTGTTGTGACATTATTGCAAAATTATTGTTTTGTTTCTCCTAAACTCTAGATTTTTTTGTAACGGTAATAATAATAAAAGACATACAGGCTGATGAATTATCCACCATGTCAGACTGCAGCACAGCAGAGTCTGAAATAGCTGAGGGAGTAAAACAGAAAAATATCTCAATTTACGAGTGAAACACTAACACACACTAAACTTTTGCTGCACTATTCCTCATCTGATTTTCAGTCTTCTCTTCACAAGCAGACAAGACTCACGCTGCTCAGGTGATAAATCTTAACCAGATTAAAGGGATATTCAGCACAGGCCTTTGGAAAGCATAAATTGTGGCTTTTGTGCAGGCCAGGCTCGGAGAAAAGCACTACTCCTCAGTCTGGTATGAATAAATGAATAAATAGTCACTGCTGGTGCACAGCTAGATAATAGCTAACTTCTTGTATGATGTATCAGGCAGGATAATTTGGAACCGAACTGCTGCTGCTGGCCACGTGCAGTGAGTGTTTCTCACTCTGTAATTCTTGGGAGCTTTACAACTCCAGCTGCTGGAGCTGGGGTGGCTGTCGTGTTTTGATTTACACCCGTGGGCAGCTGAAGGCAGGGCAGGAAATGTGCACTGGGGTCTGCTTCCCACCTGAGGAAAAGTTCATCTCACCGGAGGCTGCAGGAAGGAGGAGCAGGAGTGGTGGAAGAGCAGGGAGAGACCCCAGGGCTGGACCTGTTTTGGTTCTCATACGTGTGGATGCAGGCAAGGGAAATTCCCCACCTGGGATCCCAGTTCTGGGACAGGAACCCTCATTGTTGTGGGATTTGTGTGATACCCTCAAACCCCTAAATCCTTCCCGCTGGGGAGAGGATTTCAGTCTGTCTCTGCCTCAGGCCCTGTGGTGCAGGTGCATCACCTGCCTTCCACCCCTGAAGTCCAATTCTCATCAACACGAGGAGCATGGACAGCGAAGAGCTAGCTGAAGAAATTCCCAGGTAAAGGTGGGAATATTAATTTTCTGGCAAATATATCTGTCTTCCAAAAGGAACAAGGTGAGGTTTCACAACACTTTAAATGAAGAAATTCCTCCTGACAGCTAAAAACATAACTTATGCAAATGTCCTTCCCTTCCCTTCCCTTCCCTTCCCTTCCCTTCCCTTCCCTTCCCTTCCCATCTGCCATATGCTCCACGTCCTCCTTGGATCCCTCCGTGCTTCCCTGTGTGCAGAACTAACAGGAATCCTCACTCTGTGCTGCAGAATTGGGAAGACAATTTAGCTTTGATTAATTCTAGCTGCCAGTGGTTGCAGAACATGCATGGGGACAGCTACCTTCTAATCTCTGCTCAATCCCAAAGTTCCCAGCACGGAAATATTAATCATTATCTCCCCAGTTGCACAGGATAAAATGCAGGCTGGCTGATTAAGGGGGAAATAACTTTATCAGTTGCAACTGGGAAGGTAGTGCTTAGTGTTACTACACTGGAATGAAAAGGGGCTTTTCTGTGCAGACATCCTTGAGGATTTTAAAACAAAAAGGCCAGGAAAACCCACAGGATTTTTCTTCCGTTCATCCCCTCCTTCTCCAGCTTGTTTGGTGTCACAGAACACTGTGGAGGGTAATCTTTGATTACCTGAAACTCGTGGAAAAGAATGGTCAAGGTTTTAGGTGCATCATCCCTCCCAGGTGATCTTTTAGTGTGGCCATCTCTGCTCTGCCTCCATGCACATCCTTTCTCTGAGCCATAAGGTACCCTGCCAATGTGTTTCTTTCCTTAATAAAGATAATTGCAGCTAATTTCATTAAGAATGGAAGTGTCACTAACTCTCTGATGATGTAAACAGATTCACCATGAAGGTGTGATGAACTCAGCAGGGATCCACACTCACTGTGCCCCTCCCAGTTGTGTATCAGATTTACCTGGAATAAAGCAGCCTTTTCTTGTCCCAAGCTCTCTGTGGATTCTGAGGCTCGAGGGGGTTTCTCTCCTGTCACTCATCGTCGTTATAAGCAGCCAAATTCTGCCCTCAGGTCCCTCTGTGCAGCCCTGCTGCCTTCCAGGTGCAGCCAGGGATGTACAAGCTCATTGGGATCGAGGGGGTTGGCACAGCTTTCTCCAAAGGCTGGACCCATGGAATATTGCATTAACTTCAGGATATCCTCCTGCTGCTGGGCAGGACTCAGCTGTGCTGGCTGAACTTCTGAGGGGGGAACAAAATATTCAGAAGGAAAATATCAGCTGAAGTACGTGGGACGCAGTAATTGCAAGGCTTTGATCTGTTTTTACAGCCCATTTGAAACTGATTTTCTCAGCAACGCTCCCACTAAGCTGAGGTTTGGTAAAGTAAGGAGTTACTGGAGCTGCTGGTGATTCACATTTGCATGGGGCATTTTTTCTATGTCTCTACTAAAGAAGGCATTTTGAAGTGTCCTGAATGGTTCAGGCACCTGATTAAGAGAGACTCAGAAGTGCTAAGCAAAAGTAAACACCAGAAATCACATGTCACAGAGGAAAATGAAGGATATATTAAAGGCAGCTTAATTTTTAATAAGAGTTTTAATTACTTTTTCTTACATTATGTCAACATTACCAGAGGAAATCCAAAGCCTCGTCTCCTTGGGTGTCCTTTTCAAAAAAAGAGCTGCAAAGAATCATTTTCCTCCTCTGTGAGAATGGAGTGCAGATCAAGTTCAGTAAAACTTCTCTGATCAGACTGCAATAATTTCTCCAAATAGCTCTATAAATTAAAATATTTGCTCTGTGTTGAGCAGCGAGGGAAGACAGATTGTAGCTCATTCACCAGGAAAGGTCAGCAGACCCAAATGAAAATGCAAAAACATCAATTGTTTCCATTCACTAATCACATATAATTGGTCTGGCTCACCTGAACTAGAACACATTTGTTATTATAATGCATAATTAAAGTTCTTTTCATTTTGCTGCTTTCCAGATGCAATTATCTTTCTTTTAACAAATGCATGAGAAGGAAACTTCTTGTAAAACTGAAGATACATTTGACAAATTAGTGTAATTAAGAAAATGTCCCTGAAAGAGGAAAAACTTTCTAGAGTATGAACATTGTCATTTCCCAGTACTTATTGCCTGTCCTTTGTGACTTCCATTGGCAGAAGGAATTCTGATTTACGTCAGGGATGGGAAGTCCAAATCAGCAGGGCTGAAACATGAACGTCTTCGTTTTGCTCTTCACTTTCCAGTCCTCTCATGCTTTCGTTTTGCTTCTAGAGAAAGAGATTTTTCCTCTTCTTTCCCCCACTCCTTGAACACAGCGTCCCCCAGCCCTGCTGAGTTCTCCCAGTGCCACACCGTCCTCTCCAGCCCCCCGACTGGGCAGTGTGGGCAGTGGCAGGGACATCGGAGCTGCACAGAATGGATTCAGGTGAAAGGCGAGGTAACGCCCTTTGGGAAGCCAGAAGGGAAAAATCCCTTGCCAATCGCACCTCTAAAGTGAGGTCAGACACTGAGGCAGGTTTTGCTGTCAGGCTTTTAAGTTCGCTCAGCGTGGGCTGGGCTTGAGCCACTGAACCAGAGGCTCCTGATCCCAGTCAAACATCCCGGGGGTTTTGCTCCTCTGCCCAAGTGGCTTCTGGACACCTGCACAGGTGCTGGATACCATAGGTTTCATGATCTATTAAATATAGAAAATATAGCAGAAACCTGTGCCCGTGGGCTCCTGGGAGCCAGAACAAGCCGCTGGTCCTGTCACTGCAGTGCCCCTGGGGACATCCAGGGAGATCTGGGATGAAACAATGACAGGACAAGAGGAAACGGCCTCAGGCTGGGCCAGGGGAGGCTCAGGTTGAACATCAGCAGGAATTTCCCCATGGAAAGGGTGCTCAGGCCTTGGCAGGGGCTGCCCAGGGAGGTTTGGAGTCCCCATCCCTGGAGGTGTCCAAGGGAGGCCTGGAGGTGGCACTCAGTGCTCTGAGCTGGGGACAGGGTGGGGATGGGGCACAGCTTGGACTCGGTCATCTTGGAGGGCTTTTCCAGCCTGGATAATTCTGTGGAACTCTGAAAAGAAGATCTTCCAGCAGACTCTTGTTCCTCAAGGGTGGGTGTGTCCCTGCACAGGGAGGGAGATGAGGGCAGTGGGAACAGGGACATTTCTCCCTAAATTCCAGCCAGGAAGGTGAAGATCCTTGACTCACATTCTGAACGATCTTGTCTCTTTCTGGTGCATCATTTTGCCTTTTTCTGGTGCATAATTACTTCCTGTAGCTTAAAGCTGATTTTAAGTAATGATGTTAAAGTCAGTGATGGGTAAGAGAATTATTAGTACCTTCAGGGATCTAAGATTAAAGATTATAATATTAGGAAAATGCATGCAGTCATTAATGTAATTTTGAAGTGTAAAGCCTGTCTAATCTAATTTACTATATTACAATATGAGTTATAATTTTGACTAATTAAATGTCTCTAATCTTTTTGCTAGCTTAAGCTTCGATTAACCAATATTTACTTTATTAGGGTAAGATTAAATACCTCAGTTCCCAAGAAAAATCTTTAAAAGGCCGAGCATCCCAATTCCCATTGGAACAGTGAGGCACAGGGAAGCCAAGAGCCATTTTAAAGAACCAAAATGTGCTCAAAGATTGAGCACAGCGTTTACCTAACAAGCGCTATTAAGCTGGTAAAATGAATTTAATAGAATGTTGTAAGCACAATACTTGTAATGCAGAATTGAGGGTGTAGAAAGAGGAAATTGCTTTATTCTGCTCTGTTTGTGCAGCTCGCAACGCGAGGCACGGCTGAGGCAGGTGGAGGTTCACCTTCTGTGGGTTTTCAGTGCCAACCAGAATGAATAATGACTATTTCCACGTGCAAATAGGAGGCACTGCAGGGAGAAAATGCAGCATGGCTGGGAGGCAATTGATTGAACTGCTCAGCGCCGTTAAGTGCAGAATGAAAGTTGCATTTGCAGGCCAGGGAATGCATGAGACAGGACAGGAGATAACAATGATAAACAGAGGAGAAAGCAGAAGACTTCTGCACAGAGACCAGCGGAGGCATCCGAGCAGGGCCCTGCCTCCACAGGGGGCTGCCAGCAGATATTTCAGGCAGCAGCTCATACTTAGGGCTTGTCAAATGCACCTATTCCCTGGATAATAAAATACCCCCAGAGCAACACAAACAGTTTTTAAACAGCCACCAAAGGGGAGGCAAGCGCCTGGAAATCATTGCCTGTCCCTTCCCGCTGAGTGATGAGCCCACAGGAGCACAGCTCCCCTTCCCCAGCGGCAGCCAGGAATCCTGAGCGCTCCCTGCTCCTGCTCCCGCTCCCTCACCCCACCTGAACCTGGATTTTCTTAGGAAGGGGAGTGGAAGAGAGGACTTTTCTCCCCACTGCCCTCTGAGAACTCAGTTTTCAATCTGTGAGCCTGCCAGGATGGGAGGCTGCTCCAGAACTGCCTCTGGTTTATTCATTCACAGCCACATCTCCTGCGCTGGTTGTGTCCTTCAGCCTCCCCCTCCCTTTGTATCACACCCCTCCTCACCACCACCACTGGGATTAGAGGGAGAATCCTTGTGCTCCTGCAGCCTTTGTTTTGCTCTCAGATCAAGCTTTTCTCATCCATCCCCTGCTCCGAAGATGGATTTTTCCTCCTCCTGGGCACCTTGGCAGCTGTCTCTGCACACTGGTTTGGGATGTGCAGGTGATGGGGACTGTGTGCTGTGCTCCTGGGGAGCTCTCACCAGGAGGTTACACTTTCTAGGGGATGGAGCATCCAAAGATTTCATTTTCCTCGCTCATGGGAGCTCAGCCCAATAAGAAAATGAATTTCCACACAAACACCGGGCTGCTGCAACTTTGCCCCCTTATTTAGAGGCTGCACTTCGTTCCAAAGGAACATTCCCTTTCCGGAGCAGCTGAGGAAGCTCAGTGCCACTCCGAGGTAAATCAGGCTGCTCCCTGCCCAGTCCCCATCTGGCTCTGCCTGCACAGAGCAGAACTGGGGCTCATTCTGTGAGAGGCACAGACCAAAGCCAGGCTTGCCAGGAGGGATGAGGGAAGGATGACATTGATTCATGGAGAAAGGAGATTTGGGGAAAGCCAGTGATGGTACCCCCATCCCACCCCACAGGTTCTTGTGCACTCCTGGTAAAAGGCAAACAACCAACCCCTGCTGGCCTCTCAGTCAGATCCAGGGCTTCCAGCAATCCCTGACTTTGTGCAAAAAGTGCTTGAAAATGCTCCAGGCCAGTTCTTGTTTGTTTGTTTAAAAGGTGTTTGTTTTCCCATCTGCTCTGCCAGTGTTTGTTTTGTTTGGGTGTTCTCTGCAGGCAGTCCTAGCCTTGAAAAAATCCTGGAATGGTTTGGGTTGGAAGGGACTTAAAACCCATCCAGTGCCACCCCTGCCATGGGCAGGGACACCTTCCACTGTCCCAGGTTGCTTCAAGCCCTGTCCAACCTGGCCTGGGGCACTGCCAGGGATCCAGGGGCAGCCACAGCTTCTCTGGGCACCCTGTGCCAGGGCCTCCCCACCCTCCCAGGGAACAATTCCTTCCCAAAATCCCATCCATCCCTGCCCTCTGGCAGTGGGAAGCCATTCCCTGTGTCCTGTCCCTCCATCCCTTGTCCTGAGTCCCTCTCCAGCTCTCTTGTGGGCTCCCTTCAGGAGGAGAGACACTCAGAGGCATTTAAGTACAACCTATAGAAATAATCTCCTTTTGAAGCCTGTTATGGAATAACACTTAATGGTTTTTTTAAGCCTTACTAATATTCCTTATCCCTCACAATTCAGACTCAACAGACCAAAGCTGGGCTATGAAGCACAGAGCAAACACAAACAAAACAGAAAAAATTTTCCCCGGAAATAATACCATTTAAAAGCATTTCCCTCACACTTTGCAGTGCAATGTGCACCAGTTCAGGGGTGTTTACAGTAATTGTTTTTGTTTGGTTTAGTAAGGCAAGTAAGTAACCAATGGTCCCATGAAGCAGTGCATGGTCTGTTTTGGCCACGGCAGTGGAAGAGAAATGATCAAATGAAATGGATATGATTGCAGTAAATATTACTGGGATGGAAATAGGATTTAAAGCAATCATTGTGAAATGAAATTAAACCCGAAACAGAAAAATTCCTGTAGCAGAATTGCAGAAAATACTTCCTTCAAGTAACCCAGATCTTCCACAGCCCCTGTGCATCTATTGCAGTGAAAAATGTTGCTTTCACTCCAAAGCACTTTGTAAGAAAAAATGTCTTGGTCCATTGCTGAGTTAAAGCAATGCCAGGAATAATGTACTGGAATTTTCGGCAGTGGGCCAGGGGTAGATAAAAGCTGCTGCAGGTGATAGAAATGGCCCAGGGAATGTGGGTGGAGACAGAGCCTCCCTGACCTGGAGCTGGCCGTGGCTGTGGCACTCCAGGGAAGGGAGGTGACAAATGGCCTCTTTTCCCTGGACACTCACAAGTGCTGTTCTTTCCTGCTGGATCCAAGCCCTGGCAGGTCAGAAAATTGAGTCATTGCTGAGGGAGAGCAGTGTCAGCTCCTGAGGCATCACCAGCTCCTGCCTGGGTTTTCCCTGGGAATCTGCCACTCAGAGCAGGGCCAGAGCTGACCTGGGAACTGAGGAAGGCACCGGTTCCCTAAAGGAATTCTTGGACCAAAAGTTGTCCGTGGGTGCAAATCTGAGAGCAAACATCGTATTGCTGATGGAGCACACTTGGGGGGATTATCACCTCCTAATAACAATGCCTGAAGAAATGGGTTCATGTATCACCATGCTAAGGATATTTATAAATATATTTGAGAAGCAGGAGGGGAAGTAGCAGGCAATTTTGCTCCCAGAACGTAAGTCAAGTGTGTATTATTAAGCCTAAATAGCCTGGATTAATCAAATGTCATACTGGCACTTCTAATAATGACTTTACATTGCAAATTCCATTACCTGGCTTTACCAGCCCGGAGAGAAGCTACAGAAGATCAATTAAACAAACAGGAAATTACCTTTTTCTTTATAGTCCATGACTTTCAGCACTTACAATGGTGCCAAGATCCTGAAAATTAAACAGGCATTTGCATAAGATTAATAACTCACTCGCTTTTTCCCTAAGTCACTGTGGCTTATTTAGGACCCCAGAGTTATCTCGTGTCTGCTGGAGAGGCTGGGGAGGATGGGAGCAAATTAAAAATGGCTTAATGTGTCAGAGAGGATCCCAACATTTGAACAGGGCTCTGCCCTTAATAAATGCACCTGCAGCATCCCAGAGATTAATGAGCACGCTCTCAGCAGAATTTATGGAAGCAGGACGCTGCCTACACGTGTTCCTGGGAACGCTTCCCTGCCCTGGAGCATCCCTGTCCTGCAGATGGCTGGGAGTGACCTCCTTAGAGGCCTGCAGGGAAAGTTTTGGGGACAACACCCCCTGTGCCATGAGCAGGGAGCTGCTGCAGGGAGCCCAGGCTGAGTTAGGGTTACACCTTACATTTTCCTGGATCTACTGCGGGTGCGTTTAAAGGATGCTCTTCAGGAGGATTTCTTCTGTCCCACAGAAAAGAGCAGGAGGTGAATTCTCCAGCCCCGAGTTTTGCCTGCCTTTGCTCAGGATGGGGTTTGTGCCACCAGCACCAGGCACTGGAGGTCACCAGGTCCGGGACACTCTGAACTCTTGCAGCTCAGAGTTTGGGACAGGCTGAGTGGGAGCAGCCTTTAGGAAGGCACAGGGCCGCTTCTGGGATAACTGGGCTCAGGAACATAATAATTGCAATGGGGGAAAATCAGGCTGGCAGTGGGAGGGGAATAACCATTCTGGTGGCTGAGTTGCACATCCTCACCCAGCAGGGCCGGGGGTCTCTCTGGAAAGGGAATAAATCATGTGGTTGTTACTCCTGGAGCTGCTTAGCAGCACCTGGGGGAAGAGGGAACTTCCCCTGCTGCCAGCGCTGGCTCCTGCAGGATCCTGGCCAGCTGGTGACTGGGATTACTGGGAAATTATGTCCATGTCGAACTGAGCCTGAGCAAACGGCCGCAGTTCCAGGTGCCTTATCTGGTAATCCAGAGCACGGGAACAGTTCGGAGGGAAGCGCTGCCAGGCTGTCCCTAAAACCCTGCACGTTTCCCTGGCTGTGCCTGGGTCTCCAGAGCCACAGCACAACCCTCAGTTCTTTAAGGGGGGGGTATGGAGGGGTGGAAGGAGACAGAAATTTCCTGTAGGGGCGGTTCCAGAGAACAGGCACGGAACGTGGGAAGGCAGGAGGCGTGGGGGTGAGGGTTCCAGCTGCTCCTGTGTACCTCATGGCGATAAAGGACTGTGTGCAGAGTCGATAAAGCGATAGCTTGTGTTTGGATAAGAAGAGACAGGACATAAAACTCAATAATTACTCATAATAATGTCCTGCTTTGAGAGATGGAAAATGAAAAGAAAGGAAAAAACCCCAAACCTGCACCTAAAACCAAACCCCAACCCCCCAAACCTGAACTCAGCCAAACTGAAAAACTTCCTTTGGGCTTAATGTTGATAAATAACTGAAACCCATTAACATACAAATACCAGTGTTGTGTAACACAGCAGAAAGCCTGTACATGTACCCCTCCCATTTATATGTCATGAACGTGTCACAGCAGCTTCACGGGGGCTCAGACCCCATTGGCACCAAGAATCTGCTCTGTCCAGAACGGAAAATGCATTCCGGGGGAATCTACAAATGCTCATATTTGGAAATATTCAATTAAGTCATTCTAGTTAACAGCTAATCTGCCTTTAAATTAATGATATGTGGGCACAACCTTTATGCCATCTTAATATGCTTTTGTCCCAGCATCTCCCTGGTTTTATTAAAATTTTAATAACTTTTCGAGAAGGGGAATTATGTCTGATATTGACTAAGTTATGGCTAAATTAGAAGCTGGCGAGTCTGGAGCCTGACAGTTCATTTAATTCACGGTTCCAGACTTGATGGTCATAGTCTGCCTTTACTCTCCTTACAAGTTATAATCTCTTTCTGGGCTGGAATCTCTGTCTGCATTTGACTTTGAGAATAACAGCAAATTAGGGCTCTTATCTCTGTTCCATTACCCAGCCTCAGGCATCCACTACTTTGGGATGCAGGGATGAGGATCTCTCTGTCCATGGCAAAACCCATGCCAGGAGAAGGAACAAACTCTTGGATTCTCACGGAAAAGGAGGGAGAGAGAGGTGGGGCTGCAGCAGGGATGGAGTTGGGAAATACAGGAATGGTCGTGTGGATGAGTAATGGAAACTTAAGGGAAAAAGTGAAGGGGAGGAGGTGAGAGTGAAATGAAAAGTGAGAGGGAAGGGATGATAACAGAAGGATGGTGTGAGCTAAAAACCAAGGCGAGGAACAGAACAGCTGAATAAGGGTTTGAGAGGGAAGATTGTGCGAGTTGTTACCACTTTGGGGCTTTTAAGGAAAGGAGCCTCAATTTTATGGAAGAATAAAGATTAAAATGTAAGACTCAAAGTAATATTGGTTGGGATGGGCTGGAAAGAGAATAAAGTGATTTAGGAAAATATTGGCAGGGAAAGTAAATACTGGCGCAGGGTAAAAGAACAGAAGTGGAGAGTGAATAAAAGGGGGAATGAGAAACAAACTGGTGCACAGAAGGAAACCAAGAGGCTTTTTTGGGAACAGGGACCACGGCAGAAAGGAATGAGGGCACCAAGGGAAAGGAAACAAAACGCCACAGATTTAGTTCTTCTTTTGTTAGAGACTGAAAAAGAAGGGATGGGGGGAAGGAAGCCCAGAGGAGAGGTCTGAGGGGACCCTGAGTTCAGCTTCACCGGTCCTGGGGATGTTCAGGGCAGGGCACAGGCGCCTGTGGCAGCTCCAAATTCCTGCAAGCACTCGGCTGCCTAACCCTAACCCCAACACTACCCAATTTTTTTGGTTGTGCATTTGGACGTTGATGTAAAACACTATTACCCAAATTCACTGTATTTCTATAACAACATCTGCACTATGGCTAGGACTAAAATAAATCTTAAAAACCCTTCCATTTTTGTGATGAAAACGTTGCTATTTAATATTTCCGAATTTTCTTGGTGCACTTCCCCCGTGCCTAGATCAGGGAGCAAGAAGCAGGCAAAGGTCATGTGACAGCTTTAGCATATTTGCAAAAATAAACTGTTAATAGATGTTCTCCTGACCTTTGCAGGGGAAGGCAGAAGCCACAAGAACAGCACTGGTGGTTACAAGCCTTACCCCTTCCGTCCTTGCCAGCAGGGAGCTGGCACCTGCACTCAGCTTGTGAAGGCTGGGCAGGAAACAGAGCAGCAGCCTCCCTGGAGAAAGACATATGCCAGCCACAGGGACATCATGAACCTGCCAGGGCAGGAGGGAACAGCCCCAGGCTGTGCCAGGGGAGGCTCAGGGTGGGCATCAGCCGGAATTTCCCCATGGCAAGGGTGCTCAGGCCTTGGCAGGGGCTGCCCCGGGAGGTTTGGAGTCCCCGTCCCTGGAGGTGCCCAAGGAATTCCTGGAGGTGGCACTCGGTGCTCGGCGCTGGGGACAAGGTGGGCATTGGACACAGCTCAGATTTGATGGCGTGGGAGGGTTTTTTCCTCCTGCAGGTTTGCCCTCCTGCCCTTCAGCCTCAGGAGGGACCCTCCTGGCCCTGCACGGCCCCCCCGGACCTGCCCCGGTGCTGCCGTGTGCTGCCAGCTCATTTTCTGTCCAGCCCAAATTCAGAATAGCTCAAGAAGAGAATTCATTCCTGTTTAACAAGCTGTCAGCTTCCACCTTCATTAGTGACAGAAGGAGCTCACAGCCATCAAAAGCCCAAAGAAATTCTCTTGTCAGTCACCTCCTGGGGCAGTCAGAGTTTCTTCAGGATATGGCAGCTGTGCCTCTGCACCACCCTGGCACATTTTCACCTTGCTCACAAGAGCAGCCACATTGCAGGAGGACCTGGAACCTTCCCTGGATGCCCATATTTCCATTTATCAGAGGTTGGTGTTCTCAGCCAGTGGGAGCTTTCTGGAACCTTCACTTTGAACAAAGTTTAGCCTGTGCTTTCATACGATTCTTTTTTTTTTTTTTTTTT
>VZTE01005592.1:86888-143778 GCA_013397775.1 Eulacestoma nigropectus
GCCACAATATAGTTTCACGTGCTAAGGAAAAAAGTCTCACTGTTAGAACATCAAAGCAAGCCCAGGCCATGCTGTGTTTTAAATAAAAGGACAAACCATTGCGTTCCCCACGTCCTTTTTCTCCTTGCTGGAAGACTACATCAGCAATACTCCGAAGGCTTGAAACACGGAAAACAATCTTTTTTTTTTCTTTTTTGCAAATTCCACTGGTTTTCAGATGGTCCTCACATCTCTCCATCTTCAGTGGGGGAAAAAAAAAAAAAGAGGGAGAAAATGAATTAATTTGTGTTTGCATTGCTATTGTACAACCCTCCTGGTTTTTAATGTTTAATTTGACAAATGTCATGGGGAAGGTTGGGTAAAGTTCATGTCACAATTTCCCAAGTTCGTTTGGATTTAGTTAGGGCACGTGGCAAGATTCCTCCCAGGGCAGAAACAGCACAGAATTCATTTTTACACCGTGGTGTAAAAAATGCACAACCTCCACGCTAAAAATAGTTGTGCATGTTACATGGGGCTTTCAGAGAGAAAGATTAATTTGGTTTGTTAAAAATATGAACAACTCTTATTTTAATTTAAAAAAATTGTTTATTACAAAAAATAATTTGGAAAATAACAGCATCTGAATTCTTAAAACCATATAAAAAAACCACCCCGGGAGAGCAGGATTAGAGACCCTTGGAGCCAAACTGGCCATGTACCCACAGCAGAAATCTTCAGCACTGGCTTTACCTCAGCTAATCTGAGGTAAAATTCGCTTAAAATAAAAAACAAGAGAAAGAGAGAAAAAGAAAAAAAACAAACCACGAGGTCTCTGAACAGAGATAGGCGCCTCCCCTCCCTCTTACCCAACGCCTGGCAGCTGCAGAGGATGTTCACCAGCTTAGCCCATGGGGGAGAGAGAGAGAAGGGCTCTGGGATCCTACTTTTATACCCTCTTAGCTCTTCCCAGAACCCACCACTGTCTTGCCCCACAGCACAGGATGATTGGTGAATTCCAAAGTCCATCACAAGTCCCTTTCACCAATGGATCATTTGCTGGGGAGGGACATTGGTTTACAGAGGGGGGGGTTTAACAATTTAACTATCTTAACAACTTTAATAACTATTAACTTGGTTATAAGATGATTTTTATATGCAAAAGCCAATTTCCTAATTTCATATATGACAGGTTTTATTTGTTTGTTTGTTTTGATTTCCAAAAAGTGCCTTGAACAAGGAATCTGTCCATCAGGTCATTTTCACCAGCCATTTTACAAATCACACCTTGTGCTTTATCCTTTCCACTGGTCTTCCAGGGAGCTGGGAACTCTCAACAGCATTCCCAGGCACCTTTTCCTACAAGCTTGTCCAGCAGTGTTTGCTGCCTCTGAGTCCCGTGGCAGTTCTTGCACTAATGAGAAGCTGCACATTCTTTTAGCAGCTCAGCTGCTTCGCTTTTCTGCTGGTTTTTCCCCCCAGACTTGTCCAATCCGTGCCATCTGGGCTCCTTCGCTGTTTAAAAGGGGCCTCGTTGCCACAAAAGGAGATTTTAGAGATCTCCACCCCTTTGAGAGGATCCCAGTTGTGCTTCAGGAGCTCACCAGAAAACACCTGCACAAATAAACAGCTGGTTGAGGCAACAGGAGTTTGTCAGCCAGAGACTTTTTGATGATCTTTTTAATTTTCTCCCGCTCTTCATTTCTTGCCAGTTCTCACACATTGATCGAAATGTGTTAAGGACCAGCAGCAATTTCTTATATTAATAAGCTAACTCGGCTCCCTGCTGCAGCTTTATTGAACAAAAATGAGTTCTAAATGCCTAAGAATGTATTTTTACTGCCTTTTCTAGAATTTAAACCTTCAGTCTACCTCTGCTCACACTTTTGGGGGAGGAATTTTCCCTGCTATCCAACCTATCCCTCTGCAGAGCCTTCCTGCCCTCCAGCAGATCAACGCTCCCACCCATCTGGTGTCATCTGTGAATTAAAGGGTGCCCTCATTTCCCTTCTCTGAAACAGTTGAGTATTTCAAAGACTGCATTTGCTACAGTGGCTATGAAGGCAAAGGTTTGTCTCAGGAAATACTCCACATTTTGTGCAAGGGAGATGTAATAATCATTAGGGAGCAAAGAGGAGTCAGAATGAAGCTTTGCAAGATATCCACACGCTGCAAAGTGTGAGATTTCACACTCCCATGTTCTGACTCTTTCATTTAAAGAAGCTTAGTGTTTGTTCTCCTCTCAAACCCATTTAGCTGATTTCAGTTTAATGCTCCCTTAAATCCCAGGTGGTTTTCTGTACAGGTTTCACTGAGCAAGAGGCTTTTGATGCTGCACAGAGCTCAAGCTGGCTCCCTTCCCCTCAGGAAAAAGTGTTTCCAGAATGTTCCTGGGCTAGGAAGGGGTGCAAATCTCCTCTGTAGGGGCTGGGTTTGTAAGAAAAAGGGTTCTTGGGAGGTTTGGAGTCCCCATCCTAGCGGTGTCCAAGGAAGGCCTGGAAGTGGCACTCAGTGCTCTGGGCTAGGGACAAGGTGGGAATCAGTCACAGGCTGGACTCGGTGATCCTGGAGGGATTTTCCAGCCTCAGTGATCCTGGGATTCTCTGATAATGAAATTAGCACTGCTTCAGTGGCCCTCAGCCCTTTCCAAGCCAGCTGGACCTGTGCTGTGGGAAATGACACATTCACTCTCTTACTGACCTTCATCTGCCCTCCCTGTTCCCCACCCTCCCCCTGGATTTCCCCAGCATTCCTGTTAACGAGGGCCAGAGCAGGGAGTGCTGGGGCCACTCCAAAGGCCAGGGAAGCTCATAGAATACCTTTATACATCGGATCAAAGCACACCTGCACCCCCAGACAGCTCCAGGGAGAGCTGTGCACTCCCCTCCCACAGCATTCCGGCCAGGGATGGGGGCCTGGGGTCTGCAGGGCTTTTCTGGCTGCTGGACACTGGCGTGGGGTTCGGCATGGGATGTGACAGCCCAGGGAAGGGCCCTGGCAGCTGCAGCCTCACACCAAGCTTAGGCTGCCACCAAGTTTGGTGGTGACACTTCTGAATCCACAGGTTCCTTCAGTCAGCAGCTCACTGATGAGCATTATAGAGAAATGGAGAGCTGAAAAGCTTCTTAAGAGGTTGGATGGCCAGTTCTTCCTAATTCTCATGGGAACCAGATATCCAAAACCTGTTGCCAAGGTGGCTTTAAAAATTGAAGACATTATGCTTAAATAAATAAAAAAACCAAATACCAGGGTAGGGCGATTTTGTTCCGGGATCTGATTTTACAGCAGGTTCTGATTGCTCTGGGAAGTGGTTGAACAATTGTACGGAGACACAAAAGTGTGGCAGGAGCCCAGAGCTGAGATCCTGCAGGAGATAAATGGAGTCCAGGCAGCGGATGATCCTCAGCTGAGCACAAGCTGCAGGGTAGAATATAAGCTTCTATCAACTCTTGCAAATAATTTGAGCCCAATGCCATAAGTGCCTTAAATTAAATCCCTCTCAACAGCAGCCAATCTAAATCATTAGACATATGTCACGTACTGAGCCATAATCACCCCAAGAGTCGTGTACACGGCGCTTCATTTACATAGGGAATGTATTGCAGCGCTTAATTTGACCATTTCTCAATGTTCTGTGCCTCAGAAAACACGGAGTGAGAGCGGGGCTGGTGTCACTGAGTGCACAGGACTCTGTCCCCCAGCTTGCTGTGACACACAGGACTGTGCAGGGAGCCTCCCTGCCCCACAGGAGCATCCCCCTCTTGTCCGAGCTCCCTGGCCAGGAGTTATTGCTGCCCCAGGATTTCAGAAGGTTTCGGGGCAGGCAGGAGCATCAGAGGATCTCCAGTGATCTCCCAGCATAAACAAGCAGCTCAGTTCCATGCCCTTACCCCGAAAGTGAGCCCAGTCAGTTCTGCCTGACTGTGGCCCAGCTTTCAGGGTGGATTTGAGTTGCTGGCAGCCTGGTGAGGAGCAGCATTGCTGCTTTTGGGGTTTAAAACTGGACCTGGTTTTTCAAAAACAAACAAACACTGTTTACATGTTAGGGAAAATAATAACCAGAGACAACTCCATGCTTCCTGCTTAGCTCTGGGTTTACTGGAGCCTGTGGGATAATGCTAAAAATGTGCATGGGGGGTTGATTTTCAGGGGAAGATTGGCCCCGGTGCCACTTTGAACAGACTTAAAACCCAGTTGCCCAAAAATGTAAAACTGTTCAAATGTGGAATCACAGGATCATGGAATACCCTGAGTGGGAAATCTGACACACACAGAGGAAAATGGAGCCACTGGGCAAGGGAAAAATATCAAGTGTCTCCTTCAGCTGAATTTTTAATTTTATTTTGAAATTTAAGTTGTTCATTCAGGAGATTGGTGGCAACACATCGGCCATTATGGCCATCATTTGTTTAATCAGTTATGGAAATATTTAACTGAATTGAAGCCATCTTTACACACTGTACTAACTACAGTTTCCTCTTCATGGCAAGGTAATTTTATGGACTTTTGATGGAAATTTCTGTCTTACAGTGAAGCTATGAGGTTGAAAATCCCGCATAATAGCAATGCTTAGTAGCATCAGCTTTCATATTTTAAAAATATGAGTAACAATTTAGTAACTCAGATATTCACCTTGTGGAGCCTGGAGATGTTGTATCCAGTTTTTTTAGATAATTGTCTTTCTCTTTCTTTAATTCTTTTATTAATTTTTTAAATACAGTTTTAACCCCTGGGTAAAATTATCCAGGATCACATTTTCCTGCTGTTTGTTCCCAAAGTACATATCTAGCTTCCCTATCAATAAGTGTAATAATTACAACTAGGAATACCTTTAATATAATAAATGCAATAACCATAACTACCATCTCTAATTAGCGTTAGTAATTCCTGACGAAGCTGTTCCCACGGAAGCTGCTGCAGTGGAATGTCTCAGTCTGAGTGTGATTCCTGGTGAAGGACATTTCCGTGTACACACAAGGTGCAAATGTCCAACATTTCGTGGTTGGGCCTTATCTGGATATACCACTGCTGCCTCAGGCATCCCCAAATTTACCCACACAGCGGGAAGGTGTCTCATGTAAAAGATCCCCCTTTTTACAGCTCTCGTGAGTGATTTGAGCAGGAGCCTCTCGAGGCCCTGGCACAGGGTGCCCAGAGCAGCTCTGGCTGCCCCTGGATCCCTGGCAGTGTTCCAGGCCAGGTTGGACATTGGGGCTTGGAGCAGCCTGGGACAGTGGAAGGTGTCCCTGCCCGTGGCAGGAGGTGGAGCTGGATGAACTTTAAGCTCCCTCCCAGCCCAAACCAGTCTGGGATTCTCTAAGTTCTTTTTTGAGGGAAGCACTACAAGAAGGAAGTGTTCCTGGAGTTGTTTGGGTTCCCATTCCATTTTTCTCTTGGAGTTGTATAGTTTAGCACTTGATGTAAAGTTGTCATCAGGTGCAACAGTGTTTTGTTTACACTTGGTGCTTTAATATTTACAAATGTAGACGGTGAATAAGACATTTTTCAGACTCAAATGGCCCTCAGTAGACTGAGGAATAGAAATGTTCCAGATTGATAATTGCCAAGAAAGCTTTAAACTGCAGGCACCTCCAGTAAGTGTCTTTTCAAGATCATTATTATGAGGAAATGTGGCAGCTCAAAGCACAGGTGCTGATTAAACATCACTCATAAGAGTGGATCTGTGGCAAAATCTGCACCCCCCACCCTTAAGAGCATCATCTCAGATGAGCTCCTCAGACATTACACGCTCCAGCACTGAAAATGTACCTTGATTTTCTTAAAAACAGCTGCTGCTGAGGCTGCAAGATAAATAATGGCCTGGTTAGCAAAATGGCATCCTATTTTCTCTGTGTTCCTTCCTCATACCTGAGGATTTAAGGATGAAACTGCATTGATGACCGGGAAAGGAAGGCAGGATAATGCAGCAGCATGGGAAAATGTGCTGCTGTAAGTTTTAAAGAATAATAGGGGAATCCTGAGCAAAACCTGCAAATTTCCTCGTGTTCCCCAAACAGTGAAGTGTCCCACCCCAAATGTGTGTCGGGAGCTTCAGGAGAATCAAAACCATGGATCCTGTGGGAAACCTGGTAACATTTGGGTTTATATCCTTCCTCTGTGCCAAGAGAAGCTAAAGGGGGGGATTTATTTTTCCTAATGAAAATCGATCAAGTCATTTATGTCTCTCTGCAGTTTTTATTTTTAAACTTCAGGTTTATCCTTCCTTAATGCCAGGCCTGGCATGATCCAGGAAGGAAGGATGGGAGCAGTCACAGGCCAAGTCCTCTCCAGTTTAGCTGAATGATTTAAAGCCTTTTCTCCAGCGTGAGAGGAGCAAGTCCAGCCTCAGAGAAATTTGCCATCAGCAATTGTTGCATTTGGGTTGGAAGGCAAAGCCAAAACTCCCCATGGCCTCGTGCAGAGGGTGTGACAGCAGGAGCTGCTGTCATTTGGGATCCTTAATGTCTGAACTCTCGATTAGGACACGATTTTTTTCATGGTTCAAAGTGCAAAGTGGCCACAGCAGTTTCCAAATGTGGGATCTGCTGCAGCTCTGGGGCTTCCACGCATCCCCATGTCCATCATTCCTGGCTGGACAGGCAGCTCTGCCTTCAGGGCAACTGCAGTAGCTGGAATGCTGAAAGAGAACAGCCAAAGACTAAAGTTAGAGCTTAAATTGTTCCCCCTGCCAACTTTAACCTCCCTCCAGCACCTCCTCTCTGGAAGGATGTACTTTGGGACAGTCTGTGATCTGATTTTATCCATGCTTTTTCAGGATAAACTCGGATTTCTTCAGCTTTAATAAAGACCTTATGTTGCTAAGCATCTTAGAGATAATAGTGCTTAATGGGCACTCAGGAACAGACAGGCTGTGTCATTTTTAAAGATACAGCCCTGACATTTATGCACAAAAATGCTGTTTGCTAAATAGCGCTCATTTCAAAGCATTGTCTTGGATTTTGAAATGTCTTTCTATTCCTGGCTAACAGCTGGAGAAAAATGGCTCATCCCGAAGCAGCTCCATTGCAAATGCAAACTCACAACTGCTCTGTAGTGGGGCCATCTTCTCTCCCCTCAGGGCTCCTCTCTGGAGTAACTTTCCAGGGCTCCGTCGAGTGAATCCTTCTGTTTCCAGGGGTCATCTGCTGTCAGAGTGCAGAAAACCCAGTATTTATTGCTGCTTTCTGTGAGTGTCACCTCTTGCAGCAAAGGACAGTGTAAAGCACTTTTTGCACAGATATCCTCCTTGTTTAACCAGGTGCCTGTGTAAAATCCAGTGGCAAACCCCCTCTGAATTCCTTTTTCCTTGCTGTTGTTTTGGGGGGGGGGGGCTCTAAGGCTTGGTTGGGTTTGAGTTTTCCTCAAGTGTAAGGTACGATTGCTTTGTACCTGCCAAAAATTCTCACTATATTTGTAAGCAATTGAATACTTTTGAGATGGACTCAGATAAAAGCAGTGAATAAAAATTCCAGCAATGCCTGCAGCTCAGTGCCATCAGTCAGTCTCCACCCCACCAGCTTGCTTTCCACTCTCCTCATCTGCTTTTTATTTCTGTCAAAATCTTTTCCCCTTCCTTTACTCCTCAATATAAGCCCTGATTTTTTTTTTTTCCTGTGATTGTTCCTTCCTCTCTGCTTTCCTGTTGCCTCTCCATTTCCAGCAGCACCCTGTAGTCCTGCCCGTGATCAGCAATGAATGTGTCAGGATGTCTGGGTGTCTCAGAGGGAAATCCTCTCCCTCAGACACTGAAGAAAAGCAGAGCTGTGAAGCAGGGCTCTGAAAGATTTAAAAAGACAGCCGAAAGTAAGTTTCTTTTCCAGTGGGACTATTTAAGTTGTTACAGCGTGGTGGGAGGAATGCTCAGCCGTGAGGGGATTTGATCTAACCCTGCTGGAACTGGGAGAAACAGCCCACAAGCCGTGGCATAGTGCAGGCAGAGGGAAATATAAAAAATAAAGGAGCGAGGACACAGTTTTAAAACTTTTATCGAATCGAGAGTTTGCACCTCGAAAATGATGCTTTCGTTCCTGCCCGGTGTTGCAAGAGATGCCTAAATCAGGTCAACCAGATTTTTCCCTGTTATTAAAAGGAAAAAGTTCATTAGTTAGAAATTCTGTAGCATGAGTCATGCCAATTGTGCCTTTGGGAGATATCTCCACTCACAAGCTGAAGTGAAATAATTCCCGTTGGAAAAGGCAGATCCTTATATCTTAATAAGCTCAACTTCTTCTATCTATACATACACACATATTTTTATCCCTCTGCTTTCCAAAGGATCAAGTCAGGGCTGAATGCACTTTTCTGGAGTGAAGATAATTATAAAAACCTGCCCTGGCTCTCACAGGGGATGTTTTGAGTGGAGAAATGCTGTACCGTTTTTATTTAGCACATTTTTTCTGTCCTCTGTGCTGGGTGATGAGTTCAGACCCCTCGTGAGGGGCTGCAGCCCTCGGGCAGTCACAGACCTCGCACGTGTCTGAGGCCAAAGTGGGATTTGTAGCATTTTCATCACTGGTAATCAAGCACCAGCCATGCTGCATGAAAAGGGCAGAAAGGCTGAGTCCCCCTGAGAGTTCAGCAAAAAATCAAGCAAATTCTGAGCAGCCTTGTTACAGCTGGGAGCAAAAGCTTCACAAAAGCAGCTGGAATAAAACCACATCCGGAACACGGAGCTGGATTTTGGGTAGGCAGTTTGGAACAGAGGAGATGCCCAACTTGTCAAATAGGCAGTGACCTTGCTATAAAAAAGCCGAGACTTCTTAAAAAAATCCCATTTGCTGAGTTTGACACTTGGGGCTCATCTCCTCCCTTGGTCAGGGCTCAGGTCCTGAGCCTGTCCCAGGTTTCAGCTCCCCACAGCCACAGAAAGGAGAATTAAACCATCACACCAGAGCCAGCCCTGCATTTATCACGTTAAAAAAGTTATTCTGTTTGGCTGCAAGTTTCTTACAGTCTTGAGAAGCTTGCAATCTACAGAGACAGGGAGCAAATAACTGCAGAGCTGGGGTGAGGGAGACAGAAATCCAGGGGGGTTCCAGAGTGGGGTATTTGCCTTTCCGTGCTCACCATCTTTTCTTTGAGGTTCTGATGGCTGAGAACAAGGAGGGGAAAGTGCAGGAAGGGAAAGGGCAGGGGCCTGGAGTTGTGTTTGAGTGCACCCTAAAAGCAGGAGCCCATGGATGGGTGATGAGTTACCGAGGGGAAACGATCCCGGAGCTGGCAGAGGCAGGGCATGGCAGCGACAGCCGGCAGGATGGAGCACTGAGGAGGAGAACTGGGGCAGGCTGGCCAGGACCCAGGCTGGGGCATGCAGGGATGATGGATGCCAAGGTAAGGCCAAGAGGGTGGGAACGGGCCGGAACAGAGCACAACGCATGGAAGGCTTCCAAAGCAGCTTTTGAACTGATTGGAGAGGGGATGGCGGTGGGAACGTGGCTCCCGGCTCCGCTGTGTGTAAAATGAGGGTGATAATAGCTCCTCACTCCGAGGGCTGCTGCAGGCTCAGCCCGCCTGTGCACGGAATGCTGATGGGCTCAGGGTGGGTTCTGCCAGCCAAACGCAGCCCCAGTTCCATGAGGACCTCGGGGAGCAAAGCCGCTGCAGCCTGCAGGATGTGCAAATGCAAACTGCAATTACTGCTTGTGGCAGGACTGGGGTTGTTCCCATTCCTCCTGAGAAACTCTTAATGCACATTCACGCAACGGAGGGGCATATGGGTCATGTCCAAATCAGAGGTAAGAGCCCATTTCTGGGTAACCTTGCACCGTCAGAGAGGTAACTTTTCGAAGGAAGGTGCTGCTAAACTGTGAGCAATAGCTTCTTTGAGTCTTTTCTGGGGAGATGAATGTGGTGAGTGCACAGGTACTGGCTCCCAGCTGGACACCACACGGCACAGGACAATCTGTCCTTTGCTAAGAGATAAGGATAGAAAAATATGCTTGGAGGGGGTTCTCAGTAGCAGGAGCCTTCAGTCCAAGTGGAACTCTGCCAGGGGGAGTTATCTGGAGGAAATAATCTTCCTCAGCACTGTTTTGCTGTGCCCTGCTCCTTTTTGAGCCTTCAATCTACCCCCAGCCCCACTGAGTGCGTGTGATCCAGACCCCCATGGAATCCACACCCCTATCAAAGAGCCCAAGGGCAAACCGTGTGTTAATTTGGCTTCATGAATCCCCTACATCAACCTGGCACCAGCAACAGCTTCTCTTTGGGGAAAGCAGCAGCACAGAGCTCACAGTCATCAGGATTTTAGCTCTCCTTTCCCTTCAGTGACTGACAGGTGGCTTTTAATGAGCTCTCATGGACCTCCCGGGGTTCCCTGTGGAAAGGAGGGGAGGCTTCTCCGAGCAGGAATCCCTGCAGGAGATGGATGTTCAGATGTTTATGGAAACCCTGCTAGCAAACCACCTGCCTGCCGTGGCCCTGGGCTGCCTTTGGGAGCTGGTGGTGGCTCCCAGCTCGGGGATGGAGCAGCATCCCACAGTCCCTGCGCTTCCACATTGCTTATTCCACGTGTCAGCCCATGTCCCAGCACCTGCCCAGCTGCACAGCTGACACTCGGCCTGGGAAAATTCCTCCTTTGAGCCAGGACAGGAAATCTGGGCATCAGCCATGTAGAAACAGGGGTTTATCCTCAGCTAGAAAGAGGCATAAACTGTAAAATCCCCTGTTGGGAATGGATTCAGCCCCGACCTTTACTGAAACTCCCTCAGTCCCTGCTGATCCCTTGAAATGGAAATATTTGCTTGCCTGGGAGGGCTGGAGGAGCTTTTCCAGGTGTGCCTGCTGAAGTGTGCTCTGTAGCTGTGACATTTCCCTTGCTGTGGGGTGTTTTTGTGCTCAGAGAGCGCATGGAGCTGATGCTTTGCCCTGTCTGTCACTTCAACTCACTCCCGTGGCTCAGCCCCCTGTGGCAGAGCAGCTGGACCCAGGCTGTCATTCCCCCTTACTTTCCACTGCTAAATTCCAAGGAGGGGCAGATACTGGTTTTTTCCTTCATCCTTGAAGAAATCACCTTACAAATGAAGTGCTGTAAGTGAAAAGCCAGGTCTGCCACCGACCAGGGCTCAGCAGCCTTTGGTTTGCTGTGGAGGATTCAGTCTCTGACTAAGGGAGGAGGGAACTGAAAGGGAGGACTCCAAAACTGACAGTTTTTCCCACCTAAGTGCTACCAGCAGCCCAACATGAAAGCCAGTGCTTGTTTTCATGCTCAGCAGTAACAGCTTCATTCCTGGAACATCATTTATGTCTTGAGTTAACATCGATTTCTTCTTCCTTCCTTCCTTCCCTTGCATAATGCTGTGGTTAATTTGTTTTTAAAATGTTGTACAGTAATTACTTCATTTAAATAAATCATCTGACAAACTGCTTCTTCATCAAACTTGTCACTTACTCTGCTATTTTTCTTTTAACCTGGACCTTACAATAAATTCTGAGCTTGGCTGTCAGTCACCAGCAGAAGGAGGAGAAGAGACTATTTATGGAATTGCTGGATTTCATTAGGGATGTGTGGATGAAAATGCTACAAGCACAGCTTGTTTGTGATGCAGATTCACAGAGTAATTCAACTCCTTTTTACACAAATAGGCCTGAACAGAAGAATCAAGCTCAAATAGGTGCAGTCCCAGCCTTTTTAATGCAACGTTCCCCAGCTCAGGCACAGTAAGGAATTATTGCCTCCATAAACTCCCTCATGGGCTTTGTCCATGGCAGGGGGTGGAGTGAGGTAAACTTCAAGGCCCCTTCCAACCCAAACCAGTCTGGGATTCCATGTTTTATCCAGAGTATCTCACCAGCAAATAAAGCCTGCAATCAGAGTTCCTGTGAGTGCTTTCCTGCTCCCTTAATGTGTGCGAAGGGAACCTGGAAGTGTGTTGATAGTGCAGAGTTTTGATAAGTTTGCTCAGAAAACGCATCCGCACAAAACTTCCCCTCTTTCCGTCACTCCTCCTTTCCCTCCCCGCCTTCCTGCTGCCCAGTGAGCTTTTACCCTTTTCCAAAAGGAAAAATCCTGCGGAATTCTGCTAATGAAGTATAAATAGTTCCTGGTTATACAGCAATTAAAATTAATCTTCATTTAATAGGCAGTTGATTAGAGGGCTGGAAATAGTTCTGGCCCTAGAATGAGGAAGTGCTTGTGTACATCCAGGTATGAAGGTTGCCTCAAGGGTGGTTGGATGAAGTAGTTTTAATTAACAAGAGAAAAAAGCAGAAAGTGATGGAATGCACAGTAATAATTTCTGAGGTGGAGGGGTTTTCTGCCAAGACCAAATGGCAAAATACTCATCCTATTGCAAGTGGGCAGGGATTGTGGACACCTTTATTTCCAGGTTATCTCAGGCTATCCCTTGTACCCGTGGCATCCACCCTCCCTGATGGAGCAATGCTCTGCTGCTTCCAGCAGGGATTCAAGGAAAACTCAGCAGTGGGACTTTTCGGCCCAAGCCCAGGTTGGCATTGCAGCTGACTGAAAAGAATTGTCTTCCTCTGGTGAAATGAGGGAAAGAGAATTGAATTTAACCACTAAACTTGCTGGGATCGTCATTGGGATGAGGAATTACAGGATTGGATCTGAAAGGACAGGCTTTAGATTTTTTTCCCTTCAGGTGATCTGGAGTCTGCAGCTCTGGAAAATCCTGCTGGCTTTTGGTGTTCCACTCGATATTTTGGTTCCAAATCCTGCACTTAGGCTTTTTTGAGGCTGTTTTTGTGTATCGCACTCTTTTGTAATCACTTGGATGTTTTCTGAGGAAGAGGAAGAAGTCTCTGCGGTTCTGATACCTGCACATTGTACATGAGAAATCCATGGAGTGAAGAAGAAAATTGCTGAAGTTGGCAGATTGCTTAAACCACGTCAAAGTGTTGCTCTGTGTGGGTTCAGGACATAAAATAATGCTGTTTATTCCAGAGGAGCCAGGGATAACATTACCAGGCTGGGGCTGGTAAACTCCAGGGTTTTCATTGCTGGATTAAGATTCAAACCAGGTTTTGATTCCAGTGTGTTCCCGTTTGTGATGGTCAGCTAATGACTGCACTACTCCTACACGGGTGATATCAAAACTGCAGGAATTGCAGCTCATGAGCTGAATGCATTCAGATGCCCAGAAATTACAAAGAGAGGGGCCTCAAATTTCACTTGGGGAAATGGGGAAATATGTAAGTGAGAAATCCAAGGCATTCTCTAGTGACTTGCACTAAATGAGTAAATTATACTTGCAAAATCAAGCACTGAAGCTGGAGATTGCTGTTTAGAGGAGCTCTTTTTTTTAAAATTAGCTGTGTTTGCAGTGCATTCCTCAAATCCCAGTGCCCCTGGACAGTGGGAATGTGCTGTTGGCATAATAAGGTCTCTAGAGGCTGGAGGGAGCAGACATCCCAGTGTACTGGGACAGGCTGTGGATTTGAGACACCCTCCCCATCCCAGGATACACTCCAGAGAAGTTCATTATGCTTCCAGAATTCGGGTTGGTTATTTACAGTCCTCTTTTGGAAAGCAAAACTGTTCCCCTGTCCCCGAGCAAACTGAGGAATGACCAACAACCCTGCCTGAGGTTTATGAAAAACCAGAGGAAACACAGAGCTCGAGGGGAGGCTCCCAGTCCATTTGCTCTCAAACTCAGAGGATCTTGTTCTGCCAGGATGTGCAGAAACGCTTCAGAAAACATCCACACGTCCAAGTTTCATCTCCAAATGTAGATTAGACTGGAGCAGGGGGAACAAGACCCGTGTCCATCCCTACTTTCATTAGAAGGGAGCTGGATAGAAGCTTTCACAAGCATTCAAAGTGCTCCTCTGAAAGGGCTGCACAATAAACAGGCGTCGTCTTCCCCAGATGTTTGTGGAGCAACATTCATAACACTGAGTTAACCCCAGTGCCACTGCAGATAAAAACTAATGATGCACTGTGCTCTTGCTGTAGTGCTTCGAACAGCCATCGGGTTTGCCTTGATGAAGGCTCAGAAATTGTTGCTCAGAATGTATTTTTCTCTCTTTCTGGGCGGCGCTTAAGAGGTGAATAATATTTCTCATTTATCTCTGTTCCAACAGGAGGGATATTCGAAACTGTGGAAAATGAACCTGTTAATATTGAAGAATTGGCTTTCAAGTTTGCTGTCACCAACATTAATAGAAACAGAACACTGATGCCTAATACCACATTAACCTATGACATCCAGAGAATTAACCTGTTCGATAGTTTTGAAGCCTCGAGAAGAGGTAATTATCTCAATTACTGTGTCCGTTACATACATGGTTTGTACTCCATACCTTTCCCCAGCCTGATCTCCTTTTCTGCTCTGCTTGTATCATATGGTCTCTGAGCCCATCGAGTCCAAGCTGTGCAAGGTGTTTGAACTGAGAATTGAACTGGGCTTGGACCTGTCGTGTGCTTTTTAATAAACCCCTACGTCCTGTCTGCATGCTAAGAGCCACAGATGGCAGGTGGCAAGTCCAAGCCGTTTTTCTTTCCAAAACATAGATTTGCCACCTGGAATTCTGCAGAAAAATGATCACAGACTCACAGGAAGCACAGTGGGATGGCACAACCCATAATTAGCACAGATACCCATTACTGGTAAATTATTTATGCTGCACTTTAAAGACCAGAGGCCAGTAGTCTCCCTGCCCTGAAATGTTAATGCTCAGCGGCCTAGAGACAAAAAAAAGTTTCTCTGTTATAAACAGCTGTAAGAATTGGAGTGGTCAAGTTGGGAATCTTTTTGCCTCTTCTTTTTTTTTTTTCCTGAGAAGGAAAATTATGGCCCAATTTACTCCCTTCTAATTGACTCGCCGGCCAAAACCGAGAGGGGTAAAAAGTCACAACTTTCCTTAAGATCTCCGTGTGTTCCTTGGCCTCTAGGAGGCAAGCTTGAAGTTTGGTAAAATGTTACAAAGAGCAGCCCAGTTCCTGGAACTGGATTTGCTAAAAGGCTGGAAAATAAAAATGCCTCACTTTAGAACACAAGCTGGTGAGCTGTCACCTTTCAAATATCTACACTACCAAATTTCCCTCGTGGTACTTCAGTTTCTTAGTAAGAGTGGGGAAAAGGAGAATGCTTTCAAAGAACATCAAAAAGAGCTTTAAATTGCATTTATTGCATTCTTTTTCAGTTATCAGGTATATGCTGGAGCTATGTGCTATTGAATCTCAAGTGTGGTGGATTTATAATCCATATAATCCAGGTTGATACAGTATTTTAGAGTCCCTGTAGAGTGAGAATCTCTTCTGTGACTGTTGTGAAAGTGCCTTCTCCATTTAATATGTAGGAAGTTGTCAATCTACATGCAAGAAACTCACACAGACAGCAGTGATTTCTTCTCATCACGAATTATTGAAGTTATTTATGCAATTTGCACATTAAAACCTGTGATCCTTTAGAAAGGTTTGTGAATTAAAGCTGGAAAGCCTGTGCACTTTATGCTGTCTGTAAAACACTCATTTGTAGAATGGAAACAGAAAATAATTGATTTTCTGTCATATTCTATTAGAGTCAGAGAGCTAAATACGCATTTAAAGAATCTCAGCTCATTGTGGATGTTGGTGTATTTAATACTTCACTCAATCAGAGTAATTTCTGAACTTCCCGGCCTCACAAAGAGAGCAGCACTGCAGCTCAGTGCAGGGCTTTGTCCCCGTCGGGAGCCTTGTTAAAAACATTGGCAGTAAATTTTACCTATGGACAGAAATAACTGATATTACTTCATCTCCTGTCTGTCAGCCTGCAAAGACACGGGAGAGAAAGAAAAAGGCAGAGACAGCTCCAGGCAGGGTTCTTCGGGCTGAGATACGGGCACAAGGAGAAGGAAACGTTGCTGATGCATTTGGCTGATTTGGAGGGGTATAAAAATGTCAGTGTGTGTCGGTTCTTTATTTCCCCGTGCTGTTACTGAGGGTTTTAGGCTTTACTGTGTGCTTTGTAAACACAGATTATGGAGAGCCAGTGAGTCGTGGTGCCCTTTGCTGCTTGTGTTCCTGCAGCAGCCTGAAATTAGAGCAGCTCACACAGGCAGCAAGGTGCCAGTCCCGAGGGGATCCAGGGATGTATTTCCACGCCACTCTGCCATGGAACCTCATTCCTGGGACGTTCCTTTGGCAGCCACAGAGCCCCTGGTTCCTCCAGGATAAAGCTGTTCTGAGAAAGGCAGTTCAGGAATCTACGTGGTCTGCAAGGTAACGAGCAGAGAAGGTTTTATTTGTAGCAAGCAGGGTCTAGGATGTAATGCTGATCTGTAAAGCCAGCTGCAGAACCACAACCAAACCAGAATCACTGAGGCTGGAAAAGGTCTCTGAGCCCATCGAGTCCAAGCTGTGCCCGATCCCCACCTTGTCCCCAGCCCAGAGCACTGAGTGCCACGTCCAGGCCTTCCTGGGACACCTCCAGGGATGGGGACTCCAAACCTCCCTGGGCAGCCCCTGCCAATGCTTAACAACCTTTTCCATGCAGAAATTCTCGTGCCATGCAATCCAGACCTCCCCTGGCCCAGCCTGAGGCCGTTCCCTCTCCTCCTGTCCCTGTTCCCTGGGAGCAGAGCCCAACCCCCCCGGCTGCCCCCTCCTGTCAGGGAGTTGTGCAGAGCCACAAGGCCCCCCCTGAGCCTCCTTTTCTCCAGGCTGAGCCCCTTTCCCAGCTCCCTCAGCCGCTCTCTTTACCCTCCAAATCACCTCTAAACACCTCAGGTACCACTGGCACATCTCTCAGTGGGTCTGAGGCAACGCCCCGTTCTCGCTTTGAAATGATGGGGATGGATGGAGGATAAAAGCTCTCAGTGAGCATCCCACACGTCCCTTGCTGTTGCCAGCTAAGAGCTTCTTGTCCCCGCAGCCTGTGACCAGCTGGCCCTGGGCGTGGCGGCGCTGTTCGGGCCCGCGCACAGCTCGTCGGTCAGCGCCGTGCAGTCCATCTGCAACGCCCTGGAGGTGCCGCACATCCAGACCCGCTGGAAGCACCCCACCGTGGACAACAGGGACGCCTTCTACATCAACCTCTACCCCGACTACGCCGCCATCAGCAGGGCCGTGCTGGACCTCGTGCTCTACTACAACTGGAAAATCGTCACCGTGGTGTACGAGGACAGCACGGGTGAGTGGCGCTGGGCCACAGGGCCTGTGCTCCTGTCAGAGTACAGACGTGGCATCCTGGGGAAGCTCACTCTGCCGTGCCCTCGGCAGTTTTCCCGGGGTACAGGGGAAAAACCCCCGTCCTGCTGCTGCCATGGCTTTTGGAAAGCTGCTCGCTTCACCAGACCTTGGGAAGGAGCCCCTGGGGTTTGAATGTTCAATCCCGTTTTGCTCCCTGTTTCTGGAACCCATAACACAGCTTCAAACTGATCACAGAAGCCCAGAATCCCAGGACGGTTTGGGTTGGAAGGGACCTCTGGAGCTCACCCAGTCCCACCCCCCTGCCAAGGCAGGGTCACCTGGAGCAGGTGACACAGGAATTTTGGGATGTCCCCCCCAGAGATGGAGACTCCACACCCTCCCTGGGCAGCTGCTCCAAGCCTCTGCCCCTCCATGGACAGAAGTTCTCCCTCAGGTTGAGCTGGAACTCGTTGTGTTTCTGTTCATGGCCACTGCTCCCCATCCTGTCACTGGCACCGCTGAGCAGAGTCTGGCACCATCCTCTGACAGCCCCTGGGGACATTTGTGTGCACTGATGGGACATTTGTGTGCACTGATGGGATATTTGTGTGCACTGATGGGACATTTGTGTGCACTGATGGGATCCCCTCTCAGCCTTCCCTTCTCCACACTGACCAGGCCCAGCTCCCACAGCCTCTCCTCATAAGGGAGATGCTCCAGACCTCTCATCCTTTTTGTGGCCACCCCAGACATTCTCCAGTAGCTCCTAGATAAGTCTTCTAGACAGAATAAAAACAAGGAGAGGTCTTTTTCAGTCCACCACATGACCAAGTTGGCATTCCAAAACACCAAGCGTTGTGTACCTGCTCAGCTACAAAAATGCCTGATATTAAAGAGATTTCATTTACGGAGGCATTTACAAAGTAAATTAATCATCAATCATCTTATTAACTCGGAGTCAGGAAAGTAAACATGCCAGCTTTGATCAGTGTAAATAGTCCTTGGATTTGGGGTTACGGTGATGCCAGTTAACTCAAGCTCTTTTCATTTCTCATCCCTCATGTCTGACAGCGTTACACCACAAGAAATAAAAGCATCTTGGCCAGGTTTGATGGGGCTCGGAGCGCTCTGGTCTCATGGGAGGTGTCCCTGCTCAGGGCAGGGGGTGGCACTGGATGGGCTCGGGGGGTCAGGCTTTTGCCATGTCCTCCGGAAAAACAGCTGCAGTTCTTTCCAGTGCTGCTCTGGTTACTCCAGGACACCACACATGGGCTCCACCTCCACTTTGTGTGGCAGCAGGAAGCGTTGGGAAGTGCAAGGTCCCAGTCTGATGTGACCAAAGGAGATGTTTTAAGGCACACAGTAATTTCTCCCCCCTAGAAGGAGAGGGAGGAGGGTGGGCCAATCCTTTATTTTTTTTGCTTTTCACCACACTTGCACTCAAGTACTTTCTGTTGCTGGGAAGCAAAACTGCAGCTCTCAGTGCGAGGTGTGGACGAGATGAAGGCTTCCCTGAATGCCGGACTCCTGCTCCCAAATCTCAGTTTTCCCTCTTGGAGCTGCTGTCCCAGGGCACTGCAGCCGGGAGTGAGCACTTGGTACAGCCAGGCTGCACTTTCCCAGCCAGGTGACACCAGCCCCTTGTCAGCGAGTGCTGGGAGCCCATTCCCATCATAATCAGCTCCTGTGGTTTCCTATTCCCCAGCTGGCTCCCGGCCAGGCCCAGCTCCCGGCGCGTGCGGCATCTCCAGCTGAATGCTCATAGTGTTTCATATTCTCCATGGATTGTTGATACTCCAAAACCTGCGAGGAACAGCCCCGGCCCTGCAGGCGGGGGCAGAGCAGCTTTTTCCCAAGCACACTGGCAGTACTTGAGTGAAAGCCAACAGCCCTGGACTCAGCAAGGCCTGTGAGCCTCAGAGGGAAGAGGGAGCTTTGTCTTGCCTTAAATGTGCCATTCAAGCAGGGGCATTCACACCCCACACAAATATTATCCCCACTCCCAGCAGGAGAGGCAGGAGTTCCTTCATTTTAATAGTTTGTTTGATTTTTGTTCAAGAAGTGCTCCTTGCCTGCATTCTCTCTCTTTATGCATATTTTTAAGGCAGCCTTTTACTTTCCCTCAGCAGGAGATCAGGAATTTTTTTGTGGGTGAATTGCATTCATGGATAATGAGAGGCTGTAATCACACACCTCCAAGAGCTCTTAACTATCTTGCCTAGGTTCTGGAGGCAGTGCAAATCACACAGGAGCACTGAATTAGCCAGTGGAACTGCACTGTGTTTAAACACTTGGACAAGGCTCGGGCTGAGCTCCACCGACTTCAGCTAAGGCGTGTAAAGCTGTGCCAGCTGAACACGGAGTCTGAGAAATCACCTTCTGTGTTTGAGGACGTAGAGCTGGATTTCAAAACATTCTGTAAGATTTCACAGCGGCTGAGTGACATCAGGCAGGAGAGTTAGGAGGAGGTTTCCTCAATTTTATCTTCCTGCTGTTTGGCATTGGAATAATAATGAGCTGCCAAGGAAGAAGCCTTATGCACTTTTTGTGTGTCAATTTGAACGTACTACAGTGTGTTTATATTGTATTTCATCAGTGCAAACATATCCTGTAGTCAACCAGTCAAAAAAACCTTTCAAAGTATTTAGATGTGGAAGCCAAGTATAAACATGGGAATGAAAAGCTTTAATGCTGTTAGCTAGGAGGCTGGCAAATATGGAACTAGCAATTATCCGTAGGGAGTGTGGAGTGTGAGACACCCTGTTTAACTGACAATAGATCCTCGCGGCACAGGATGGTGATTGTATCATTGCCTGTCATTTTCCAGGTCTCATTCGCCTGCAGGAGCTCATCAAAGCCCCTTCCAGATACAACATTAAAATCAAAATCCGGCAGCTGCCCTCTGGGAACAAGGATGCCAGGCCTCTGCTGAAGGAGATGAAGAAGGGCAAGGAGTTCTATGTGATATTCGATTGCTCGCACGAGACGGCAGCAGAAATCCTCAAGCAGGTACCGGGGACGGGGAGGCAGAGCTCAGCATGAGCCGTGTACCCTGAAATCTGCCAGCCTCTCCGGTTCCCAGAGCACTGAAACCAAAAGCACTCCCCCGTTGGGCTTGTGAGTGCAGGGACAGAAGTCCCAACAAAAGGTGCAGCAGCCCCAGGGCTGCACAGAGCCACTGCCATCCCCAGAGAGCCCCACGTGTGTCCCACAGGAGCAAACAGGCTTTTCTTTTAGCATTCCACGTTCTGCCTGACTAGGGACATCACTTCATGTGCTTCAGCTTGTCCTGGATTACTCAACAGAGTTTTTGTTTCTTTCCCATAAAAAAAGAAAAAAAAAGAGGCAGAATCAGAAGAAAAAACTGTCCATTAAACAATGAGAGAGGTTGTTGTGCAAGGGCTGGCCCAGCCTGAGTGTGAGATTTGGGCAGCCACAGCCGGCAAGGACAAACAGAGCCTGGCATTAATGGGCTGGGACGTTCCCAGGGGCACACGGGGAGTGGTGGGAGTTTGAATTTACTGGTGTCACTTGCTATACATTCCTCGGCAATCGAAGTCTAAAGCACTGGCTCCTGCAGGTCAACGACCCGCAGGAAATAATTCCAAGCAAGCCGCACGTTGTGAGGGCAGTTCCCTTCTTGCTGCGCCTGGAGGGATGAGGGAGGAGTTGTTATTTGTCCTGCCAGTCAATCTGATGGGATACCCTGATCCCAGAAGAGCACCAGAGAGGTTCCACTGACTAAATGCCCATAAAGGTCCCTTTCTGCTCCCACCCAGAATGTTTTACTGAAATATTTAAGTTCTGCAGGTGAGCTTTTTGTGTCAAAGTTGGTAGGGCAAGTTACTGCATTCATCTGTGGAGCCTGGAACCTTCCTCTCCAGGCTGGAGAAACTTGGTGCTGGCAACAGGGACTTGCAGCATCCTCAGTCAGCTGCAGCACACAATTCCTGTGAGCCTGTAGGGTGAGATTTCCTGCCCTCAGGAATGCTGGCCTGCCCTAAACGTTAGGATTTTCTTGGTGCAAGTGATTTGAGGTACAGGGGTGGGGAGGGCACTGCAGCAGCACTGTTTGGGCAGGGGGAGTGGGCTCTGCCCCCACTCTGCTCCCGGCAGGGCTGCCCAAAAGCATCCCCACTTTTGGCTGCTCTAAAAGGAGATTTGTGGGGGAAGAGTTGGCAGCACAGATTCTGAAGGACGTGCAAGAGGAAGGTGCAGATGTCTGGCACACTGCAGGAGGCACAAAGCTTCCAATATGCCAAGCTTATGGAAAAAAACCCAAAAAACAAAACCTGGGTGTCAAAGGAAGAGGAGGGAGTGCTGAAAGATGCACTAAAGCGGGGCAAAGCAGCAGAAGAGTTTGTGTGGGGTGTGGATCAGCCAGACAAGTGACAGGCTGCAGATACAGATAGTGCTCTCCAGTGCCTGAAGAACTGGGAGAAGGAGGGGGAATGACAGTGTGGGAGAAGAGAGGAAAATTGAGAGAGGTACACCTGTGGGTCAGCGCTGTGGGAGAGGAAACAACACAGCCTAAATATAGGCTAGAAAGAAAGGGAAAATGGCTTTTCTGTGAGCTAGTTCTGTGGCTGAGTGTAGATGCTGGCAGCAATAACCCAGGGGTTGGGTTCCCCCTGCCAGAGGCAGCTGGGAAATGTGCAGGCATGGAGGGCTCTGAATTCCTGTGGGACTCCTCTGTTTGCAGGTTACAGGGGGAGCCCTGTTCACCTCCCCATCCCTGCACTCACACACCCCTGTGGCATTTTACCCAGAGGGAAGCAAGATATCAAATACTGGAGAAATCATTTCAAGGAAACTCTGTGGTTTTAGTAGAGAATATTTTTGACTTTGCAAACAATCCAGTAGAGGTCATGGGAAAAGCAAGTGTTCTTGTTAAATTATGTAAGGTTTCTAACAGGAGCAGGACTCAGGCTCACCTAAAGCTGTCCCAAAGCAACTCCTCCTTGTCTGTTCACTGTATTTAGATAATGTGGTAGGTGTTTAGTAGCCCATGGAGCAGGGAGGGGGCACCAGCCGTGGCACTACTTGTTTCCCAGGGACGGAGGTGCCCAGAAGCTCCTCTGGGAGCAGAAGGATTAGCCCAGAACTCTGCTGGAGCTGTGCTGGGAGTGTGTGCACCAGGGCACCTCTTCACTCGCCTCCTCCAGCCTTGGCTTTACAAAACACCATGAAAGACAGATTGCTTCTCTAATTTCTGCTTATTTACGGCTCCCACTAGAACCCCATCAAGCCACACTTCCTTGTGTGCACAACAAGAACAGGCGAATCGATAACCTAATTTAACCAAAATACAGAGCCTGCGCCAGGATATTCCCTAAACTCCCACATTTCCCCTTCTCTGACATGCTCGGAGAGTCTGGATTTCATCAGTCCCTGACCAGCCCCACGAGGCCTGGCCCTCCTTGGCTGGTTATGGCATTTGCCTGCAATATTTGGTGGACGGAGGTTGGTGCTCTGCCTGCAGTAGACGAGCACTCCCCAAGTAAATGAAATCTGGCTCTTGCAAATTGCAACCTGTTTTATGCACAAATCCTGCGATTTATCTTGAAGGTTATTTAGTCTGATATTGCCTTTTGTAAGAGGAACTTGGCTGAAGAGGTGGAGTTGTTGTTGTTAACCCTCAGTTTGTTCCAACACACCAGGAGCTGGCACAGATTTTACTGCTGGGCCAACTCACCTCTCAGGAAGTATGTCCCTGCTAAACTGAAATTACCTACTCCTTTCTTCACACCTCCAGAACACATTTGAGGGAGTGTACTGTATATTTAATCGGGTTTAAGGCTCTCACAGAGCCTCCTGTAAAGACGATGTGACAGACAACGAAAGGAATCATTAATTCAGTTCCTACAGAAGGCTGAAAAGCAGGTGTCACCATGGAGTACATTCCTGGTACAGTAACAGACGTGAGAATAGAAAACCTCAGCTGCTGACTCTGCTCCTTCCAGGAACCTGGCAGGTGGCTGGAGCCCGCTCCCCGCTAAGAAAAGGCAGGATTAGCTCTGGTCCCACTTCCACGGGAGAAATAGCAGTGTCAGATGCCCCAGGTGCTCCCCTTTGGGTGAGAAGCAGAGATGTGCTGGCCTGGCTGGTTCCCCTCCCCTTCCTGATTTTATGAAGGGTTTGTTGGTGGGGGACACCCTCCTTTGGCCCCCTGGTTCCTGCTGGGACAGCAGCAACACCCGTGGGCACAGGAGGGGTGTGACAGGGGTAATTCAGCCTGAAATCCAGCAGTGAGCCCAGTTCCCAAAAGGACAGGTGGGTGTCTGCAGAGGCAAATCAGCCTGGGCTCTGTGGGATGATGGGGTCTGCAGGGTGGCGTGGCTGCTCCAGAACCCTGGGATCCCTTCAGGAAGCAGCAGGAGGCACCCCCAGCTGCCTGGGGCGTTTGTCCTGCCCCCGTGCCGCGGTCCCTGCTCCAGCTGGGCTCCAGCAGCACATGGTGCTTCCAGAGCTCTCCTGGAAGAGAGAGCACAGCTCATGTCCACAGGGGAGGAAGCCGCTTGCTCTGCACGGCTTTTCTTCACTGTGCTGCACCTTGCTGATCTGAGAAAACAGCGGGGATAATTAATTGGAAAAGGAAATGCATTTCGATGATCATGACATTGAGTAACAGCTCGAGTGAGGGAAATGCAGAGTGAAAGCAAGCACAGGATTTGGTGCAGTTCCCACTAATGCACTTGCCCATCATTCCGGTCCCAGCCTGCCTCGAAGGGAGACTGACAATGGATCTAAATGAGGCAGGGAGTTTTTTACAAGTTGAACAAATGCAAGTTAGAGCTGGGATGTGATTCAAGCCAGGAACAGGGCACCCAAAAGAGATTTTCAGGTGTAAGGGAGAGTATTTTTACCCAGTCTCTGTCAGCTTGCCATATATAATTTGACCACTGATACTTTTTTGGATTCACTTCGTGGTTCATGACCCACAGATGAAAGTGCACAGCTGCAAAGAAAAAGGCCCAGGTTCCTGATCTGGAATGGATAATTAGAGATGGAAGTGTCTTTATCTCCCATTGTCCAACCATATCTGAGTTTGGCTGAAGAACCAATGTTATACAGGGAAGGCTGGGCAGGAGATGCACAAGGAGAATATTTGAGGCTGATTTCCCTAGTTTACATTCATCTGAGCTCCACTGTAAGTAAAAGCTATTATTATTTAAATAGGACATTTGTATCAGGTGCATAATTATTTACATAATTACATGCAAAGTTATTTAAATAGCAACGTGCAGTGAAACCTCATCCCAGTTTCCTGTGGGCAGGCACACAGACAGAGATGTTGCCTTCCCCTCTCTCTGCCGGGCTCCTTCTTTCTTTCAGGTCCCCTGCTCTGTGGGAAGCTTTGCCAGGTGCTTCAGGGGTGTCCCAGCCTGAAATCCATCTTTGGTCCAGGCAGGCTCTTATTGTCTCCTGGGAGCTGCTTTCCTGTGTCTGCTGTGCTGCAAACACACGGCAGCAGAGCCCTGGCAACTCCTATTTACACTGACAGGAGCAACCAGGGAATTCAGGCTTGGGAGTCACTCATGCTTTGGCACGTCCAGCATGATTCTCAGCATTCCTCTTGCTTTTGCTTTGGCTTGATTCCATCTCCTGTTTTCCTGCATTGGAGCATTCAATCATCCTTCAGTGGGAATTTCACTTAGCGGCCATATTGCCCTTAAATATAAATCAATTATTATTACAAAGCCTGATCCACCAATAAAAAGCCCCTGTTTAGTACCTAGTGCACATGTCACAGGCATGTCTAAGTGCTAAATAGCTGTTAGCTAATTATCATCCTTAATGACTGAGAGAGGGGAGGACGACCGGTTGAGGCTGTTCTCAGGGGCTTTGTTTCTGATTGGTGTGGAGTTTGGGGGTCCTTGCTGGTTTGCTTGGGCATTTTTTGTGGCTTGTTTTGGGGTTGTTTTGCTTTAAAGAACAAACCTGTAGCTTGCCTTCTGCAACCCTGATCATTCACAGCTCTGTGTGTGTCCTGCCAGCTCTGTTCACAGGGCATTGCCTGGCGATCAGTATTCTCCTAAAAGCTTTCATCCAGAGCGTGTTCAGAGGCAAACACTGCTCTCAGCTGCTCTCCTGGATCTGACAGGAAAGCTGCCCTGGCTCAGCTAGCTGGTACCTTCAGCAGTGCAGCTGCAGCAGCACAAGCGGGGAAATGCTTCCCAAAGGCCCAGGCTACACTTTATACTCACGGTAGTAAATGTGTCTGGCTGCCTCATGGAAATCTGTATTCCAGGGCGTTATGTGGGGTAGCATTGTCCACGCAGGCCAGCTGGAGTTTGTATTCTCTGCTACCAGAAGTGCAGTGGCCTCTCAGCTCTCCTGTCTCAGGCTGCAATCCAAGCTGGAAGGAATCGGGAATTTCGGTCTCGCATTTGGATCCCACCGTGTAAACTGATAAGAACTTGCTTTCACCGTAAAGCACCACCGCGGACCGACTGCAGACATCCTGCAAAGGACCAAAGAAATCTGGGCATCTCCTGGGCTCACACCACATTTGTTTAACCTGGCAGCTGCTCTCAGCCCCACAGGGTCACAGCTGGGTTATTTCAGTGCAGTTTCAGCTCAAAGGAGATCCGCATCATGAAAACTCCATAAAATTGGCACCTCCTTCCCAAAGCCACAGAAATCCAATGGCTCTGGGGAGGGGGACTGACTCCAGCCAGGTCAGCTGGGAAACACAGCACACAAAAGCTCCCCTGGATGCAGCCCTGTATTGTTATCTGTGCATAAACAGGCAAGGAACAGCAGCCTCCAGCTTCTTCTACAGGTAATGAAACAGCTCCAAGAAACAGAATAGAAGAGGATTAATAAAATCAGAAATAAAAAAAGCAATTTTGATGTGTAAATCCAGTGGAGCATTTCAATAAAACAGTTGCCTTCTGGCTTGCCTTTTAGTGGCTGGAAACGGATCAGTTGTTTGTGATTAACACTGAGCTGGTTTTATTATCTGCTGCAGCTCAGAAAGTTCAGGGTTTGCTTTCTTCCTTTCTTTTCCTTTTTCTTTTTTTTTATGTGAGAAATTGCCGTACACAATCACTCAACTGATGTTCAGAGGCTTCTGCCAGGAAAGGGAATTTTGGCCAGCCAAATCCCACTATTTCCCCCTGCCTTTCAAACAGCTATTCAGACACTCCCAAAACTGTCCTAAAAGGGTATTAACAGCAGATGCTTACGTTGCTGTGACCAGGACTGAACAGGAGTTAACCTTGGTCTGTGTTGCCGTCGTGGCAATGAATTCCTCAGCAGTTTCCCAGTTTATAATTCCTCCTCCTTCTCCTCCTCCTCCTCCTCCTCCTCTTCCTCCTCACAAGATCCCAGAGAGGGCAGAATTCTCCCATCCTGGCGAGACCGTGTGGGGACGTGGGGACAAGTGGAGGAAGGCTGGGAGGAGGCTGTGGAGCAGCCAGTTAGCCACACACCTTCAGGGGTTATGAAAGAATTCCCACTGATTTTGGAAGCATTCCCACTGATTTTGGAAGCATTCCTACTGATTTTGTAGTCATTCCCACTGATTTGTGGGAGGGCTGAGGGAGCAAAGCACATTCTTCAGGAACTGTCCTGCAGCGCAAGGGCTGGGAAGGAAAACCTCGTCCTCCTCTGCCCGAGGTGGCTGTCAGTGTCCATTTAGACCTCCAGAAGGTCAATCCAGCCCAAACTTTCTTCCATCCCAGTTGTTTTGGCCCCCTCCTGCTGACCCACATTCCCAGGTGGAACAAAAGGCGGTTAGAGAAACTTCCTTCTTTCTGTTTTCCTCCTTTACTCCTGAGCCCTCACCAGTGTCCTGTTCTCACCTGGCAGCAGAACACAAAAAACTGCCCCTAAGCACTTCTCCCTACCAACTGTGTTGTCTGCTAGCAAATTCCTTTTTAACACTTCCAGGCTGCAGACTAAAGGATTTTAAAAATCAGCATCTCGTTATCTCTAGTAATTTTTCTTGTCCTGGAAGTTTTGCAATCTTTAATCTCTTTCCTGAGCAGAGGTGATAAAAACACCATTTAAATACAATGGGATATTTTTGGCTCCTGAAGAAAAATGTAGGGTTTATTGCAATCAAGCTCTCATGACCTGTGATGTGTTTAACCCCTGCTTTTCAAAGCCACTGCAGCACACTGGGAGCTTTCAGAGTGAAGTACCCTCACCTTTCCATCTCTTTCACAGATTCTCTCCATGGGAATGATGACAGAATACTACCACTACTTTTTTACAACACTGGTAAGGAACACTATAAAGTTCTGGGGGGGAATTTCCTCTGTTTCCGAAAAAACAGCTGAAAATTTCCCCTTTTTTTAGGAGATCTTTGTTACCATTAGTAAAGGAAAGCCCTGGAGAATGGGTGCCAACACTCCTTAGGAATATCAGGACCCCCAGTTTTGTGAAGAAGCTGTTTGGCCACTAACACTGTTAGTGTTTGCTGACACTTTAATGCTGTGAAAATTAATTGCGGTATGGTGATTAAGGAGAAATCATCAGTACAGAGGGACCAGTGTGAAACAAAATAGAGAACGAATGGCTTTGCACCGTGGGCACTGCTGGTTCATCACTGGAATGTTTCATTTGCTTATAAAAACACAAAATCACAAATGGTTAAAAATCACTCAGGAAATTTTATAATAAAAGCAAAGCCCTATGTTTTCTTTGATGGTCAAAATCTAGACTTATTTCAGCATGTTTTTCCTATTTTTTACCTTATATGAGATAAACATAACTCAATTTGTGCTTAAGGTTCATGTGCACTGTAGACTAGAAAGGCAGCAAAGATCTGATATTGCTGGAACAGTCCTAGAGGGCTGGACTACATCATGTGCATCAGCTTATTCTTTATTTCCTTCCCAAATCAAATTTTTTATGGAAGTGGCAAATCATTTTGAATCCAATAGCCAATTCGTTAGAAGAGATGCTCCTGCTCTTTGGAACTTGAAGAAGGAGCTGAAAACAGTTCTCCTTGAGGCCATTTTAACATCAAGGAAAATGTGAAAAATTAGCATTTGCTGTGGAATTTGCAAATTTATACAATAAACAAACGAGAATCTACCAGAAAATGGTCACCAGCAGCAGCAGTGACCACAGATGGGAGATGGCGCAGAGCATTTCAGAGCAACCACTGAGCTGTGGGGTTGTGGTGTTGGGAATGTTTTAGTTTGTGGCAGCAAACCATCACCAACTCATTTGTCATTTTCCTGCCCTGCCGGGATCAGGAAAAGTGGGAAAGTGGAAAAGCAGCTTCAAACTTCGTGGAGCGGTTCTCACATCTGCACTGCCTGACCAGCACAGGTCGGGAGGGTCCCACACAGTTCAGTCACCCCAAGTGCCCACTCTTCTCCTGCCCTGCAAATGCCAGGCTCTGGAGCACATGGAGCCAGCATGCGCTGATGTGTCCATCCCACAGCCTGGCAGAGGTGCCCGGGGAGGCACGGCAGGGAAAATGGGACTCATGAGCAGGCAAAGCGCAGCGCTCGCCGCGTCGCTCGGAATATTCCTTCCCCGAGCTGAGACTGGCCAGCTAATTCCTCATGTCGGCCTGTCAGAGCTGCAGCACTGCTAGAGATTAGATTGTGCAGGTTGCTTGCAAAGCAGTTCTGCTGTGGGGAACTGATCTTTTCGTTCCAAAAAGCAGATGTGTGCCTTGTCACCCATCTCACGCAGCTTTGGCTCAGTCCGGTTTCAAACGGGAGCAGCCGTTGAGGGCAGCCAGGAGGGGCACGGGGGAAAACCCCCACATTTTCCTTTAAAAATGCTGCATGTTTGTGTTCTTGCTGGTGCTTTAGGACCTGTTTGCGCTGGACCTGGAGCCCTACAGGTACAGCGGGGTGAACATGACGGGCTTTCGGCTGCTCAACATCGACAACCCGCACGTGTCGTCCGTGGTGGAGAAGTGGTCGATGGAGCGGCTGCAGGCGCCCCCCAAGCCCGAGACGGGGCTCCTCGATGGCATGATGACAGTAAGTGAACAGCCAGGGCACACGGCCACGCTGGGAGGGGGTGGCACAGGGACAATGCCCCGTCACGGTGCCGTCATTCGTCTCATTGCTGCCAAAAATTGAAGTGCTGCCTTGCTTCTCCAATCGCCTTCTGCTCTGTGCAGTGGCAAACAGAACAGAAAGGCAAACTTCCCCAGCAGGTACAGGATTTATAACCTGCAGGGGCAGACACCACACGTTTGGAAAGGGAGTAGCATTTTTAAATGGGTAAAGTGCCCTTTCTCATCATTTCCCTCTCTACAGAAACTCTGGCTTTTGAGATGTAATTTAAAGATAGATGAAAGGTATCATCAAGCCAGGGAATTAGGATTCCTCCCTAGCACTCTCCCAAGAAGGAAAGGAAAGAATAGGAACAATTACATGGACAACATGACTCCATTCAGTTTGGCAGGGTGAAGGGTTGCCATCTCTTTGTGGTATGAGATAATGTATCTCATGGACTGAGTGGAGCTCGAAGCAATAAGAAATAGACTTTATTGCAGATGATTGCAGGGAAAACTCGGAAATGTCTTAACACCCTGAGGAGAAATGCATTAAGTGTGCTCTCCCTGGCATTTCTCACACTGTTGCTGCTTTGGGCAGTGTCACTGTGCTCACTCGTACCCAAAGCAGGGAGAAAGTTGTCCCTGGGAATTCCTGGTGGGAATTCACACAGAAATCCCCCAAATATAGCACTGGGAAAAGCAAAGTTCTCACCACTCTTCTGCTCTCCTCGGTATCCCTGACTCGTCCTCTCCTCTGCATCTCCATGATCTCGGTGTCCTTGCTGCTCCGGCACAGCCCCGAGGGCAGCCTCTCCCTCCTCGCTGTGATCATTTCCATATTCCCGGCAGGTTCCACCAGTACCCAGTTGGATGGAGAGCTGCACCACTGCTGCATTTCATTGACAATGAGGCTGTGACAGGCTGCACCGTGCACGGAGACCAGGACTGTACATCCTGTTATTAGCTCAGGATTTATCCCTTCTGCTTCGTGCTCTGCTGTTTGCCCTGAAAGCAGCTGGTGGGAAGTCAGCAGGGCATGAGAGAGACAGTTCTGAGTTCACGTCCTGCTCGGTGCCCAAACTGCACCCAGAGGCAGAGCTGTTCTCATGACATCTCTGGCTTTCTTCGCAGTGGTTTAAGCAGCACACAAAATTCAGAAAAACAAGTTCCAGGACTGACTCTGAGTCTCTTTCTCCTGACATAAAAGCACAGACATCAGGGCGAGGTGGTTGACTTTGGAAAACGAGGTGACCTGTCGCACTCCGCAGCCCTAAACAGAGCCCCAGTGAGGGGAGAAGTGAAAAGCCAAGGGAGGTGGCACAAGCTCCCCCCTGCTGCACGAAGGGGGGACGGGTGACAAGTGGCACAAAGGACTGAGCAGTCAGGCCTGGCAGTGCTGCAAACTCTGGGGACACACCATGGTGTCAGGGCAAAGCATCAGCGCTCCCAGACAGAGCAGCACAGTGAGGACAGAGGAGCTTCCTCACCAAACATCTCCTCCCAGGTCTCTGGGCCTGGGACACAGGCAGAGCCAGCAAAATCCAATTTTGAGAGCCCAGTCCAATGTAAAAACCGAGGTCTGCTGACATCAATGGGAATATTTCCATTGATTTTGAGGGGTTTGGGGTCAGGCCTTGGTTCCCTGAGTGTGGCTGGAACAACTGTCGTGTGAAGCTTCACAGTGAGAACAGCAGGTATTGTCTCCTCCTGCTTGACTCATCCCTCAGGATGTTTTCTGATCTCAATGTGCTCCCATTGTGGAGCATTTTTTGGGGCAGATCCTGGCAAGCTCATCAAGACCAACTCCTCTTCTGCACTATCTTAAGATTAGTCCTTAAATTCAGATACATTTGAGCAAAACCCTCCACTACTGATAAGACTGATGCTGTTGTAATTTACTCAGGTAAATGGCACAGACAAAGAATCAAATTTATTAATTTCCCGGAGGAATTGCATGGAAAAGAAATAGAAAATTGATCAGCTCTGTAGTTCCTCTAAAGGAGTCCAGTTTCTCCTCTGCAGAATTAGTGCCTTTTTTTTCAGGCCACTGCTTAACTATTCATTAGGTTTACCTGGAAGGTAATTTGTGCAGCATCATTAAGGGAGACACAGCCATTCCCACCTCGCTGGGAGGGCACTGAAGCCCAGTGCAGGTGAAGGTGAGACTTTTCTGACGTGACAAAGTGGGACAGAGTGTGTGATGTCAGATGGAGGCCGTGCCTTTAAACCCACAAACCCACTCTCAAAAGAAACACAGATGCACAAAGAGCACCCAGTATTTTTGATATCTGAATCCATGGGGTGATATTCAAGGATCTAAGGGCTGTAGTGAGAAGTCAGATGTGTGAGTCCGAGTTAATCCCCCAAAAACACACCTCAGAAGGACAATTCCCCTCCCTCTAGGACACCATTGTGTCGCAGTGTCGGACACGAACACGCAGATTCAGACAGCAGGTCAGGACCACTGAGCAGAGCGAAGGACCCTGCCCTCCTTTATTCTCACCTTTTTATACCTCTCTTAAAACAATCACACATTGGTAGATGAGGTTAACACCTCTGCAATTTTACAGGATAGGAACATAGTCTATCATCTTTCTCTGCCTTGGAGAAAGGAATGAACAACAATCTAGAAGATCAGTAAACATTCTAGGCCGGTTAGGAAAACAAGAGCTATGTTTATAAAAATGCATGAGAACTTCTACTACAAAAGTGAAAACACAAAACAGTAGAAAAACCAGGGCGACACCATTACACACATTTGTGCCAACAGCCGAGATCCTCGAGGGCAGCAGGCACTCGGAGGCAGCAGATACCTGGGCAGTGGGATGTGTTCCAGGTGATCAGTGTGACTGGTTTCCCTGGAAAGCAGGGCCAGACTGACCCATTGGGAAGGAAGCAATCCCACAAGGGCCATGAGAACAGTAGCTCATACACCTGGGACTTCTTAAACCCCCTCTTCCAGCCTGCCTGGGACCCCCTGACCTCCCTGTCCCTCTAGCTACCCGGTGTAGTTTCCCTGCCGGTGCGGAAAACACCCTGAAATTAATATGAAAAACGGCTTTTGCGCCTCCTCAGGGCTCCGTGGCGAGCCCAGGCGTGGCTGTTCCCCGAGAGCAGCGCGGGGCGCGGGCTGGCAGCGGGACAGCCAGCATCACTAACCCAGCCGCGTGTCTCTGCAGACGGAAGCGGCGCTGATGTACGACGCCGTCTACATGGTGGCAGTGGCCTCGCAGCGAGCGTCCCAGCTGACCGTCAGCTCCCTGCAGTGCCACCGGCACAAGCCCTGGCGCTTCGGGCCCCGCTTCATGAACCTCATCAAAGAGGCAAGTGCAGAACCTCCGTGTGGGAAACCGAGGGGTTAAAACTTCCCCAGGCAATAATGGGTTTGATTTACAGCCCTGGAAAAAGCTGGGGCTGATGTGATGACAAAGACATATAGACCCTAAGCAAGAGAATCACAAACCTATGCTCCTATAGCTATAAATAAGAAAATGTGTTGGGTGATAAGGTGAAGGGTTTTAAGTATAGTAATGTGATTTTATAGTTTAAGTTAGGAATTTAGATGTTATAATAGAAGTATATGGGTGTACGTGACTTAGCAAATAATTGGTTGAAAATAGACGCATTGCAGTAAAAAGTACCAAAGGTGATAGGTTATCAAGTCAAAACAAAGCTTCGTGTTAATTGCTTATTGGACCAGAAAGTTATGAATTGCCAGGTAACCTTGAAACCCGTGGCTGTCCTTCGTTATGGCGACTTGTTACTAAGCTCCACGGCCTCTCAGACTGACGCCTTGTTTGTTATTTTAAGTAATAAATCGCGTATAACCGTGATAGTCCCATCTCTTTAATCAAAGCTCCGACCCAAAAGAAGTACAGAAGCCGGCAGAAGTTTACACCTCTGCTCATGGTCAGCGTGAGCCTCCCTCTCCTCTCCCCCAGCTCGGGCTGCCGCTCCTTGTCCTGGCCCTCGCTGTGCTCCTGTTTCTGGCGCTCACAGGGTAAAGTCCCCCTCACTCAACACTCATCTACAGGCACGAGGCTCTGGCTTCCATTCTGGTCTTTCAAAACACACCAAGCTGCTAAACCCTGGCTGTGGGAAAGTCTCAGACTAAACCACTGTAACACCTCCCAGGTTTTTTACTCGGGTAATGTTTGTTAGGGTTGTTTGATAATTTCTAAAAATGTGAGGTGACTACAACAGTTGTTCTGGAAATTGAAAGAAAAGCGAGTCTGTAGCTCTGTCCTTGCTTCACTGTGTAATTCCAACTGTTTGATCAGTGATCGATATCCAGAAAACATTGCAACCAGTATTTCTAAAGTAGGAAATTGCTTCCTGAAGCAATGCTCTGTCTTATGAGAATCCATGACTGAGCTTGATCCAGAGATGTCCTAAAAATACGCATTTTAGTTGAAATGCCTTCAGTCTGTCTAAAGTACCAGTTTTATTTTGAATTTCAAATGGAAACCTTTCCTTTAGGGAACAGTGTAGAAAGGAAAATTGAAAATTACATGGAGCGTGCCACATATGTGTTACCTTTTCCCCACCCCAGTCCCTGCATTTGAAGAATTAATTATAATGAAATTGAAAGTTAACAGAAGACTTTGTATCAGTGAATAAACCTGCAGTGATGCCCAGTATAAAACTGAGGGTCCCTGAGGCCTAAAGCAGAATGCTTTGCCCAAGAGTAGCAGCTGTACCCCAGCAGATCAATTCAAAGCCTGAGCAGTGACACAGCTCTCATTTATCATGGACAAGCAGCTTCTCTTGCATGGAGTGAGATATGGGAGCTAATTACTGATGGCCTTGCAGATAGAGTTTCTTATGGTCAGTAAAACACTGATTTAAATACTCTGAGAGTCTTATCTCCCTGTGTCTGATACAGCCCAAAAAAGGTGGTTGTTAAAAGCAGAGGATCAGGTTTAATAAGACAGTATTGCATTTCCTGTAAAGCCTAAAACAGGAGCTGGAAACAAATAGCAAATACATTTGAATTTCCCTAGTTCATGTTAGGATCTGGTTTGTTCAACAGGGGTAGAGGAACTTTATAAATTAGGAACCAGTGAATAGGTATGGAGGAAATAAAGTCAAGAAGGCAGAGTGATAGCTTGGCCCACATAAATAGAATTTAATTGTCCTGTTTTGTGAGGTGGTACTGGCCTTCTGTGAAGGCATTTTACAGACTGGACTAAAGACAAATATTCAGTACTCCAGTCTAAATAAACCAGTTTCAGACAAAGAATTTGCCTGCAGTGATTCCTGCAGATGCTGGAGTTAACAAGTGCTTCAATGGCTCCCTGGTGAGTTTTTGCATTTTATTCTGGTGGTGAAAAGAACTGAGGTCACCTCATTTGTTCTGTGGGCCAGGGCTATGAAATGTCTGCGATCACGGCTCTGCACAGCCCATTAAGGAGTTTTAAATGAAAAGTAAATCCTTGTCAGAAGCTGGTGTGTCTCAGTGACCCGATGCCATTCACAAGTGAGGGATGTTCTAATCTCTGAGCCCTTCTGGAGGCATTTGCAGGGAGTGCTCCTTACCCCTGCTCAGCAGGAAAAGGAGGTTGATGTCTGTCTGCAGAGGGGGAGCAGGGACAGAAAGGATGATCCCTCCTTTCCTGGAGGAAAAATGGGTGTAAACATAAAACGTGTTTATAATTGAATGATCAAGTTCTGGTCGTGTCCCCTCTAAAGCATAAGATAAGGCCCCAGGTTATGGTTGTTTTTCAATTGCCATCGAAACCAGTGTGAGCTCCCCTCATTCAAATCCAGCCACAATTAAAAGAACAACTGCAGAGAGGAGAGAGATGCAGATTGGGTTCTGAGTGACTGTTAAATGCCCTCAAGCAGGATCACAGAGAAAAATCTCAGAGATTGAAAGAGATCTGAAGGGAATTCAGTTCCTGTTGTGTTTCTGACAAGATCCATGCCAAGCACTGAGACCAGGAGTGAGAGCCATCCATCTGCAGAGGTATCCACCTATTTTGTTTCCAACCGACAGCATCTCCAAACACAGGAGCACAAAACATCTTGTAAGAGAACAGAACATTTCTGTTTAATGGTCTTTGGTTGCTCCCAGAGTCAGCATGTAAGAGTTTTTTCATGGGACTCCAACCCTGCAGAGTGGAACAAAAAAAGGAGAGAGCAGTACAAGACTGATGCCCCAAGAGCCAGGAGCTCCCCACCTCCCCTGCTCTCTGAGAGAGGGGCTCTGTGGCAGCACTGAAATCTTTGTGCAATGACTGGGAAAAGATGACAACATTTTGCTCCAAAACGTGAAATAAAATCTCTTCTGCTGCATCATTTTCATTGCATTTTAGCACGGAGCCAGTGACAGGGTCTGTGGGTACTGGCTGGATTTATTCTCTGGGCTCTGGTGCTGCAATGTCCAGTGACATCAAATTAAAACAGTTGTTTACTTTGGTAGGGCTTCTCTCACCAGATAAGGTAATATCAACACTGGATCCACTCTCACTAAAACAGTCTTTTTTCTTTGTTTCACTTCTCAAAAACTTAATTTCTTGTCCATGAAGTGCATTTCTGTTTTGAGCCTATTACTGGCTGTTACTTTGACCTGAAAACTCTTAATTAAGAGAGCAAACAAAACAAGTGCCTGACCTGCATCCCATGGTGCTTTATTAGGAAATAAAGCTCAGCTTCCCGAGAAGACAGTGTATGGCTGAGGGTAATGTCAACAGGGATCCTTATTCTGAATCAAATTTCAAGTAGAAAAACACTTATTTATGGAATGATCTATGCCCAGATTGCAAAGTAATTGCAGGGTTGCATGCTGAGAATAAATACATATGGAATTGATGAAAATTGATAAAAAATTATCTGCAAGGTACTGACACTGTGATATCTAAAATCAAAACAAGCTGCTTGGCACAAAGATTGCATATATTTTCTCCCATTCTGCTTTCTGTTCATTAAATGTTACCTGGGCAGTAGATGTGTTCAAAAAAACAAGCAAGAACTATTATAAAGTGACTTTGTCTGACTATGTGGGGGATGTTTTGACATTTGCTACACAAAACATTTTTTCAGGACGTATTTTATATATCCGGGCTTACTCACACACATTGCACAGGTTACATTTTCCACGTTCACAGCCCAAAACAATCCCACCCCTCCAGCCGTGGAAAATGCACTTTTCTGCTTCTCACTGCATTTCCATTCCAGTGCTGCTCAGTGAAATCCCAGGACTTTTCCTGGACCTCTTCCAAGGAAAGAGGCTGTGGAGCATCATAATTCTTGGTTTATCTCAGTAGATAAAGCCCTGTGCTGGCGAGTGCTGAAATTCTCTTTATTCCATCAGTTATGCCAGATTTGGAGCAGGATAATGGCAAAGTCATACCCTCACTCACTGTATTCCCTAATCCTGAGGGTTCTCTGTTAATAAGAGGATTAATTGTAAGAGCTGACAAGCTGATGTGTGGCTCACCACACACGATGATTTCCACTCCAAGGAGAAGCAATATCACTGTCACTTCAATCTGGCAGCTCTCTCTGCAGTTCCAATAAAGCAGGGGCTTTCTCTTCCCAAAGCAAAGAAAACCAAAGAAAAATGAAACTGTTCTTGCTCAGCAGCCTTTTGGGAAGAATTATTACTATTATTATTATTATTATTATTATTATTAATACTATTATTACTATTGTTATTGTTATTATTATTATTTCATTATTATAGTGGTACTGTTATTTATGGCCTTGGGAGTTTTTGTTACATAAAAGTGTCCTGAGGTGTTCTGAGCACTGTAGGTTTAGGTACTCCTAGGTTTTTAAATTTTTCATTCAAGTGTCAGATACCATTGCAGCCCTCATCAGAAATCTGGGAATATCGGTTCCTTCCCCCCTGTGGTTAATTAGGAATGTACATTAAATCATTAAGTGATGCTCATTTTGTCTAGGAACTTCTGATAATAAATAAACAGATTATAATCCTGAGAATTAAATACATATATATATATCATGGGTCAAGATAATCCCAGGACAAAACAGAGTGGATAGGAAAATATTCTTATCTCTAATTAGACTTCACTCCAGCTTCTGAGTGTACTCCTCCCACAACGAAGAGTGCAGCTGACTGATTTCTGACCAAACCCCCATTAAAGCCAGAGAAAAACCCAGCTGATTGCTTGCCTTTAGGAAAAAGTTCCCAAATTTTCAAGTTACACGTGGACAGCAAGAGAAGGAAAAAATAGAGAGGGAATAAAAAACACAGGTCTGTTCTACAAAATAAATAACTAAATCTGGTCTGTTTGGGGAATTTCTCAGGTCAGTTTGGACACCGCTCCCAGGGGTGCACAGGGTGGGATTGTTTGGTGGCTGTGCAGGGGCAGGGGCTGGGCTGGGTGATCCTTGGGGGCCTCTTCCCACTCAGGATATTCCATGATACTGTGATAAGTCTGGAAGCAGCCAGACTGATTGATGCTGGGATTGAACTGTTGATTGGCTTTGGCTGAAATGGAGGCTGCTGCAGGGATGGATCGGAGATGGTGAAGTGGAAATTGATACAAAGAGCCTTTGATGGGTGGGAATTGATAAAACTCCTCTGGGGTGTTTGACCTCGGAAGCTGAGTCAGCTCCGTTCTCCCGTTGTCGTAATTTCCCATCAATCTATTGGTAGGCATGGTAATGGGAATATTTAACCCCAGAGTTCAGCTTGTACTTTACCCACAATCCTCATCTTTCAGGCAGTAAAAGCAGGGAGTTTCACAGTAAAAACAGTTTCGCAGTTCTCATTAGGTTGCTTTGTGTATTTTGGCCATGGCAGGTCCCTGGCAGCCTCCGAAGGTGGCTGAAGTTGTGACTGAAACCTGTTCTGTCCACTCCCTCCTCGAGGCTTAGTAGGAAAGGGTCTGAGCAGCTGCTCACAGTGATGCCCTTTGATGAATTACCTGATCAGGTTCCAATTCAAGTCTTATTCTGTCCTGTAGCATTCAATGTGTCACCAGAAACACGAAAATTGCTATAAATCCTGTGTGTGAAAGCATGAAATCTCATCTCTGTGATACACACTCATGCAGCTCCTGGCTCTTCAGGAAGTTCTGCTTCATTTCAGTTTGTTAATTAACAAGAACCCTGCAACTGCTGCTTTCTCTATTTCTGTTTAGAAGAAATAAAATAAAAATCAGAAATTAAATTTAGAATTCAGATGGTATCTGAAGCATATTCTTCACCATTAGGGTTTAAAAATCCCATCAACATTTAACCCTTCTGAGAAACACTCCCTGGCTTCTGTTTATACTGAAGTCACATTTGGGTCATTATTTGGTGGTCTGAGTGGGACTGAAGTTGGACAAAGGCCCTGTGCACTTCTCTGTACCTTAAAATTTAAGCAGCTTGTAGCACCTTTTCCTTCCTTTAGTGCAGAGGTAGAAGCACCAAAGCCTGTTTGGAAAAGTGAGATGCATTTCACCATGTAAATCTTCTTTCCACAAGAGTGGAGGTGGAGGCTCCTTCTCATGTAATGTTCCCAACATTACGTGTTGGGTGTTTATCCAGGATCATCCCCTGTTAGCAGGGAAGCCAAGCACAGGATATGTGATCAATGAACAGGAGCATTTCACAGGAGCAAATCACCCTCCAGGAGAAACTGATCTCTGAAGAGCGGATTTTATAAAATGTTCCATCTTTATGAATAAGAGATGGGGGCACATCAGAGGAATAAAGAGACAGGCTGGAAAAAGAGATATTAGAGATTGAAATGTATTCATATGTGTCCCCCCCACTATCTTGATTATTTCAGCATAATAAATAAACAAATAATAAATAACCCTGCAAGTGTTTCGCTGCTTACAGCAGAGACTTCCATATATTCCCAAGTCATTAAGATGGAAAACCTCACAGCAAGTTTGTTGAATTTATGCTTTTCCATTCTTACATTACTGGAGTATGTTTCAAAGTCCTGCTGTTTCCACAAGTTCCAAATGCACCAGATTTGCCTGAGACACGTGGTGAGAACTCCCCAGCATCCGAGATTAAATCCCGCAGATTCAGGGCTGGAGTTCAGATTAAACAGGGAGACACCAATCTGTAAGCGTGGTGATTTTTAATGCAGCTTTCCTTCTGTCCTCTGTCTCCAGTAAATTTAATGAGGCAAGGACTGATGTGTGGTGGAAAAGCCTGTAATTTAAAATTATATGGCTGACACACACGAAGGAACAATGCCATCATTTATCAGCAGCTCTCCTTGTAGCTTTGACCAATTTCATCTAATGGGGGAGCTCCCAAAAATAGATTATCAAAACTGTCTGCACTTTGAAACCCATCACTTTGTTTCATGGATAAGCACCAGCTCTGGGGACAAAATGGGGTGGGAGGGAGAGAGATCTTGTTTCAAGGCAAACAGGCTGGGTGGGAAGCTCACAAGATACAGGAAACTGAAACTGTGGAGAAAGTTCATCCTTGCCCCTGATTCTTCTCCCTGAAGAAGGGTTCCCAGCACGGGGAATCCTCCTGGCTGTGCAGGACAAATCGGGGCCCTGGTGCCAGCGTTTACAGCGAGGATTAGGATTCACTGCGTTAGGCTGGAACAGGAAAGTGCTGCTTGGCCAGACCTGCTCCTCTGTGACTTGTGTGCTGTCTTTCAGCCCCGCGTGTGACACTCCGTGTGCTCACTCTGCAAAGCTTTTGTGGGGTCTCTGTGGCTGCCTGGGCTTCTCCTGGAAGCTCCAAGGTCCAGCCCCACAGCTTGGACAGAGCAGACTCCTTTTTTTCTTTCCTCAGTCAATTCCTATGCAGTGCAGAACTGCCCTGGCTTTGGGCACGTGCACTTCTCTCCTTCTCTTCAGTCAGTCTGTATTTTTTTACCAGTACCAGACACATATAAATCAATCTATGTAAACTGTCACAGGCTTGTGCCTGGTTGCAGAATGCAAAACATTTCAGAGAGAAACTGAACAACAAAAAACGGGGGTTTTGTCAAAGCAGCAAAGCCACATATGCTTAAAAAAACCCCCAAATTTGGAAGTGATTCAATGCTGTGGTGTATTTCAGTCGCAGTACTTGTTATGGGTTCGGAGTAGCTCCTGCTGGGTGCCACAGGGAGGGTGTGTTTGTGTCCCCAGGCGCGGTGGGACGGCCTGACCGGGCGCATCACCTTCAACAAAACCGACGGGCTCAGGAAGGACTTTGACCTGGACATCATCAGCCTCAAGGAGGAAGGCACAGAAAAGGTAAGCAGGTCTCTTGAAAAAAAAACACGGCAAAAAGCTAATCGGACAAGGGCATGGCTCCTCAGTTTGAATCTCCTGTGGTTGGGGTAAAAAACCCCAGTATTCTCAAGTGATTTGAGTTGAAGTTAAAGCAGAGCTGGTAGGATTGGCTTTTTATTTTACAGTGTGTACTGTGCATTTCGAGGTATGGGAGAGGAATCTGGGGCAGGCAGTACTTACCTAATGGGAAGAATCACTTTAAGTGCACCTCATTCTCAATTTGTGCCACTGCAACTGTGGATGGTAAATTCATACATAGAGATAGATAAATTTGTATAGAAATGCACAGATAAATGTGACACGAGGGAGAGAGGAAAGGAGGTGCTCGAGTAATAACCTCAACAAAGTGGAGATGTTGAGAATTCTCCAGGTTTTTAAGACTGGATTGGTTCTTTTTGCCTTTCCTCAGCCCTCAGCCATCAATATGGGCTGCCCTGGGGGTGGCTGCTGTGGCTGTCCCAAACCCCAGCACAGGTGACAGCAGCTCCCGGGGCTGCTGGCCCTTGCTCTGTGCGCTGGCTCAGTTCTGGGTGGTAATTGCTGATGGGTTAATTGAGACTTTAACTGTAATTGCTCCCACACAGCTCTCCAGACGGCTTCTCTTTTCATTTTTAATGAAGCACTCTGTTTATTTTTCCCTGTACCAAGGCTGCTGGCGAGGGTTCTAATCATTTATATAAAGTGTGGAAGAAGGTTTGTACACAGATAGGAGGTGACAAAACCCTTCGGGCTGGGTCTTCCCACTCAGCCCTTGGGTTTTGATAGCGGCTCTCATATTGCAGTTTAGAGACAACAATCTCTCTGAAAGCAGGAATTTTCCTGGCGGGAGAAGTTTATCTCCACTTGAGACACTGTAATTCCAAAGACTATAAAGATCTTGGCAGGATTCAGCTTTCTCACCAAAATCAGGGGGCTTTAATTATTATTTTACTCCTTGGGAGTTGTGCTTTTCCCTTTCTTTGAGTACAGGGCCCTGGCTGCAGCAAAACCGGTCCTTTCCTCAGGTGTCATCCTTCCTGATTCACCTAAAATTTACCATAAGGGGTAAAATTACACTGTTTTGGATGTGTATTGGCATCAGCTGCAAAGTCTGATTTAATGTGCAGGGTTGGGGGTGTTTTTCCCCACACAACCCCCTCAGTGCTGGCAGCGTTCGAGCATTATTGCCTCAACATTTGGATGAGTGTGTTATTAGCTCCTTACAGCAAATAATAGAGATGATTAAGTGGGTGCTGTCATTCACTAACATATGGAAATTGGGACTAAGCTTGTTTATAAAAGATGTAAATTACCCCAGGAATCTCATCCCTCTTTGAACATAAGGTGCTTAAAACACAAAAGTGGGATTTGGAGACCAGCTCCACGCACTGCTCCCCACAGGACTTACAACCCCTGGGTGCTGTTCTATGGGGAGAAGATAAAAACTGCATCCAGCAAGTTTAAAGTGCTCTGCAGTCATGAGACAGAAATTTTTTATAGTGCTTAGAATTGTATTTTGTCCATGGTTCACAGAGATCTCATTATTCCACACCCCTCCCTCCCTCCCTCAGTTTAAGAAGGTTTTGGGTTGGTGTTGTTTTGAGAGAATAGACCGGTGTAAAATGCCCTCTAGAACGCTTTCTGTGTTCTCATGAAGCACATACATACTTAATAACCCAGTTTAATCTCCAGAGGATCAGGCTGAGGCACAAAGGCCCTCTCCCCTCGTTCCTGGGGAGTAGATCATCCCCTGACATGCAGAAGCAATCTCCCTTTTGACTGCAGGCATCTCGTGTTCTGCTGAACTGATTTAAAGCAAATTACAGCTGGTTCAGAGCCCAGGCTCGCTGGGAAGGGCACATGACACCTCTCAAACTTGTCACTAAACTGCAAAACATCCCCTGGACTCCCCACAGTGATGTCCTACCTCAGCCTCGTCCTTCCCACGCCCTCTGACCGCCGCCCCTCCAGCCAGGGCTGCCCTGCGGTGCCGTCCCTTTGCCCAGACGTGCGGTGCTCTCCTGGTGTGCTCTGTGTGCTCTGTGGCTGTGCTGCTCCCTCTTCTCATGGTTGTTCTCCTCTTTCCCTGCTGCCAGCCAACAAACACATTCCAAGTCAGCAACAGTGAGCAGAGGGGCTCATCCACCCTGGCGCAAATCCAAGGGCACTGGAAATTACTGCATTCCTGGCTCAGGCTGTCATAATAGCCAACATTTTATCTTCTGTGTACTTTCCATATCAGCTTCCCAACCTGATCTAGTTTTGGAAACAAAGGGAATGACTGACAAATGCTTGGCACAACCTTTTTTTTTTTTTTTTTTTTGGCATGGCTGTCCCCATTAAGAATTTGGGAAAAAAATGAAAGTTTGTGAAAGGCAAAAGCAGTGGCACCCAGGGACACAAACCCCGAGTTTGCTTGAAATGGTTGTGCTCTCCACAATGCCCAGCACAAACCAAACTGCCTGAGCCAGCTCCTCGCCTGGAGCACCTCACATCAGCCCTCAGCCAGGCTGGGCACGAAAATCCAAGGGCAAAAACACTGGAGATGCTTCCAGACTGCATTTAAGTTGGGTAAATACTGAGCTGAATAAATCACATGGTTATAATTTCTGCCCGCACAAGGCATCGATCCAAATCTGCTGAAATCACAAAGATCTTCCCCAGGGGCTTTGGATTGGGCAGTAAATACTGGACGTTTCCACTGTCTCCAGGGCTAGAAAGGAATTTGCTTTTGGCCACTGATGTTTGCTGAATAAATACTGCTCAGGGTGTGAAATGGTATCACCTTGATAGCTCTGGCATGTGCAGGAGTCCGAGAATGACAGAATAATCTTTGCTAAACCTGCTGAAGGCACAGGGCAAGCAAAAGGCCAGTGCATCCATCAGTCTGCTCCAATGTAGTTATTCAGGCTCTTGACCTGTTCTATCAGAAGAGAGAGGTCTTGCCACGTGTCTCAACTCCGCCATTGAAAAAATACTTTAAAAAATCATAAAAATAGACATTTGACATTTTTTAGCAGGGAACAAAGCCAACATGTTCCACTTCAGTAACCAGCTGGCCACCCCAGCACTGCACTGCCAAGCCTCGTACCCTCCCTGCTCCTGGGTTTGCATTCCTGCGTTTTGCAGTCGTTCCCTGGGGTTTCCAAACCAGCCCTTGGTGTTGCTGCCTTTCTCCGAGCTCCTGCCCTCCTCCAGCACTCGGTCCCTTCCTGAGGTGACCAGAGCCCCGAGACCGGTGCTTCAGGGGTTATGGGGATTAGGGCAGCCTCTCACCCGCTCTCCTCTGTGCAGATTGGGGTCTGGAACTCCTACAGTGGCCTTAACATGACGGACAGCAACAAGGACCGGTCCACCAACATCACGGACTCCTTGGCCAACCGCACGCTCATCGTCACCACCATTCTGGTAAGGCTCCCCAGATCTTTAGATTTAGGGTCAGGATCCACACACCCACCCATGGGATTGACTCAAAAACACCCCACTGCCAGTGGAAGACTCCCGGGAACCTCTGCCTCCAAAATTGTTTTGCTTTCTCCAGCGTTTCAGAGACAAACCCTGCGCACTTTTCTCCCAGGAGAACGAACACACACAACCACTCAGCTTTGCACTCAGTGCTCATACATCCTCTGTTTTACTGAAAATGAGACAAAGAGGGCTGAAAGAAAGTGGCAAACAGCAGACAGACAGATGGAGTCATTGTTCTTACTGTGAGGAATGGAAAAGGTGTAACTGGGTACTCGGGAGCTGCTCTGCCTCGTGCTTTCCGCCTGCCCAGTAAGGCCACTTTTTTTCAATTGCTCTGCCTAATTCCTCAGGAGGAGGGAAAGAGCTCAAAGGCTCCCTTCCACACTACTTGTCTATTGCCAGAGGTGTTTTGCCACATTAAACTGCTTGCCCAGATCTTCTTCTATCCAAAACTCTGTGAAAGGGAAAGCAAAAACACACTTTGCAGTCTGCCTGTGCTGTTCTCCATTCCCTCTTTGCTCCATTTGAAGACTTTTCTCAGCAAAGACTTATTTTTCACAGAATATCAAATGTTAGCTTCCCCTTATGGCTTTTCTCTCTGGATTTAGGATCCTCTCTCTGTCAGTATCCCTTCCTGTCCCTTGGAGTGGGACAATATAGGGTCCAGACCTTGGGTCTGAGTTTGGAACTGCTGGGCACAACTGGAATTAAAGCTCCTGGGAGCCACAAATTGTCCATTCTACTGAAAATTAAGGCCCTTATGCTCATCACTAATTCATGCAGTGAGTTTGTTGACACACCTAGAACAGCTTTTAATGCACAGGGTAAATCGCTGGTTTCCATGTACTTGCAATCCCTTTGGAAAACATCACCATCATGTCGAGAAACTGATCTAATCCGAAGCAAGCCTCACGTCTCTCGCTGCCTGTCTGCTGTCTTTTCCTGCAGGAAGATCCCTACGTGATGTACAAGAAGTCTGACAAGCCCTTGTATGGCAATGACAGATTCGAGGGGTACTGCCTGGACTTGCTAAAGGAGCTGTCAAATATTTTAGGCTTCATCTACGAGGTCAAGCTCGTTTCTGACGGCAAATACGGAGCCCAGAATGACAAGGGAGAGTGGAATGGGATGGTCAAGGAACTCATAGATCATGTAAGACTGAACCCTTCTCTCGCTATTCTGCTTTCACCTGGGGTATTTTATAATGAAATCTTTGCTGTGGTTTTCACCTTTTGGAGCCGCTGCTGTGCCTGTTTTGCCACCCATCAGAGTGGGAATGTCTGAATGAACAGTTTGCAGGCGTTGGGGGGAAACCTCCATCAGTGGCCATGTCCCAAATTTCCCCTGCCTTGTAAAAAGAGGAAACGGAGTGTCACACCCCCAAAATACCCTGGAAATGTTAAATTTTGTTGGCTTTGAGACAAATTTGGCTTATTTTTTAATGCTTGGGGAAGAAATGGAGGGAATTGCGGTGGGTTTGCTGAACGTGAAGGAGATGAGTGTTTTCCCTTTTGTGTTCCCAGAAAGCTGACCTGGCTGTTGCTCCTCTCACCATTACCTATGTCAGAGAGAAAGTGATTGACTTTTCCAAACCCTTCATGACGCTGGGAATCAGTATCTTGTACCGGAAGCCCAATGGGACCAACCCCGGCGTTTTCTCCTTTTTAAACCCTCTCTCCCCGGATATTTGGATGTATGTTCTCCTGGCCTGCCTTGGAGTCAGCTGTGTCCTCTTTGTCATTGCCAGGTAAGGCCAGGACAGATTCCTAGATGCTCCCACAGCCTCTCCCCTCGCAGGTGTTGGATGAGCTCTGGAGCACAGGGGTGTCAAACCATCCTAAGGGGGTTATCCAATCCTAAAACCTTTTTGCAAAGGCTTGGTATTTTCTCATCAACACTGCTGTCCCTTTTCTGTATTGCACTGAGATTTTGCTTTCCCTAAGGGCTGTTCCAAGAGAAATATCCAACGGGATGCATCAGGAGGCACCACCCCAGCAGATATGTGCTGGAAAGCAGTTTGTTACTTGCATGTAGGCATTTCCCTTTTCCATTCACGGTGCACACAATTCAAAGGTAAAAAACCCAAAAGGTGAACCGAGTTTTGCTGGAGGTCCAACCTGAGAGGTCTTTTCCAACTGAAATTGTTCTGTGAATTACAGGAGGAGAGGTCAGGGGTTAACTTCCCGGGATGGCCTGAGGTGACAGAGGAGTTTATCCCTCCCTGGCAGCTGTGGGGCTGTGTGCAATTACTCCTGACTTCGCCAGGCTCCTGCAGTGCCTCACTGTACCATAAATAATAACTCTACTGTACACAACCCATGATCTCAGTCATGACTAATCTGGAGTCTGCTCCACTCTGACAGACTGACTTTTCTGCAGTTGTGTGCCAAGACTGAAAACATCCCCCAGCCCTCTCCACCTCAGAGCAGTGGAAGGGAACACAAATGCTTTCCTTGAGCTGATGCTGGAAAGCAGTGCTTGGTTACATTCAGCTGCATGGGCTGAAGAAGTGAAATTGTGTTCATGTTAATTTGGATTTACACATTTTAAGCTAAGATGTTCTTGCAACCCACATCGAGACCTGTCCATGTCTCCAAATACATCAAGATTTCTGTAAGATTTGCAAAGTGTTTCAGCAAATATTGATCGGTTTTAATAACCCCAGAAACCATCCACTTCTCAGCACTGCCACAGTAAATTCAATGGTTACCCACATTTTGACATCAGTTCCTGGCAAACAAATACTTGGGAATAATTTGCACGGACTGGTATAATCCTCCTGTAATTTCTTTCAACTTTTCAGCAGCTGAATAATTTCTCCTTTGTCTCTGAGCCTTACGTAGCCCTGTCATTGTTACATTAATTTTTAAACTCAAACGCTGAAGTTTTTTATCACTGTGAAGGGTTGCAGACTGGCAAAGCTCTGTTCCAAGCACACTGGCAGTGGATGAACGAGGTGTTTTCTGCCAAAATTCCCCTTTCTGCTGATGCCATGTCAGCTGTGCTGTTACGTCAGTGAAGGTAGAGCCAAGTAGCTGAGTCAATAATGTCACACAGAGCCTGTGGAAAAAGGTGCTTGGGTGACCTTGAGCATCTCACCTTTGTCAGAAACCTCAGCACAGCTGCTGCTGAAGAGGGAGAAAACCACAGGAAAAAAGGCCAGGAAAACAGAAGGTCTGAGCAGTGAATTCTGCTGAACTGCAAACCAGAGCTCAGCGCAGCAATAGGAACACGAGAACAAAATCAGCTTTTGTTTTGAGGCGAAAAAGAGACAGACAGCCTGCTAACACATTGAAACATATACCCAGAAAAACCTTCCCAGTCTGAGAGACAGAGCTTTGCTGCCAGAATTTCATGGCCCCTTTCTAGCAATGGCTCTCTTGCTCTTTCTGTGATGGAGACATTTGTGTCCAACTCACTGAATGTGGTGGTTTTCTGAAACCCTGCAAAATCCCAGCCTCAGGCTTCCCAGGCAGGTCAGGCAGAGGGATTTATTCTTCTTCCTGCCCTGTGTGAACACTGTGGGGGTAACTCGTCACTCCTGAGGCTGTTGGCAACCTACTGGTCCTAACTGGGGGTCTCTTGCCAAGGATGTGTTTCCCTCTGTGTGCGTGGACTGAGTTGGGAACAATCTGGCCACTCCACAACACCTGCTCCCATTACTCCAGCACAAATCTGAAACATAACTTGGGAATTGCTTTTCTCGTGATGGGTGCATGCAGAACTGTTGTAACTTGAACCTGAAAACTTTGTCTTTTGTCATGATTTTCGCTACTCTCATTCTGGGTATTGTGCAGCTGATGGCATCCTAAGCTACATCCTCTCCCAATTAACGGGTTCATTATTACCAGACTTCATTACTCCAGCTAAGCAAGGCACTCCGCTCTCAACCGTGCATAAATGCAATGCTTAATTATATAGTTGCAACAGTAATTAGAATGTTGGGTGAGGCTGTCAATTAAAGCTGCATTCACACGCTCCATGAGGAAGCCACGCCGCACCGGGGAGCCAGAGCGGGCACCCTGAGGGGGAACGGTCCTTGGGGTGCTCCTGCTGGGTGTGTGCTTAGCCCAGAGTTTCTTCCAGGGATCCCTCTGCAGCTCCCTCCCCGCAGTGCCCATCCCGTGTCCCTGGGCTTTGGGAGCTGCCACTGCCCCCAGCGCCTCCCAAAGCTGGGAGAGCGGGATGCTCCTAACGCCCAGGCTGTGGGGCTGCTCCCGTATGGCCCTGTCCTTCAGAGTGGGACTCCACGTGCTGGGGGCCCTGCCAGCTCAGAGTATCCGGTGATTCTGGGAATGATGGGCAGCTGCTGCTGCAGGGAGACCACGTCCAGCACCCCCAGGCAGCGAGCGCTGCTGCCCTGAGAGGGCTGCTGCTCCTTCCTTGTTCCCGAAACGCTTCCCAGGAGCAGCCCCGTGGCTCCCAGCAGTGCCCTGGGAGTGGGGCAGGAGCCGTGGGGCTGTGGCAGGGAGGAGAGGAGCAGCAGCCCCATGCCAGGCCCAGCAGTGTGCCATCCATCGCAGCACAGCTCCTCCGCAGCTGGCACGGGGCAGTGACGATGTCCTGGGGCCAGCCCTCCATCCCAGGCTCTCCTTTGTCCCGGGGCCAGCCCTCCATCCCAGGCTGTCCCTTGTCCCGGGGCCAGCCCTCCATCCCAGGCTCTCCTTTGTCCCAGGGCCAGCCCTCCATCCCAGGCTGTCCCTTGTCCCGGGGCCAGCCCTCCATCCCAGGCTGTCCCTTGTCCCAGGGCCAGCCCTCCATCCCAGGCTCTCCTTTGCTGGATGTCCCGGGGCCAGCCCTCCATTCCAGGCTGTCCCTTGTCCCGGGGCCAGCCCCCCATCCCAGGCTGTCCCTTGTCCCGCGCACAGCCCTCCATCCCAGGCTGTCCCTTGTCCCAGGGCCAGCCCTCCATCCTAGGCCCTCCTTTGCTGGATGTCCCGGGGCCAGCCCTCCATTCCAGGCTGTCCCTTGTCCCGGGGCCAGCCCCCCATCCCAGGCTGTCCCTTGTCCCAGGGCCAGCCCTCCATCCCAGGCTCTCCTTTGCTGGATGTCCCGGGGCCAGCCCTCCATCCCAGGCTGTCCCTTGCCCGTTCCTGCGTGGTGCCGTGCCGGGGCGCGCTGCTCAGCAGGTTTGCTGTGTGTCCTCTGCTCGATGTTTACAGACTGTTTCTGTTGACTGCCACAGGTTTACACCATACGAGTGGTATAACCCCCACCCGTGCAACCCAGACTCAGATGTGGTGGAAAACAATTTTACTTTACTAAATAGTTTCTGGTTTGGAGTTGGAGCTCTCATGCAGCAAGGTACACCGGTTACACTTCGGTCTCGCACACGTCCCACAGTCTGCTCAAGGGCTTCTGTGCTGGTAAACTCCACCCTCTGTAAATGCAGCATGTACTGTAAAACCTGATCTCACACACCCAGAGTAGCAGAAGGGATGAGCCATGAGCCACTGCCACAGGGGAACCTGTGCAACCCCCACCAGGAGGAAGGAGGGCAAGCATCTGAGAGGAAGGGGAGCAGACAGGACCACACAGGAGTTCTGCAGCTGAAATGTGAATTAACTGCAAGAGGGATATGAAGTGCTTCACGCTGAAGTTGAGTTTATTGGTATAAGAGGTTTGGCAACAGGAAAATATTGGGCTCCATCCCAACACAAACAGCCTTAGCTGCCCTGTAAGAACTGTTCCAGCTGCCAAACAAGGAAAGATGCTCTTTCTCCAGAAGGGTTGTTGAGTTTCTAGGCACTTGTCAAACGCGTTGTTTAAAACCAACACCAAACCCTTGTTTTCTATGGCTTTTCTGCAGGAATGAGTCCCATCCCTCTGTAAATGCATCCAACCCCAGAAGCCTTTACTCAACCCAGTCACAAGCCCCCGTTGCTGATGGTTTTGGTAACAGCTGACCTTTTACTCAGATGCCAAGGAGGGGCAGTGAAGCTTACTCCATGTGGGAACTCAAATAGACCTGTGTACTAAACACATTTGTTTATGGCATTTATGTTCTAAGGTTTCCAATTAAATCACTTTTCACCAAAACTAGGGGCCACTGAAAAGAGAGAAAATGTTTTCTGACAAACATGTCAAGTTGAATCAAAGCTGAACAAAAAAGACCCCACTCCACGACAACCAAAAAGGCAAAGCCCAGCAGTACCTTGGTATTAAATTCCTAAACATTTAAGTAAGGAATATAAAACCATCTCTGCATTCATACAGGTACAGTTTATTCTTTCCTCTTTAACAGACATGAGTAGCAGTAAAAAAAAAAATTAAAAATAAAGAGGATTTTTTCCTAGATATGGTAGAGAATAAAGTTTGTATTGTACTTAAGATGCACTTGCTTTTAGTGGTGCATTATTGTATTGAGAGGATATAGAGCTTCCCCACAGAAATTGCTTTGAAGGAGGTTGGATGAAAGAAGAGCATTTCTGCTTTGTTTTGGAGCTTTTTGGTTTTGTTTTCCTTCCAATTGGTCAGGCTGAGGTTTTACAGTATCAGGCAGGTGTGTGTACCTAACTGTGGTTGCCCTGTGTGTGAAAGTGCCCCAGGATTCTGTGTTTCCTGTCCTGCCTTTTTTGGAGTTTACCATCATCCACAGCAAACTGTGGGATGCAGTGTCTGCTCGTTACCACTACCTTGGGTACATGACAGTCAGCCCCAACCAGACTCTGCTTGTCTTTTAAGGAGATTCAAAACAAAACCAAAGAAAGAGAGAAAAAGAAAGAAAGGGGGGAAAAAAAACCCAAAACATTTGTAAGGCAGCACAAATGTTTCCATGTGCAAACTTGTGGTGTGATTGTCTGTGCATCATGGTCACGTGAAGAGTTTGGACATGATGTGAGTGGTGGTGGAAGTCTGGGTCTAGCGTTGCGCTCCTCCTCCTTGGCAGCAGCTGCTCGTTATGCTTGACTGGAAGCCACTTGTGATTAAATTTCAAAATGTGATGATCAGACTTTCTCTTTTCTACAGAGCGTGAGCAAAGTCTGGATCAGGATTGGCTGTCATGTCTGCCATAAAAAGGCACTAGAGAGACTTCAGCAAGTATTGTCTCTGCCCCCGGGTCTTGCTGGCAACGTTTTGATTTAGATGCTGCTTCCCCTGTTTTTCCCCTGGAAGTCTCAGATGTGTTTGCATCCTCTGAAAGCATCCAAACAGGGCGCATTTCATCCAATCCATCCAGGGAAGCTGTCACTGTCAGAAAGGAGAGCTGCGCCTCAGAGCCAGGGCCGGGGCAGGCGGGAGCAGCCGGGGCAGAGAGCGCCAGGGTGGAGCGGGGGGATGGAGCAGATCCCAGGCTGAGCCCCCAGCCTGGGCAGCAGGAAAGGGGGATTCTTCCCCTCTGCTGAGACCCCACCTGCAGAGCTGCCCCAGCCCTGGGACCAACAGCCCCAGCAGAAAGACGTGGAGCTGCTGGAGAGAGTCCAGAGGAGGCCCCGGAGCTGCTCCCAGGGCTGGAGCCCCTCTGCTCTGGAGCCAGGCTGGGAGAGCTGGGGGTGCTCACCTGGAGAGGAGAAGGCTCCAGGGAGAGCTCAGAGCCCCTTGCAGGGCCTAAAGGGGCTCCAGGAGAGCTGGAGAGGGACTGGGGACAAGGCATGGAGGGACAGGACAAGGGGGAATGGACTCAGACTGACAGAGGAGGTTTAGATGAGATATTGGGAAGGAATTGTTCCCTGGGAGGGTGGGGAGGCCCTGGCACAGGGTGCCCAGAGAAGCTGTGGCTGCTCCTGGATCCCTGGAAGTGTCCAAGGCCAGGCTGGACGGGGCTTGGAGCAGCCTGGGCTAGTGGAAGGTGACCCTGCCATGGCAGGGGTGGCACTGGGTGATCTTTAAGGTCCCCTGCAGCCCAGGCCACTCTATTATTCTATGACAAACCAGCGCTTTTTGCTGCCCCGAGGCACTCGGAAAGGTGGACTCTGGAATAACCATGGGAAAAACGAGATGCTGCCCCACTCGGCTCAGCCAGGAGCAGGGTTTGCTCTCACCTCCCCAGAGCAGTCACTCAGTGCAGAATCACCAGGCTGTGGTGCTCAGAGCCCAGTGAAATGGGCGTGTTCTTTCCCACAAACATGGTTTTGCTTCAGGGAATCACAGGAGGTTTGGCATCTCCCCCCACAAACGCAGCACAAGGGATTTTCCATCCCCTCCTGAGCAGCGCTGGCACATTCCATGTGTGTGGCACAGCATCAGGGGCCAAGTGGAGGAATTCCATTTGTATGGCTGCCTAAGCTTAAAAGCAAGAATTCCTTCAGGATGATCTGAATCAGCACAGTTACCGCAGTTCAGCCCCAGCTTAGAAAGAGAGAGCAACGAGGAAATATTTCATCCTATAAAAAAAAAAAAAAAAAACAAACACCTAATCTGAAAAGGAAGAAAGCACAGCAGAACCCCAAACACAAACCCAGACAGAGCTACAGCTCTGGAAACAACTCCTTTTGGACTGGAAAATTTCAAGTGAGAGTTTTTGCCTTCAGACTGCTCTCGCTGTTTGGCAGTTCTGTCAACACACTCCAACCCTTGGGCTAAGCTTAGCTCTGACCTTTAAGAGACACAGCTCTGCATTTACAAAGCCAGCTCCAATCTGTTTGCTGGTTGGTGGGGAAGGTTTTACCCTTTCGGTCTCTGCCCCAAAAGTCACATTCAGAGTTTTTGCAAAATCTGAAAACCTTCTCTGTAACATGTTGAAATTTCTCGCAGAACTCACTGAATAGCTGGGGAGACATAATATGTCAACGTGTTTTTCCAGTAATAAAAATACATTCGTCATATCAAAAGCTTTAGCCCTGAGCACTTTGTTCACAGGCACTTAAGTATTTTCTTAAGTCCATCCCTCATCAGCAAAATAATTATGCAAAAACTTAACTTTGAAGTCAAAAGTCCTCAGGTGGCAGCCTAAGAGCTCTGCTGAACCAGATCCTTGAATCCCACATCATGGACAGAATTCAGTGGGGATGGCCTCCCCAGAAAAGAGCAGAAAGTTTGTCTCAGAATGCTTGGAAACACCAGTATCTCTGTGGCTGAAATAGAGGTTATCCGAGCTGCCTGAAACCATTTCCGTGCAGGTACCACGTGCTGCTCTGTGGGGATTTATGGCAATGGCAGAGACCTGCTCAAACCTGTTCAGCAGTAATGAGAGTTAAATACACTGTCCAAAACTTTGCATCGCCCTGAGGATCCGAGGGATGTGCCCATCGACCCTCTGATTTCTCAGATGTGGAGCACACATTGATAGGAATGTGGGGGCTGAGCTGAGGCTCACTGGAGGTCACTGGAGCTGCATTGATCTCCCTGTTGGTGCTGAGATGTGTCGATAGGAGGCACAGGGCAGGCTCCTCCTGTGAGGTATTTCTGTCAGCTAGCTGTGAGCAGAATAGAGTTTGCTAAAGAGCTCTGGTTACAAAATCAATTGCGGTGTACGGGCACAAAGGGACTCCAGAAGCAGACAAAAACACCAGAGTAGCTTGCTGGGGATGTACAAGGTTAATATCACAAGGATGGCTAGCTCAGAGAGGTAAGGGGCTCAAGGATAATTCCATTTGTCATGTATCATGGCACACATCCCCTCCCCGGTGTGTTACCATTATAAATGTCAGCTGTGCATCTGTGAGATTGTTGTTGAAATCATTTTATCATGCTACAGCTCATAAAAGCATTGTGTGCCTAAAACCAGTCTGTGGTATCAGGAAAGGCATCCTTCAGCCTCATTTTAATATGATTGTTTTGATGGTGTTGTAACAGGATCAGAGCTGATGCCCAAAGCTCTTTCCACCAGAATAGTGGGAGGAATATGGTGGTTTTTCACCTTAATCATAATCTCATCCTATACTGCCAACCTGGCTGCCTTCCTGACCGTGGAGAGGATGGAATCCCCCATCGACTCGGCAGATGACCTGGCAAAGCAAACCAAGATAGAGTACGGGGCTGTCAGGGACGGATCCACCATGACCTTCTTCAAGGTAAGGCAGCCCTGGGAGGCGGAGCCGCAGCATCCCGAGGGTTTGGAAGGGTTGGGAAATGCATAATTCACCCAAAGCCAGAGCCACAGCATCCCGAGGGGTTGGAGGAGAAGGTAAATACACCAAGTACCCACAGCCACAGTGGATCCTTCAGCAACAGGAATGTAAAACCCAGCAGATTTCCCCCTGGAAAACCAGCCTGGTACTGAACTGCAGTGAGGAGCAAACCCATCTGCCTCTGCTTGGAGCCAGGGCATGGGCATGGGGATATCCTCCTCCAGCTGGGATCCTATTTCCTTCCAGCCACCTCACTAAAAAGCCGCTGGAAAAGTCTGCTTCCCCTTCTGGAAGTCACATTTTCACCGCGGTAATTCCACAGGCAAATGCAAGTTGGTTTGTCCCTTTTTCTAATGCTCCATGGTCAATATTACCCAGACCATCAATACAGGGGCCACACACACACCTGAACACATCTGCAAGTGACAGACAGTTTTCTGTAGCTAAGTGTTTGGTATGTGACTGTGATAATTGTGTTCTTTTTGTTTTTTCTTCATTATTAGTATTAATTACACACAAAATGGATAATCTCATAAAATGTCAGTGTAAAAGCCGACAAGCTATAAATACAGAACACATGCACAAAAATCCCGTGACAGTCAGAATTAATTAGCAGCTTCGTCAGCAGTCTCAGCAGGGAAGTCAGGCTCAGGATGAGCCCGGATCAGGCTTTTCCCTGAGGATGGTGTTTATGGAGCCCCACACGCAGAGCCTTTGAAGGGGATGGGACTCTGGGGGAGCAGCAGTGGGACAGAACAACATCTGTGCCAAGAGCTGCCCCAGCCTGACCCTGCCCCACCTCAGCCACGAGCCCTTCTGAGGGAAAAGGGATAATGCTCACCCAAAATGTTCCAATCGTGGGAGATCTGAGGGTCCAGAGGGGGCCACAGAGAGGACGAGGGGCCTGGAGCGTCTCCCTTATGAGGAGAGGCTGTGGGAGCTGGGCCTGGTCACTCTGGAGAAGGGAAGGCTGAGAGGGGATCCCATCAATCCATACAAATATCCCATCAGTGCACACAGATATCCCACCAGTGCACACAAATGTCCCATCAGTGCACACAAATGTCCCATCAGTGCACACAAATGTCCCCAAGGGCTGTCAGAGGATGGTGCCAGACTCTGCTCAGTGGTGCCAGTGACAGGATGGGGAGCAGTGGCCATGAACAGAAACACAACGAGTTCCAGCTCAACCTGAGGGAGAACTTCTGTCCATGGAGGGGCAGAGGCCTGGAGCAGCTGCCCAGGGAGGGTGTGGAGTCTCCATCTCTGGGGATATCCCAAAATTCCTGTGTCACCTGCTCCAGGTGACTCTGCCTTGGCAGGGGGGTGGGACTGGGTGATCTCCAGAGGTCCCTTCCAACCCCAACCATCCCGGCATTCTGGGATTCTGTGTAGTCTGTCCCTGCTGGTGCTGCCAAGGGTGAGCTGCCCCTGTCAAGGCTCTCCTGTGGCTGAACAGAAATGTTTCCTTGCTGAAAGAAAGACACCAACTACAGCATTTTGCTATAGTCAGCTCCTGAAAAGATGAGCTGACATTTCCACTGAGATGGAAACCCACCTGGAGATATTCCTGTAAGGCAAGCTCTGGATTCTCCTCTGGCACTTCCATGCCCAAGCATGCTCACTGCCATTGATATTCTGAAGTCAAATTTAGCTTCAGAGACAAAACTTCAAAACCTGTTGCATCCCAATGTTTTTAGAGGAAATAGGTCCTGAAGCTCAACATGAGAAGTTCAGAACAAATTTCCTAGAGCTGTTTTCAGTTTTACACTGATTTCTTTTTGCACCATTAATTCCTCAGGCAGAAACATGTAGGCTTCAAAGCATGTTAGCTTCTAAAAGAAAACTTTCAGGCAAGGTGGTTAAATATTTATGCACTACATGTGCCAGCTTACTTGTGCCTGAAATACATGTGCACAAAGCACAGGGGAAGGACGGTGCAGAAACTGGGGATGGATTCCCTGGCACAGGCACGGTGACACAGTGAAAATGCATGAAAAATGCAATGTATCACACTTGTAAACACTCAGTGTTTTATCAAAGGTGTTATGATTTTTATTACGGAATCGTCTCCAGATCCTCACAAGATTAGGGGTTCCTTGTCCTGCCCAAAACTTGAAATAAAAAATCCTGAAGTAGGTCTCTGTACACAAAGCAGCTACTTCTGTCTGCAGAGGAAGGCTCTGACTTTGCCTCCCTCAGGCTGTGAAAGGCTGCAAATCTCCTAGAGCTGAATGAACACACACCCCAGGGGCGGCCTGGGAGCTGGGAGAAGGCAGCAGGAGGGAGTTCGGGCAGCAGTTCCTCCGTTCCCGCACTGCACCCGGGGTACAGCACCGTTAAAGCACCTTTGCCGTAACATTCCCGACTCGGCCTCTTTTCTGGGAGCTGTCCTGTCCCCGGCAGTGCTGAAGTGCTGGGAAGGGCGAGAGGGAAAGGAGGGATCAGCGCCAGCGGCGCGAACACCCTGGGGGAGTGAGGCGCAGGGCTGGGGTGCCCCGGGAAGGGTCATTCTCTCAAGCGCTTTCTGGGCTGCAGGAGGTGATTCGGCAAATCAAATAGTACTAAAGCCAAGGGATGCCCAGAGGAACAGATTTTTTCAGACCAACATTTTTTAGAGAAAACCACGACGTTCCTCGCTGGGGACAGGAACAAGGGATTGACATGTAGGACACGAGAGGCAAAGCCCAGATCCCTCTGGGTTTCAGGACTGTAAGGGACACACGCAGGACAAAGGATTTCTGGAGCCGTCAGGCACAGAGAAAGATCCTGGCACAAAGCAGACTCTAAAGAGCTTTGATTTAGGACTTTGTGCTCAAAGTAGCAGCAGGAACCCCTGGAAGATGAGATTACACGGTGTAACTGCTGGATGGGATGGAGATCGGGAAGCAAATTAGAAAAGCAAGGTACTCCCAGTGCTTTTCTGAAGGCTCCATTTGCATTTATTCAGGCTGCTATCACTCTTAGTGAGTGGTGCCTATAATGCACGTACTAACACCTGTGATTGCCACTGGTTTGGAATGCCTAGCACCAGTGTCCTTGTTGCAATCGTTTCCCCAGTAAAAAAAATTATTCTAAAGATGGAATATTTTTCAAGGAAGTTTCTGCAGTGACTCTGACTTTTAGCCAGACGGGGGGCAATGATAACAAAAGCAATTGGAATTATCTGGGGGGGGGGGGGGGG
>VZTE01005592.1:143874-155774 GCA_013397775.1 Eulacestoma nigropectus
AGGGGGAATGGAGTTCTGACTTTGAAAGAAACCTCAGAATCGGCCTCCTCCCTGTATAGAGATCCCAGATCTGGCCAGCGCAGATGAAAATACCCCAAAAACAGGGCCTGGGCAGCTCAGGACAGTTCAGCCTTGTAGGAGGGCAAGCCAGCAGCACCCCAGGCAGCATTGCCCTTCTGTGGAAATGGCCAGGTCTGGGAGAAGTCCAGCTGAAGGCAAGATGTTTCCCATCCTCAAGCAGTGATGCACATTTATTTCTCCAGACTGCTGCCCTGCTCTGTTCCCAGCACGCCCATAAATTTTCCACTGCTTTCTTGCCCCTCCGTGATAACAGATCTTAATCCTGTGTTGCAGCTCATGCCAGCTCCTGCCTTCTGAAGTGCAGATGTGTTTCCACTGAAATTAATGAAAATTCAAAGGGCACAATTTGGCACAGGATCTATCCTGAAAAAAATGGGAGCTGAGTTGAGAAGCCAGGATCTTTCTTGCAAACTCTTACGAATAAGGAATACATCCTTCCAGTAAATTCACTGTCAGACTCAGTCTAGTGCATAAACATAGCATCAATTTCAAAAATTTTCCCCACTAAGCAGTAAAAATGGTTTCTACTTGTAAAGAGCCACTTAGCCACCTTCAGAGTTTAGTGGTATCCTGTGGCTTGCCAACCTGAGGGGGAATTCAGGTGACTTTCACAGATGTCGAATATACAGGTGGGGCATATTAACATTTAAAGCTCAAAGAACCAGAAAATCAGCTTCTCACAGGACTCTCCCCTGAAGCTGGTGCTTAAAACTGAGCCTGGAACCAGCTGAGATGGCTGTAAACCAGAGACAGGGCCTGAGGGACTGAGGAGACGCTGCCCTCAACGCTGTGGCAGAAGGATCATGTCTGATTGCAGTGGGAAGCACGAAGCAGGAGTTTTTTTGGCTTGTTTCTCAAACTTATTCCCTGAAGCACATGACTTTTAGGCAAGTGATACCAACACAAGAGAGGCAGATGAATGCTTTGTTCATCACCAGGCTCTTGGAGCAGTGGGTGTGCCCTGACGGGCAGGAGCGGGGTGTCCGAGGGGCGGCGGTGTCCGAGGGCAGCAGTGTCCGAGGGCAGCGGTGTCCAGCTGCATTGGCTCAGCTGCGTGGGTGCTACAATCCATGGAACAGCCTTGGCCCAGAAAACTTCAGAGCACTTCACAGCCAGGCTGGTAATGAAGTTCCTGGCACTGCAAAGAAAGCGGGAAAAGAAGGAAACTCCTCAGCATAAGGGCTGGTTAGAGGGAAAAGCTGTGGGAAGGAAAACCCTGCCACCGATTCCCTGTCACTTCAAACGTGGTACTGGCATTGAGGCTGGGGAGGCTGAGGAACATTTGGCAAGGGCAGTTTGGGTGCCGGTGTGATTCTGCTCCCTGCTTTTCCTCCGCAGAAATCCAAAATCTCCACGTACGAGAAGATGTGGGCGTTCATGAGCAGCCGGCAGCAGACGGCGCTGGTGAAGAACAACGACGAGGGCATCCAGCGCGTGCTCACCACCGACTACGCCCTGCTCATGGAGTCCACCAGCATCGAGTACGTGACCCAGAGGAACTGCAACCTCACCCAGATCGGGGGGCTCATCGACTCCAAGGGCTACGGCGTGGGCACCCCCATCGGTAAGAGGCTCTGGGGCTGAGCTGCTGCGGAGCACACCCTGAGGCAAAGGATTCAGTCAGTCCTGGGATCTCAGAAACAGGACACGGGGAATGGCTTCACGCTGACAAAGCCAGGGCGAGAGGGGAGATGGGGAAGGAACTGTTCCCGGGGAGGGTGGCGAGGCCCTGGCACAGGGTGCCCAGAGAAGCTGTGGCTGCCCCTGGATCCCTGGAAGTGTCCCAGGCCAGGTTGGATGGGGCTTGGAGCAGCCTGGGACAGTGGAAGGTGTCCCTGCCCACCTGACTGGAAGGGCTTTAAGGTCCCTTCCCACCCAAACCATTCCAGGATTCTGTATGTACCCCAAAGAAAACACTGAAGTCCCTGATGCAGAACCTTGCAGCTGATCCTCACTGTTCTTAGGTGTTGCTCTGAGGTCCTGAAATAACCAAGAAATTCATCTCCTTTAATGCAGAGCTTTAAGACTCCCAATCTCTCTGAACTCTCTCTGGCAGACCTTTTCTAGCCTGTCCAGTGCCCTTCCTGAGACCTTCTAATTGTAGAGCATTAAAAATTGTGTCAGATTTTTGTGCTGTGCACTTGGGAACAATTGGCACTGGGGAGACCAAATTTGCCCTGTGTTCATAGAATTACAGAACCACAGAAGGGTTTGGGTTGGGAGGGATCCTAAAGCTCATCCAGTGCCACCCCATGCCATGGCAGGGACACCTCCAGCTATCCCAGTGTGCTCCAAGTCCTGTCCAGCTGGGAATTGGTTCATCCATCGCTTGGCAGAGCAGATATAAATAAGGGAGGAACACCTCTGCACTGGGAGCTGTCATTCTTTGTGGTGCTGAGCACCTCAGACAGACTGTCACAGACATGACATCCCAAGTATATTTTTCCACTGGCTGTGTGAGAACAGCCTTGGCACCCTGAGGAAAGTGATGCAAAAGCTGAAATCCCCAAGAATGACAAACTCATGGCAAGAGTTTCCTTGCGGTTATAAAGCTGCCACACTTTAAACCAAGAACAATGAAGGAATAATTGGAACAGATGGCAATCCTCAGAGACAGTGCAGCCATTGGAAATGCAGCTGTGAAATATATTTATAAGATGTTTCTTGTATGAGAAGTGCACCTTTATTTTTTTCTTAAGAAAACCTGCAAAATTCAGGGGAATAGATATCCCCGAGCACTGTGGAATAATCCAGCACCATCAAGCACCTCATAAACAACTGATTTCATAAACAAGATAAACCTGGCACTATTCAGAGGGACCCCCAAGGCTCTGTTTTTTCTCTCATAACATTGAAGAGTATTGATTGCAGAGGCTGTATGGAAAATAAAAAGACAAAAAAGGCTTGTCCGTGCCCCTTAACACCAAAGTTTCAGCAAGGCTTAACTGGCCTGCAGGGGAATGTAAAACCACAGGGCATTTGCTGCTGCAGAGGAATGCCTGGCACGCCAGAACTTCCAGTGAGAGAGCTGGGCAGCACCTTATGGCTCCCAAAGAAACAGGGAGGAGAACTGTTGAATCCAGGAAATGTATTATTTTATCAGAGCATCTTCTGCAAGTAAAATACTGCAGTCATAGCCATCAGGAGAATTCCTTCCTGGAAAGGGTGGTCAGGCCTTGGCAGGAGCTGCCCAGGGAGGTTTGGAGTCCCCATCCCTGGAGGTGCCCAAGGAAGGCCATGAGGTGGCACTCAGTGCTCTGGGCTGGGGACAAGGTGGGGATGGGGCACAGCTTGGACTCAATGCTCTCAGTTCTTTTCCACCCTCAATGATTCTGGGATTCTGTGATGTGTCAGGGCAGGTTTAACTCCAGGATCAGTGCCAGTGCTGATGCAGGTAATTCTAGCACTAAAGCTCTTCCCAGTTCTTTGGGAGACTGCTAAGAAAGTAGATAAATGCACTTCTTGGCCTAAGAGGTTTGTTAATAGCTCAGAGGCCGTGCGTAATGTGCTGAATATTCACAGAGGTGTGGAGATGGATCTGTGGGTGGTGTTAGGGCTCACCAATAAACCACCACCAGTGCAGCTCTCCAGGCACTCTTGACAAACTCTAAAAGCCCATGCAGAAATATGGAGGTGCCTGTTACCCTGCAGATGAATTGTGCTATTCCTGATGGCAACATAAACACCACAAGAAAGAATGAACAACCCCACAAATCCTGTGTTGTGACTCCGGCTGCTTCTTTTACCTCCCAGCTGTGTCCTTCCAGACGGGGGGAATGGATGAGTCCTGCAGCCTTACACATTGCAGGGGACAAGCCTCTCCTGAGGCACAGACAATTCTGCTCTCTCTTCTGCGAGGCACTGCTGTTTTCAGTGGTAATAATTCCCCTCTCTGTGCAAAGCCAGTTTTTGGAGGTGTTTCTGGCCTGTTTTCCGTGCTGTTATTTTTGGGTCTTTAACAGCAAGCACAGATCCTCCATTCTTACAGCAGGCACGTTTTTCTCTCAGAGCTGGCTGCCTCCAGCAGTGCTGGTCTCTGGCTGCCCAGATGATTTGGGACAGTCTGACACATGTTTCCTGGCAGCTGTGGCCACAGCGTGGCCCAGCGCTGGCAGCGCTCTGCCCCGAGGAGCAGCTGAGTGCTGGCACAACAAATGAGGAACTGCAATGTTCCTCACGCTGGTTCTCCTCAGACAGGGCTGGGGGATGAAGGGAATGGACAGCAGGGAGGGGGACACGTATTCATGGAACAAATATTTTTAACAATGTCCTGCACAGCAAAATAAGGAGGAAAACTGAAGCTGTGAGGCCGAATTTCCAAGGCTATTGCGATGCATAAGGACTCAGGAGCGGTGCCTCAGTGAGATTTTTCTGAAGTGCCGCGTGATCCCCGGAGTTCTGGCGCACAATCCGCCTTAGAGCTCGGTTTGCCTTGACGGGGTTGAGTTTGCAACACCTTTACTGTGCAGCAAGACATGACTTTCAGTGAAAATCTGAGAATCACACAATCACAGAGTGGCCTGGATTGGGAGGGACCCCAAGGCCCATCCATGGGCACCTTCCACTGTCCCAGGGTGCTCCAAGCCCCATCCAGCCTGGCCTTGGACACTTCCAGGGATCCAGAGGCAGCCACAGCTTCTCTGGGCACCCTGTGCCAGGGTTCCCCACCCTCCCAGGGAACAATTCCTCCCAATATCCCACCGAATCCTGCCCTCTGGCAGTGGGAAGCCATTCCCCCTTGTCCAGTTGCTCTATGTCTTATAAATGTGTTCCCAAAGGAGGGAAAAGGGTGGGCAGGAGTAGCTCCATAGACACAGGGCTCTCAGCACTGCATTTCAGCCCAGACTCTGAGTGTTTCCAGCTGTAGGGAGTCCAGCATGGCAGGATTTGGGAGCACACATGTGCCTTTGGAGCCCAGCAGCCTCTCACAGAATCACAGAACTTTTCTTGCAAGTCCCCCCTCCTTGCTATCACAAAATCCTGCTCCTGCAAGGAAAGTCCCTCTCACAAACACAGGCTGCGGGATTTTGGAAGGTGGAGAGGTGGAGCAGAGTGTGTGAGAGCGAATCTAAACAGCCTGAGCCACCCAGTGTGGCCAGACATTGCCCAGGCCCATAAAGCTGCAGAGCCTGCACACACATCATTTAGCAAATGATGGCCTGCAAACCAAAAGCATGAAATGTTTGCTATTTTCAGCTTGCAGGGCCACTATTGTTGCCAATCACAATAAAAAGGACTGGTCCACACGGTGTTCTTACAAGCTGTAGGTAGCTGAGGTGGAGCTGTGGGTGGTGCGGGCGTAAACGAGAAGACAAAGTGTCTGGGAGACCGTGGGCTCCTCCGAGGCAGGCTCTCATCTGCATGCAGCAGGAGGAACCAACAGATGCTGAAGTCAATGGAAGGGATGCAAAGCAGAAATTCTCAGAGCGCTCACAGCAATAATCAGACACGATGTGGAGGAATGACTTAGCAAGAAAACCCACTGCCAAGGCTTAAATAATCCTCACTAGGGGACCCTAAAATCATCATGAATTCTCAAATAACTGCCCCAGTGGAGCCTTCTGCTTCCCAGTCCCCGGGGCAGACACCAGCAGAGATTGCCCTTCCCGTCTCCAGCCTTTCCAGCCGGGATAGTCACTCCCGTGACAAGGGAGCGCTTCTGCCCCAGGGTGGTGGCGGCTGCTCCCCGGCAGCGCCTCCAGGCCTCGCTGTCCCCTTGCAGGGTCCCCGTACAGGGACAAGATCACCATCGCCATCCTGCAGCTGCAGGAGGAGGGCAAGCTGCACATGATGAAGGAGAAGTGGTGGCGAGGCAATGGCTGCCCCGAGGAGGACAGCAAGGAAGCCAGCGCCCTCGGCGTGGAGAACATCGGGGGCATCTTCATCGTGCTGGCCGCGGGGCTGGTGCTGTCCGTGTTCGTGGCCATCGGCGAGTTCATCTACAAATCGCGCAAGAACAGCGACATCGAGCAGGTGGGTGAGCCCTGCCCTGGCCCTGCCAGGCTGAGCTCTGTGCCTGGGGAGGCCTCTGCAGCACAGCCCTCCTTGCTGGAGCGTGGAGCTCGTGCTGCTGAGCTCTCACCAGGCGTTCCTGGCTCTAATGACAAATAATTTATTAATAAGGACAGGGAAGTGCCTCACCCACGGTCTGATTAGTGCTGCTTAGCGGGGCAGTGCAGAACAAGGGCAATTAATTTCTCAAACAGTTTCTGCTTGAACTTTAAGACTGCAAGCATAAATTACGTTGGAAAGGAATAAAACACAACCGGGCTGCTGGTTTTTTATGTGGCATTAACACGAGCCCCTTGAGTAGCACAGGAAAGCACGTCCAAATCCCAAGAGTCATTTTCCTCATGCTCTAGAAAGCATCTTTTTTCAGAGCCAGGGGTTTACAAGCTGTGCTGAAGGATGCACTTCAAAGCAGGGAGAAGTGAGAGAGAGTGAGAGGTGATAGATGCCACTGTAAAGTAAGATTATGGAGCCAAAGAAATTCTGGTTATAGCTCCACTGAAGTGCAATGAGCAATTTAAAAGGGCAGAGGGAAAACAAAGGAAATGCTGTGTGTAAATCATGCCTTGAGCATTAGAGCGTTTTGTGAGAAGGGATCAATCCTTAAAATTGAGTGTAAACACCCATTTAGAGAACCACCAGCCCCGTGAAAGAGGCAGGGCCATTTTCGCACAAAAGGCATAAAAATGTATTGGCATCTTTGTTTTGTTCATGTCTCGGGAGATCTTTTATTCAAACACGTTTCGGAGAACAGTTGCAGCTAATTAAAATATTTAGTATAATTAAAATATTTAGTATAATTAAAATGTTTCGTTCGAGTGCTAACATGGTGCAGAATATCCTGGAAACTTTTCAGGAGCCTGTGCAAGGCAGTGCCTCCCTGAAGCCAGGACTAGAGCAGACCTAAAGCTTTAGACCAGGGGTGTTAATTTATTGAGCAATATGTGGGGTGAACAACACAGAACCCAGGGCTGCACACACGTGTGCACACCCCCCATTGCTGCACCTGCACTGCTGCTGCACAGCAGGGTATTACCCAATAATTAGAATCATTAAGTGAGTTAATGTGGCACATCCTGCTTCTTTTCCAGAAGCAATTTCACAGAGAGCCCGATACCAGTGATTCCAGTGTTTCTCTCTGGTTTCTCTGGGATTGTTTTCTCCTTTCCCTGGTGAAATAAGCGGCTTAGATGGGAGATGCTGTGCAGGGCGTGTTATCACTAAGCTAATCCAAAGCATTGTTGAATACGATCTGTGACTTTTCTGTTTCCATAACTGGAGTCTCTTTTGATTTAAATGGCTTTTGAATCATTCTCATGCTTGTTTTCAGTTTTGCTTCGTTCATTTGTTTACTTTCTCCATTTCTCTTCTCTTGCATGCAAGGCCTTTTGTTTCTTTTACGGACTGCAGTGTAAGCAACCCCACCCGTCCAACTCCACCTCTGGCACCACCTTATCCACGGAGTTAGACTGTGGCAAGTTAATCCGGGAGGAGCGAGGGATCCGAGCACAGCCCTCGATCCACACCGTGTAGTCAGGAAGGACCAAGGTGTGTCTGGGGAGAGCATCACACCCAGGCAGGGCTCAGCACTGGCAAGGGTTAACACAGGAGATAAGCTGATCTAGAGTAAATCGCCAAAGCCCTGAAATCCGGGCAGTTTAAATGTGTATTTAAACAATACCCCATGGCCAGCAGGGAGCTGAGTAGAGCGTGGCGGCCTTTCAGAATTACCACAGTCTCTCATGTGCAATTGTCACCTTGTCATTTCCTGGGGTAATTCACCTGCTTCAGGTAAGAAAAATTATTTACCTCCTTTTCTTCTCCTCCCCAACCCCAGCTGAACAGGGGCGGCCTCGTCACTGAAAGCAGGGAGGAACATTCATCTTGGCCTCTGCTGCAAGTGGGCCAGGCAGCTCCTCAGGAACCTCCCAAACACCCTGCAGGGCTCCATTAACTTCCTGAACCCCTGTTACAAGCAGCCAGAGATGTTGAGCTGGCATCTCTTATTCCCTGTGTCAATATTTAATGAATTTTAATTCCTCCATTTAAAATTCATTAGTCAGAGCCTGCAAGTAACTATCATAGCACAAAATCAGACCCATCAGTTAAATTTTATGCCACGTAACCATCAAGAACATATTCAACAGGAGCACCCTCAGGCAATACCCGCACAGACCATTAACAGAGCAACTCCTCTGTCTTGTTTGAGCAATTCATGACGTTCATTCGTGACAGAGAAAACTCTTCCGTGGGAAAATCGGGATATCAATTTATCCCAGACAGCAAAGCCCTGGCATTGCTTTGCATATTGAACCCCTGGTGGGATGTTTTGTGTAGGAGGCTGGCACTGGATGTGTTTTACACCCTGCAAGGACAACATCTGGATTTCTTCCAGCCCTCAGCCAGTCGGGGACTGACAGAGCAGGGGACAATGGGCTGGATGTGGTTTTGCCACCAAAAAACATATGTCAACAATTTGAGATGCACAAAGTGCACAGAACCGCCAGCTCGTGGGATGTCATGAACTGTGGCAAACCCCAGTGCTTCCAAAACCTTTTATCTGCATCCCATCATATCCCAGCTCCCCAGCAGTCTCACCTACTCATCTCCCTCCCCTCACCCCTGTTTCATGTTTTCCCGCTCAGTGGAGCTCCTGCTCATCAAACAAGTTGCTGCTCTGTTTTCCTGGGGCCATTTCTGCCCCCTGCTGCAGTCAGGGGAGTTGTTGGAGTGGACGCCTTCACACCCAAAGTGTGAAACCCTTGAATGGTTTCTGTCGTACCTGGCTCCTGAGGAAAGCCAGAGCAAACAGTGCCCTGGGATTTCCTCTCATCCCTGTTACCGTTTTTACGGTTTTGTGACAAAGCTGTGCTGCTCGCAGCTCGGCTGTACCAATTCTCCTCTGCTCATCTGGGGGTGGGAGTTTGTGCTCCACTCCAGATGCTGCAACAAATTGTCTTGCTCAGAATGGTCTCTTAACTTGCTTGAGTGGGGCCCTGAAAGCTTTGGTTCTCCATAAAATGCTCCTTCTTGCCAGCAGAGACCTGAATTAGGTCCTCTGAATACCTGATTTAAGAAGGCACTTTTTATTTGCAGCTTCCCACTAGAAGAGACTTAAAACTAATTAAATTCAGCTTCTCTCAACTCTCAGAGGAGAAGGAAGATGCCTAATGTGTTTATCTCCATCATTGCTCCACGCAGGAAATCCTCTGGGTTGCAGCTTGGACCGGTTTTGTAATTGTTCCTTCGATTGCTGCTGCATCCAGAGCGTTTCTGTCACTGGCTGGGTAAACATTTTCCCAGCTGTCAGTCCCACAGCCCCGCTGGCAGTGACAGCCATCGCTCCCTGGGTTTAGCTGTCCCCACAGGCTGGGAGCAATTCCCTGGGAGAATTCCAAAGCAGCTCCTGCTGGCCCTGGCAGAGCCCCATCCCTAGCTACAAAAAGAGTTATCAAAAACCGTCTCTGGTGTTCAGACCATGTGAGAGACCAGCAAGCAGCTTCCCTGATTTTTTTCTTGTGAACAGGGCACAGGGAGCAGGTTCCTGCAAGTGGGGAAGAGTTAAATTAATCCATGGATTACTGTCTCACTGTTCTGACAGTCACAGCTCAATAGACTCTGGCAGATTAAAAGAGTTAATTTGGGGATCTCCTCCTGCCATCAGTGACAGAATACTCACACAGATCCTTAGTGTGCCCTGGCAGCAGTTTGCTCACTAAGAGAAACTAGTTTGGATATTTTGGGCTATTTTTCCTTCTGTGCACAGATAAATCCATTTTCTTTCAGCACAAGACACAGGTCAGTGTCCCAGCTATGGGTGCAGGAGAAAAATCCTGACTTCTGCGCTTCCTCCTCTGTCTCTGAGCTGCTCAGGAGTTCTTCCAGAATGAAACCTGCCCCACATCCTTTGATTTTCACAGTTCTCAGCACTTCAACAGAGCACACTGGGTTTGGGGGTGGCTTTTTTATTGTTATTTGGTTGGTTTTGTAAGGTATTAGTAAAATGCCACTGAAATGCCTTGTCCCCAGTGGTAGCCCAGCAGCAGAAGCAACAGATTGATAAATCCTGACTACAGCTCCTTTTTTCCGTTGTTTCTAGTTTATTTTATGTTTATTTATTTCTTTCTTTTCAATTCTGAATCTGTAATTCTCCTGAAGCTTAGCACAGACCTCTGCATGGCAGTGTAAGGAAGGATTTGGGAGCTTCATGACTAAGCTTTAAGAGCTGCTGAAATGACCAAAGGGCACAGGGAAAGAGTCCCACATCACACGGAGAGCAGAACCTATTCTGATTTTAAAGGATGACATTTCCTTTTACATGCCATGGCCTGCAGCATTTTGACACTGCCAGAATGAGAAAGTTAAGCTGGCTGAAAGCAAAATGTTAAATTCATTATTAAGTTGTAAAAGGCATTGCTCTGTGCCCACTCTGCTCTTGTTCCGGGCAGTGGACTGAACAGCATGGAAAGAAGAGGGGTTTTAAAGCAGCCCTTTCAGTCTGGCCACCTGAATATGAGGCAAAAGAACAGGATATTATTACCCTTTTCAATCGAATTTTAATGCCAGCATCCCCTTTCTGAAGGCTGCTTTGCAGGTGCTGCTCAGAGGGCCATGTCCTGGGCTTCCCCACGGGGTGTGTTCCTTGTCCAGGGCTTTCCTGCAAATCCCACACCATTCTGGCTGAGGGGGTGCTCGCTCTGCACCGCTTTTCCTAAGAATAACTTGACATCTTCCTGACAGTAATTATTTTAAAATTCCAGGCAGTTGGATGTGGAACCACCGGGCACTCCACAGATCAGACATTAAAAACCTCCCAGCAATATGTTCTGTGTGTCTGCCTGCAGATGCAAAAGGATCTTCATGGGGCTGTTTTGTGGGGATGGATGTGAAAGGCGTTGTGGTTATTGCACAGTCTGAGTAATAGGAATCCGCTCGGAAAATTAAAATGCCAGCCTATTAACAAGGCAGTAAAATGCACTCTCTCACCTGCAGAAATTAGCCCTGTCTGCACTCTGCAGAGATTCAATACAACACATTAGGAGGGTAGTGAGAACGACGGGGAAAGAAAATAAAAATAAGCCTGATCAATCCCACAAAGGGTTAATAGGATCCTGTCCCTATTTTCCACGGGTAATCCAGATTTTAAAAACTCAGTTAAAGCTGAGATCACAGGGAGCAATAATCCAGGGCAAGTCAGCCACTCAGAGCATTTGGGTTTATTCGTTTGGCAATCAGTGGTGCTGCTCTCCAGAAAAGCCTGGAGCAACACAGAAAGGGTGTTCGGAGGATGCCTGCTCCTCCTGCTGCTTCCAGGGGGAAGGAGCGCAGGAATTCCTGGATTATATTGTCAAAAGGAGGGTATTTAAGTGATAATTGCAGCAGCAGAGGCCTGGCTACCACAGCTGGAATTTGAAACAGCAGCAGTGCACTGCCCTGGCTGTGCCTATTGACTCTGGGCAGTGGCACCAATTAACGGGAGTTTAATTGACCTCGGAATTGTAGATGAACAAAAATGGAGCACCTCAGAGAAGGAGCATGTTGAGCTATAAATCTGCCAGAGTCTGGGATCTCAGCCTGTGTGCAGCCCGGCCCAGGAGGACGGGGTGGCACACACAGGACACGAAATTCACACCCACACTGAGGCACTGGGGGCAGGAGCTCGCTGCAGAACCAGGCTCACACACTTTATTCAGCTCGGTGAAGGTAAGGGGCTTAAAGCTTTGTTTCCCCCTGCTGCCATCACTTGATTTTGTATATAAATAATCTATTCATGTATACTTGCACAGAACAATTTTTTTTTTTTTTTTTTT
>VZTE01005592.1:155810-256490 GCA_013397775.1 Eulacestoma nigropectus
ATAAATAATCTTTTTATTTTTATTTGCACAAAAAATTTTTTTTTTTTTTTTTTTTTGCAAAGCCAGATACTTCCACTTAAAGGCTCCTTGTGTTTCTTTGTGTTATATGTAGTTATTCCAGCTGTGGATTTTAAAATATGTTTCCTCTTACCCCAAATGTCTTTGTTAATGTTGTGATGGTGGGAAGAACAAAGATCTCTCCTTTCTTTCTAAGCCATTCAGCTCCCTTACTCTTGTGGTAATTATCTCCTTTCTTCAACACACAATATTTGAAAAGATTCTTACCAAAGAAAAGAAGATTGAGGGCTGGGCTGTATTTTAGAAATGTCTGTTCCTTTCATGAGGGGAAAATAACCAAACCACAGAGAAACCTTCAAAAACTCTTCTTTGTTTTCTCTAGCACGCTCATGGTTTTTTGTGACTAAGGTATATGGCGTTTAAAACGAGATCTTTCCTCTGCTGAGGTCAGGGGGAAATGACAAAGGGTAAGCTTGGGGATGTGAAGCCACCAAACCATCCCAAATGTGCCCGCGGGGAATTTCGGAAACATTCATAAGCAGCTTTAGGTGAGCCAAAGCTAAGTGAAAGTCAGCGGAAGCTGAGTGAGGCAGAAGCCCCAGAGATGTGTGCAGTGACCTGTTGTAGCCGGGGGTTTATTCCCAGCTGGATGTCCCGAGGAGCTCCCTGAGCCCGCTGAGGGCCCAGGCTGGTCCCAAGCCGAGCTCTGCCGGGCTCTCCGCGCTGGCAAGTGTTTAATGCCATCCCCTCTCCCCACAGTGTCTTTCTTTCAACGCCATCATGGAGGAGCTGGGAATCTCCCTCAAGCACCAGAAGAAGCTGAAGAAGAGGTCGAGGACGAAGGGGAAATCGTCCTTCCCGAGCATCCTCACCTGCCAGCAGCGGCGCACGCTGAGGAAGGAAACCATCGCGTGAGCGGGGCAGGGGCAGCACCGGCGGGACAGAGCCACCCTGCCCGAGGGGACAGTGGGGCCCTGCTGACATGGGGACACAAGTTCCCGGTCCTCAGAGGCTCTCTGTGGTTCCTTTTTTTAATCTAGAGGTACAGCAGCCGACACGCTCGCCTAGACTGATGTACTCCTGATCCTCCGTGGAGCGTCTGGCTCTTCCTCTGGGCTGGATTTCTCTGCTCACCCGATCTGCATCTCTGTCCCCCCCCCCGTGCATCGCTGTATGTGCTTTCTAAATAAATAAATAAACAACAGACAGGGTTCTTTTTTCCAAGAATCTGNTGCCCTCCCACGATGTCCCCCTGCCCCCCCCCCCGTGCATCGCTGTATGTGCTTTCTAAATAAATAAATAAACAACAGACAGGGTTCTTTTTTCCAAGAATCTGGGAGTGAACCTTTTCTTTTCCCTTCTGGAGCAAAGATTGCAGCTCCGCTGAGCACCGAGAGCTCAGCTCTGCTGAGCACAGTTGTTCAGGAACCAGGCCCCAGACACCAAAGTGGAAATTCACACCATTAACTCACGACCTGTGACTACAGAAACGTATGAAATACAAGGGTATCCAGCAACAAGGCTTTTTTCTTTTCTCTGGTGTTGTAAGGAACACTGCGGGCTCTTTTCTGTGAGAAACTTGCTTTCCCCCATCTTCTCCCTTTTCCATTTCTTTTAAAACATGATTATTTGGTAATATCATAGCACCAGCTGATATCATCAGCAGGTGCTGGTGTTCAAAAAGAAAAATCAAAATCCCACAAGGAGTGATCAGTGAGCCACACTGACACAGTCACACTGCCATATCCTCCAGATCCTCATGCCAATAAAGCAATTCTTGACTTGGAAATGAAAATCTCTTAGAAATTAGGGCTGAGATTATTCAATTCATAACACATAATTCATACCAGCAAGACAACAGAAGGTCTGGCCTGGATTGGGTGACCCCTCCACGGTGCAGGCAGGGAGAATTTCAGCCTGGGTTTAGGGTCATCAAAGGCTTGTTAAGGACCCCTTCCCTCACCCATGGAGGGTCAAGCTCTTGAAGAAAGAAATTCATCAGATTCAATCAGATTAAGGCCTGGTTTTGACAGACTCATATTAATTCCTGTTCATTTCCGCCCACTTACTTAAAAAATAGTTATTTCATGCAAATGCTTGTCAGGCAATGCAAAACTCCCTGGATTCTTCTTTCCCCCCCTCTGAAAACAGGAATTATAATTGCAGTTTTCCAGCATTTCCTCTGGAGGGTGTCTGTCCTCCAGGAGGTTTGGGACAGTGGGACAGGAGAGAGCAGTGTCCCTTTCAGGTGCCTCCAGCGGGAAGCTGGAACCCCGGTGCCTGCTTTGGGAAGCTCAGTCTGCTGCAGAGGCTGGTGAGCGGCAATTAGGGAAAGCAGCCCCTGGCTGTGAGAGCTCACAGAGAATCTTCATTTCATTTATTTGTGTCACCATCAGGTGGCAAACAGACCTTGCAGACCCCCAGCACCACTGGGATGGTAGAAAAGCAGGTTATTATTGGAACAATGATTGAAAAGCAGGTTATTATTTTCCAGTCCTGTAACCCTCTTGCTCTGCCATCCATGGCCCTCAGCGAAGGTATTTTTAAATGACTCGCTTAAAAGTGATAAAAGATTTATGATCAAGCCTTTTTTATTATTTTTTCCTGTGGCTTAGACCTTGAGATTAAAGAATTCCAAGTTCAGTTTTTTAAAATCTACTCATGTTTGCGGGAAACTAAGAGACAGCACTTTGTTTGTTACTTTTTACAGTTGTACATGTGGATGTAGGAGCAGATAGGACTGCAGTGACCTTCTCCCTGTATCCCTGCAAATCCCATTTTCCTGCCTCTTTCCCTGCATGGCAGCAGAGAAGCCTGGTTAGAGATCAGGAAAGCCAATGGCCTCATTAGCTCTCTCTCCTGGCAGCAGCAGGATGTTTATAAACAGAAATACAATTGTTTGTAAAAGAGAAATACAATGTTGATGGATGCTGCTGAATGTGTCTCATGCCAGAAACGCCCTTGTTTTAGTGTCAGCTGATCTTTCCCCTACATCCGTGGGTTTAGGAAGGGTTATTTAGCATCCCTGTTTCCCTTTCACTTTCCTGAGAAAGCGGGAAGGCTCAGTGGAAAAGAAGGAATGCTGGGAATACCTAAGTGGCTGTTGGAGAGCCACCCCAGGCTCTGCTTATCCCAAAGAATGACAATTCCAGAAGCACCTGGACAAGGTGATGCTGTGCTCACCCACTCTGAATCCCATGGAAGTGTTTCCATAGCCCTTCCCAGCTCCCCAGAGCTCCAGAAAAAGGGGATTTTGTCTCCACACACGATGTGAGACACCTGTAGCCAAGGCTTGCAAGAGCAGAGCGGGGCTTGGATACATTTCCCAGGGCTGGGCTCCCAGGAATCCTGGAGCTCCCCTCCCTGGCACCCAGGGACTCTCCCTCTCTGGGGAATCGCACTCAGCAAACAGCTCTGGCAGGCAGGGAGGGCTCCTCAGCTCGGGAAGTGCCAGGAGAGTTCTGGGGATGGGGCAAGTGCCAAAAGCTGGGATGCTGCTGAGCTGGGCAAAGGGACAGGGTGAGGAACACTTGGAAGGTCACTGCTCTATCCCCGACTGCCCAAGGAGCTCCAGCCTGTGAATCATCATTGCTACTGACCTGTGCTTACTTACACGGGTAAGTACCAGGTCAGTGTATCCCTAGCACGTCTCTGAAGGCTGTGGGTTTGTTTTCTCCCTGTTCCACATTCCCCGTTTTCATTTTCAACCATCCTTACTCTGTAGAGAAATGGAACATGGTACAAACATCCCTGAGAGCTCTCCGTTCAGACCACCAGGCTGATCGGAGGGATGGAGCAGCTTTGCTGCAAGGAAAGACAGAGTTTTGGGAGAGCTGGGATTGTTCAGCCTGGAGAAGAGAAGCTTTGGGATGTACAAACTGTGGCCTTTCAGGACCTGAAGGAAGCCTGCAAGGATGACTGAGAGAGACTCTTGAAAAGGGATGGAGTGACAGGCCAAGGGGGAACAGCTTCCCACTGCCAGAGGGCAGGGTTAGACGGGATATTGGGAAGGAATTGTTCCTGGCACAGGGTGCCCAGAGCAGCTGTGGCTGCCCCTGGATCCCCGGCAGTGTCCCAGGCCAGGCTGGATGGGGCTTGGAGCAGCCTGGTCTTTTTCTTCCAGTAAAGCAGCATCTTCTGAGAAGACAACACCTTAAGTGTCCAGAGAAAGAAAAATGGGCTGCCTGACAAGCAAACAGGCAGAAATACTGCTACCAGAGCTCTCCTGAAGCACAGCCCCTTGTGCAGGTCAGCATGTTCGTGCTCTCCTAATTGCCAGAGCAGTGCTTTTCCACGGGCTAGCGGCTCCGGACGCAGACGGAGGCTTGGCCGCTGAAGGACTGATGTCTTTAGCAGTTCATCTCTCTAATCACAAGGGTTCCTAACTGCCCATCTAGCATTTTGTTATCCAGCAGGGATTGCCCGTTCCACTCAATCAGATTGCCTGGAGATTAATGCCCTGCTGGGAGGCACAGCCTGGGCTTTGCTCCCCGGCCGGGCACGGGGATGGGGGAACAGCCGCACCCCGCAAACCCTGCAGGGATCCCACACCCGGGAGGGGCTGGGGCTGCTCCTGGCCTCTCACAGGCACTGCACACACCCCTGAACCTGCACCTCCGCCAGAACAACGGAACTCAGAGGCTCTGCTGCTTTGGATGCATCCAAGGCTCCTCTTGTCAGGGGATGTGACCACAGGCAGTCCCCAGCAAGGACAGCTTTCTGTCAGCCACGCTTGTTTCCTGCTTCCCTTTCAAAATGAACAGAAAATTACTTCTCTTTAAAAAATTCAGCCCCAGGTTCATGACTGATTAAATAATCTTTCTCTGCTGATTAAGTCACTCTGAGCGTCCCTGGGGGATGCTCTGAGGCTTGAGGAAAGCTTTTCCAGCATGCTGTCACTGTCCCAACTCTTCCCAAATTGTCACCTCCCTCTCTCCAGACAGAAATGTCACCCCAGCCAGACTGAGCCCTGCAAGGGGATCTTTGCTCTCCTCTAGACACCAGAGTTATCTCCTCATTTCAGTGCATATCTGGAGCCCGAGAGCTGCAATCCTTTCAGAAGGCCCAGTGGTATAAAGCCAAATGTAAAGTTTATCTGACTATTGAATTAAAGACACCAGCTTGCCCACCTGTTGATGGCTAAACTCCCTTTTTCGGGTTCTGTTCTTACCATGCAAAGTGCCCACACCTCCAGGCCCCTGCCCAGAGCTGCACTGTGCATCCAGAGCTGGTATTTCAAGGGTCAAGGCTTGCTCAGGTAGGAAGAGAAATTACCTGGGAGGCCATCCCTGCCAGCAGCGCTTGGTGACAGCTGGCATTATCAAAACAAAATTGCTTTAAATAAATTCCTAAGCAGCGTGACCTATTTGCCACTTCATTATCTACAGGCTAAACTCAGTGAATACGTGGCCTTTTGTTCCGTGCTCCCTCTATTGATTTTAATGAGACCCGGTGCTAAGGAAGAGACGGTCATCAGGAGGGCTGCATTAATTATTTATTTGGCCTTCAGCTTCATCTCTGCGGGTTGTTACCAGTGTATCACCAGCAAAACTCCCTCACATCCAGGATTTCTGAAGCAGTTGAAAGCTGGGAACGTGGTGTCTCTCTGCAGCACAAGTGAAAGCAAATATTCCCACAGCAGCTTGGGGCTTCCCCTGCCACAGAGCCGGGAGAGGGAGGCTGGAGGGGCTTTTGCTCCCGGCTTTTCCTTGGACAAGGGCCCAGTGTCCAGCAGGGGCACCGGACGAGGATGCCAATGCCACTGGAGGACACGTGAGCACCAAAACTGGGGCCGACTCCTCATCTGCCCCTCATCCCCCCTCCTGTCTTTAACTAATCCGATATTTTAAGCTGTGTGCGTTATGCAGAGGCACCGGCTGAACTTGTTTGTTTCTGCTTTTGACTCCACTTCATGCCGCTGTCTGCCAAGCCTTGAGCAGCTTTAATTACCTGAAACTCATCCATAGTGTTTCAGCGTCGACTTCAGGCAGGTGAACAATTAAGTCTGATGAGTGACATCTAAATTGTTGCAGCGTGCAGGTGGTGGATGGAGCACACTGAGCCGTTCTGTGGGAGCCTGGGGAGATGCAGAGCTCATAACAGAGCTGATAATAGAACCCAAAATCTGCCTAATGCTAAGAGGGACTGCAAGAAAGAGTCTCAAAAGCAGTGATAGAGACCTGCAGAGAGGCTGGGTTTACACAGCAAAGAACTCCTGGCACAGTTCTGTGAATAAAATCAAACAGGACCTTGCTGTCTAAGCCATATTTCTGCAATTATTCCCATCAGAGTTTTGTCCAGCCCAATCCAGCCAAGGCAAGTGCAGGAAGTGACTAAAAGTGTTACCTGCATTTAGCTGAGGTGAACAATTCCCCCGGATTTTCAGGAGAATCTGCATCCCATTTGCCATTGATTAAGTATTATTTGGCAGGCTATTTCGGCAATGAATTGCTGACATTTTGAAAAGAGCTATTTGATGATCTAACACAGACTTAAAATGTGGCCTTTGATTTATACAAAATGCATAGAAAGTGGGAAAATTGAGGGGCTGAACTTCCTGCATCAGTCTTGGCTGATTTTCTTCTGCTTTCCTCACCTCCCAAGTTCTCTGTGGGGAGATTTGGGGAGATTTTTCAGGTACAGGCTTGAGCATCATCCGTTCTGCAGAGCTATTTCAAAACGCTAATAAATGATGATGCTGATCCAGAGCCAAAGCAGCAGCAAGATGTGCCGGTCTTAATATTCGTAGATGGTCAATGTTTATTCAACTCAGGCAGTGTGGGGGTTTGCTGTAATAAATGGCTGCACTTCTACGTTTGTTCAGGAAATCCAAATGCAGTTTGGGAGTTAAGGGTTGTAAAAGGGAGATTTTCCCTTCAAATCTGACCTTCCAGTGCTATTGAAATGAGCACAACAATTTTATATATATATATATATATATATACACACATAGGCAATAATCATTGGTAGGAGTGTGACTTCCCATCAACACTCGGGCTGAAAAGCTGCTCTATGAATTTCATGGAAAAGAGATTCCTCCCGAGGTCTTCTGTCTTAGTTTGGCTAAATCAGAAAGACTGTGACTGGTAACAGCCTCTCAGAAACTCAGCACTCTGAACCTGCAGGCTGCTCCACCCCAGAGAGAAGCGTGAATTTACAGCTTTTCATTGAGAGAGGCATGCAGTGAGAACCCCCAGGTTCCTCACAGAGAATTCAGGCGTGGTTGTCTCTCACAACAGCCTCTCAAGCACCCATCATCTACGGCAGCACTGAAACCGAGCTGCTCAGGCTGCAGTCTTGGCAGTGAGAGTCAGCTCCCATCATGCTGAGCCCTGCTCAGGAGAGGACACAGAGCCAAGCCAGCACCTGACACTTCCCATCCCCTTCAGACAGAAAGTGCAAGGGAAAGCAGAGGGAAATCCATTCCCAGGACTGGTGTAAATTGCACAGAGTGACCCATTCCAGAGGCGTTCAGCACCTGATCAAGGTCACCCCAGGCATCAGGGGCGCAGCCAAGAGCCACAGGCAGGAATGGCAAAGTCTCAGAGGAGTTCCTGAACTAATTTGTCTTCTCCTCCTTTAATTCCCTAAAAAAGAAGGAGGAAATCATGGCTATCAGCCCCAAGGTGCCCGATGTGTGTAACAGTCCGTAGGCTTTATATCCCCCAGGCGTGGTTGGCACTGAGCAGCGCCTGAGAGGACACTCCAGCAGCCGCTGGCTGTCACCTGTCTGTGGCACAAAGGTGCTGGAAAAGGCAGATTTGATGGCACTGCTCCGTGACTGGAGCTCTGCAAGGCCCATGTGCCAGCACCATCCATGGAACACCCCCCACCCTTCTGAACCCCGTAGCGGGACACTCCCTGCGAGAGCCTGGTCGCCAAAAACGCACCGAGGGCTCAAATAAACTTTTCTCTGACTTTGGCAAAGGTGATGAAGGGAATTGCAGAAAGCAAAGGCATTTAGACACCTTCCCAGTTAGTTTTTCCTTTGTTTTTAAGGTGATTTAAGCACAGCAGCTGCACTGACTTTTGTAAAGGGCCACGAGATCTTTTGCCCCATGCATAGGAAAGGGCAAAGCAATGTAAAATCTTCCATGGCACAGCTGATGTAAAATGGCTTTGTTCAACCCCAAAGCCTCATGCAAAAAAACCAGATTTTGCCATCCAGTGGAAAAATTGGACATTGCTGGTTCCGACTTGAGCCCAAACTCTGCCTGCTGAGGGCTACAGGACAGCTCAGAGGCCCTGAGGAGAGGCTGCTGCTTGAGCTGGCTTTGAGAAAGGTGCTCTTCACAACCAATAAAAATCAGTGTGTCTACAGGCAGTAGCTTGTACAGGTTCTCTACTGTTAAAAATCACAAATGCACTTTTCCTCTCCAGGTTCCAAACATGCAGATTGCCAGCAAGTAACCAAAACAAACAAACAAGCAAATAAAAGAAAAGGCCAAGAAGAAGGATATTGTAAAAAGCATAATTTGAACTGCACTTTTCCCATAAATTAATAATTAAAATATTTTAAAATAATCAGAAAAGGAGATTATAAGACAATTTTTGTTTTTTACAGATGCAGTGGTGGTTAAAAGGACCTGAGTATTCCCAGCTAAAAGACTTTACACCAGAGCATATTCCTGACATTTATCCGGCTATAAACAAACACCCACTGAAGAGCAGCACGTTATCCTTAATTAAACAACAACAGTTGGATGGGGGAGGGAGCAGGCGAAGGAAATAATAGTCATTTAGTATAACTGGGGAAACGTGAAGAGACTTGTAATGCAGCCCAGCCCAACCAGGGAGGCAAAACCACAGAAATTAATGTTCCAGGCACTAGAGCACAAACAGAGTCAGGATCAGGCACGGGGGCCGTTGTTGGATCAGTCCCCTTTTGTTGGTGGCACCACAGAGTTGTTGCATCTGTAATTTGAACAGAAGATAAAATGAATTTATCATCATCAGGGAATCATGGAAGGGTTTGGGTTGGAAGGGATCTTGGAAGGGTTCATCCAGTGCCCCCCCTGCCATGGGCAGGGACAGCTTCCACCATGCCAGGCTGCTCCAAGCCCCGTCCAGCCTGGCCTTGGACACTGCCAGGGATCCAGGGGCAGCCGCAGCTTCTCTGGGCATTCAACATATTCTTCTTTTTTCTTACAAAAAATAAAATATTCTTTAAGCTTTGCCCCTGCAGGGGAAGCTGGGCCACAGCTTTCCCAGGAAAGAGCAATATTCAATAACCAGGACTTTCAATTCATGCCGGTATTTTTGGTCTCTGGCACGTGATGGACCTGTAAGAACAAAGTGGAGTAATTCCAGTAATTCCAGAGGATGAGGAGCTTCATTCTAGTGTGGCTTTTAGACTAAAAATATACTGGTAATAACTGCACTAAATAACCATTAATAATGACTACACCAAACAACCATTAATAATGACTGCACTAAATAACCACTACTAATAACTTCACTAAATAGCCACTAATAGTAACTGCACTTGTAAAGGAGTTTTGGAAAAAGGAACTCAAAGTTTTTTCTTTCTCCACTCAATGGCTCCATAGGGGACCAGCTGACACGGCAGCTTTGCCTCAGGATTGCCAAAGAAGGAATTTAGGGTTTGGGCTGCCTTCAACCCACAAATTCCTCCTGGGAAACTCAGTGTTGTGACAGTGAAGATTAAAGGGAATCCCATTTTTGTTGGGATTCAGCTGTATCCCACCAGAGGAATCAAATAAGGAATGTGACATTAAGTACATCTGGCAATAAACAAAATTTGCTGATAAGTAGATTTGATATAAACCCCTGTATTGGTAGATTAGACATGTTTTGATATAAAATGTGGACAATCTAAAAGATCTGTGGGATGGAATATTGGAGTTTGTTGGGAATGCCTCCCCTGCCATGGTTGCTGTGGGCTGGGAACTCTCCCATTCCCATTCCTGTCTGCATCTCAAACACCAGGAAGTGAAACCCTCAGCAAGGGAAATTCAGATATAAACCCTGCGAGTTCGACAGGAGCAGGATGCCAAGGAATTCTCAAGCAATAACTGTTTTCCCTCCTTCATGATCCTCCTTGTCCTTCCACATTCATTGCCCTGCCATTTTTACTCAAAAGCCATGTATAAATTCTCTTTTGAACACCTATTTGTATTTTATTTGCTGAACGAAAGCATTTCCAGGTTATTTTCAGGTTGTGTTGTCCAGAACAAATGAGAGCAGCAAGCAGCTTCCAAAAAGATGGTTATTCCTATTACAAGGAAAGAATGCATCTTTTTTCCAGTGTCCAGGAGTTCATCCCTTGTCTTCCACCATGCAGAAGAATATTTCTGAAAGACACCAGGTGCTACCTACAGAATTGCATGTTCACATAACTTGTACAGCAGCATTTCTCAATGTCCCTTACTGAGGGGAATGACCAGAAATGATCACAAGACACAGAGCAGGCAGAGGAGAGTCCTTAATAATACAGACAGGAGGACAATAAAATTCAATAAAGAAGAAAAATTTTAATTTTCCCTTTTCAAAAAAAGAATCTCACCTAACTGAGCATGTAAGTTTGATGTTTCAGGTAAGACATTCTGCACAGGTATGTGGGAAAGTTAAAAGGCAGATTCAAAAAGCTTTGGATTGTTGTGCTTAACTCTGACAAAAAGTTCTAAGGCTTGAGATGCAAATTTGGAAATGGTTCACTTGGCACAGTGTCTGACAAGGGAGAGTAACTTCAAATTGAAGCTTTAATTAGCACAGCATTTAGCAACGTTATTAAGTTATCTTTTGTGGAAAAAGCCCTGGAAAGCATAATCTTAATGTAGCTGAGACATCCCAATTCCATAAATAAAAACGGGGAGGACAAGATTTATTATCCTGAGAAGCAGGGGAACATCCACTTTAATGCATTACAGCAGCAGCTTTAGATAGCAATTGTGGCAGTTCGCAGGATGCGTTTTCAGAGCAGTTCTTTGCATTAGCAGATCCCTGGACAGAGCCGCCCTCCAGCCGTCCTCCCTCCATCCCGGGCTCTCAGTGATTCCAGCTGAAAGGATTCCCGGCTCCAGAAAGGTGTGGCCATCAATCAGCGACTTCCAGGGCTCGTTTTCAGGTACCTGGAGGTGAATACCCACAGTGGCCTCACCCCACTTCGGTTCTCACTACATCTCCCTTTTTCCCGGGTCTTTGGGATCAGTCGGCCCAGAGGTGGGAAAGAAGGGGGATGTATTTATGCCTTGGGATGCATTCGTTCCTTGGGATGTATTCGTTCCTTTAGCCCATAACTCTGTGAGTGCCTAAGGGCACTTTCTAAGCTCTGGTGCATTCGGTGACAGTGCACCAAGCAGGGCAGCACAAACGAGGGCCACCGTGGGCTCCAGGCTAACTGGGACACGGCTGGAATGCCAGGGAAAGCCCCGGAGGGATCCAGGTGGGATGAGCTCCACAGACAAGACAATAGCTGGGTTTATGCCGGGAGCACAGAGCTGCAGGGGGGAGTAAATAACATTGCTGAGTGAAGGACATCAAATCAGGGTTAGGGAAGCTTTGCACTAATCCTGTGTTGTAATGACAGCTTAAAAATTTGGTACTTTGATGAGTTCTGAGATTGACTTAAAGCTCTTTAATTTGGCTTCCTGGTATTTAATCTTTTAACTTTGCATTCTTAATCAAAACTCCGGGCAGATCGTTAATCTTGTGTGTACAGACTGGAAGATTAGAGGCCTGAGCTGCCTCTGGCACACAGCTGGAGCCTCCCATTCGCCTTCTCCTGCCCTCACAGGCATTCCAGACCTGGGGAAAGGTCTGCGGAGAAAAAGGAAAGTCCATAAATATCCTCTGGCAGAGAAACAACTGGAACACTTCTCCCTCTTCAGCGAAGAGTTAAAATCCATCAGAGCCTCTGTGTGTGTTTCTTTTAAAGCATTCCACAATTCATTTTAAATTCCCTCCACTTTCCATCACAGTCCTGGAAACACTTCATTTTACCCCATTGTTAGTGATGGTTATCCCGGTTTATCTAGTTCCTGAATTATCCAAATTACTTAAATAGAGGCAAAGTCTATGGAAAAGTAATTTCCTGAAGTGCAGTAGGAGTTTTGAACTGTTTTCAACCTAGTTTGATGCCAGTGAGCCAGAATTAAACTTTTCTTAATCTGGATTGTTTTCTCACAGAGCACACACAGCTGGATAGAACAGCAAAAGTTATCTGGGGCTTTATCTAGAAGAGCAGGGAAAGGTCAGAAGGAAAAAGACATTTTCCATACAGACCAGCAAATAAACACAGGAAAAAAACCCTCAGTGAATAAAAAGAACATTTCCAGTGTGGCTTCTGACACCCTGATTTTTGTGCAGTGCCTTTGCAACACAAATGTTAGTCACACAGCACAAGGATTAAGATGGGATCTTCCTCCCTCCCTTGAGGAGGACAGCTCAGGATTAAGAAACTTTTTAGAAACATCCCTGAAACCTGAAATTAATAAATCATCATTTTAAAAACTGTGGGGAGTAATGACCAATGCTACATCACTTTGCCATGTTTTTCATGTGGTCTGAATAGCCCAAAATAGGTTTTTTAAAGGGATGAAAACCAGTAGGAGGATATCAGCAAAAGGGCAAGACTCCTTTTGAGTCTTGCACAATATCTTTCTGATAAATACATATATATATATAAATATAAAACATAAATTACATTCTAGTGAACAGGAGAGTCCTGGATCCTACTAATTCCCAGACTTGAGTGCAGGATGATGGTCCTGCAGCACGCACGGGGTGAGTGAGGATTCTTTGGGATGAGGAGTCACAGACTGGGAGGAAGAGGAAGGCAAAAGGGGCATTGAACAACCAGCAGGGCAGTGCAGAGGGCTGGGCTGTCCCCTCACCAGAGGGCACTGAACAAGCTCTGGGATGTGGCTGCCCTGGGTCAGCGACTCCCGGCACAAAAGATGCTGCAAATCCATTCGCCAGCACTGCTGAGCCCCACTGGAGAGCTGAAGGGAAAATTAAAGCCCTGCTGCTTCTCAGTAATTCGCCTCGAGGGTGTTTTTGCAGGCATGCACAAACACGGCAGCTGGGGTGACTCCGTGTCCGGCTGCTGCGATTCGGTTTCTGACGTGAGAACAGAAGCCAGGACCTGGGGTTTTTGGAGGCAGGATCTTAGACAGGATCTCCATCCCCCAGGAGGGCTACGAGCAGCCAGTGGCCACCTGCAGAAGGCGGCTGCGAATCATCATTCCGGACCGTGCCACGCCTCCTGCGAGGCTCCAGGAGATCTCATTCCTCCCCAAGGTGTTTCCCCTGGAAGAATCTGCCCATCAAAAAGCTGCAGCGCCCAAATGCCTCAAAATGCAGCTCCCTGGGGGGACAAACCCAAAGTGCCACCGATGCTCTGGCCCCTGGCACAACAGGGTTTTGATTAAGAGATTCCCTAATTTGTGACCCTGCAAGCAAAACCCCAGCCATGAGCACTGAGTGCCACGTCCAGACCTTCCTGGGACACCTCCAGGGACAAATAGCTGGGAAGTGTTGGAACTTCCAACCGTGGCAGCACTGAGCCTTCCTCCCCCCAGTTCGTTTTTCCCCATTAGGAGCTCCACAGGGTAATCCAGTGAGCAAAGAGCATTCCTGGGGTCAGAAACCTGATCTTCATAGCAACAAAACAGAGCAGGAGCAAAGCAGGGTTAATGTGCTGCCTTGTTTCATGCCTTGGTTCCATCCAGGTCTCAGGCTGCATCCTCAGGGTCTTACAGTCCAGGATAAAATGCACTCCCTGGGTTGAAGCAGAGCTGTTTGGTTTTAAGATGGGGCAGAAATAATTTTTTGATGGCTCAAATAAAGGGTTTTTCAAAGCTACTTTTGAGACTGGAATTATACACAGGTCATTTTCCCTTACTAAGAAAAAGCATTTGGAGTACTTGGAAATGTCTCATACCTGTAAAGCAATAATCACCTTTGAAATGATGATTTTCTTTTTATGACACCAGTACCCTCTTGCTTTTAACATTTGCATCTTAATACCTCGAGAACAAAAGCTTTCCCACATATTGTTCAAACAAAAAGCTGTTTTCCAGTCTAGCTTGTAATTTTTCAATCAAATTAATAACCCTCAAAGCACCTTTATTACTGAGGGTATTTGAAGAGTTTTGTAAAAAGATAACTGTAGTTTTTGTAACATTATGGAAAAAAATTTGCCACGTAGATGTGAACTAAGAAGTTTGGGGTGTTTTAAACTGATGGATAACAGATAAAGGAGAAGCTCCTGTTAGCACCTGTGTGTCGCCGAGTTTACAAGTGTTTTATCTGTGCAAGCAGATAAATATGAGCTTGGAACATCTTCATTCTTCTTTAAATACACTCAGTTAATCTGGCACAGCATTAGTGTGAAAGATCCCACTGCAGCCTCTCCGCAAAATAATGAGACAACTCACCATCTATGCTATAATAATTAAGCATCTCTTTTATCTCCACTAACTCTTTGTAGGCAGCGTTTCACGGCACCAGCTGAGAGCTGGAAGTGGTGCTGTGTAAAAGGGGCCACAGAAAATCTTCTCTTCAGAATCTTGAAACCTCTTCTCCTTTAGAAATAAGCAATAGAAGCTCCTTGAACTAATAGCACACGAAATATTTTAAAAGTGCTTAAATGCCTTTAGGCCGGGCCCTGAGGGGAACTGCACTGCCCCCTCCAGCTGAGGTTTACTCACAATGCACAAAGCCTTGGGAAATATATTTTCCGATTTTTTTTACTGTTATTCTCATTTCAGTCTTGAATTCGAGCCTGTGGGGTAGGACTGACTCCCAGAAGGCAAAGTTCCAGCCGGAATGCCATGTTCTGGAATTCAGACCTGCATTCATCAGGACATGGGTGATCCATGTGCTGGGATTGCATCACCAATCTCTCGGGATTAATCAAGGTTTCAGGCTGAAACATTCCACGTGTATATTGAAATTTATCTTCTGCATTACTCAGAGTAGAATCCCTGAATCACTGAGGGTGGAAAAGGTCTCTGAGCCCATCAAGGCCAAGCCGTGCCCGATGCCCACCTTGTCCCCAGCCCAGAGCACTGAGTGCCACGTCCAGGCCTTCCTTGGACACCTCCAGGGATGGGCACTCCAAACCTCCCTGAGCAGCCCCAGCCAAGGCCTGAGCACCCTTTCCATGGGGAAATTCCTGCCGATGTCCACCCTGCGCCTCCCCTGGCCCAGCCTGAGGCCGTTCCCTCTCCTCCTGTCCCTGTTCCCTGGGAGCAGAGCCCGACCCCACTCTGCCCCAATCCTGGAGCATTCCATGGGCTCGTGGTGACCCAAATGCAGGACTCGGCACTTGGCCTTCTGTTTTGCCCTATTCTTTTACAAATAGTTTAAATTAACTTTCCTGCTCGGTTTTTCCAGGGGTTTTTAAGGGAAGAAGTTTGGGTCGCGTTGCTCTCCCGTAGGAGCAGCGAGGCAGCAATTCCCAGGGTCGTGCTGCCATCTGTGGTTCCAAACTGGAAAGGAACGGGCAGGGACACCTTCCACTAGGCCAGGGTGCTCCAAGCCCCGTCCAACCTGGCCTGGAACACTTCCAGGAACGGGGCAGCCACTTTTGCTTTAAAAATTTAAATCGTGATAAATCTCCACGAAAACAAAACCAGAACCCTCTTTTTTTTCTGTTAAGAAAGTAATGGAAAAGTCTTTTCTTGGTGTGGAAATCCTGTGATTTCCCAGCTCCTGTTTCCCAAAATCTGACACATCCTGGTCTTATTTCCTTTGGTGGTGGTTTGGGATTTTTCATTAAACAGAGAGGACAAACAAAGGAGTTCCTTATTCACTTTGGTTCTGACTGAAATCCCGAAAGCAGATTACCTTTTTCTGTTGTCCTCTACAGGCATTACAAACACAGACATTAAAAGGCAGGACCCAGGCAGGGACTCAGAAGGCAACCTCAAAATAAATGGAAGCAAGGCAGCTGATTACCCCCAGCCACCCAGTTTAAATCCCAGCTCTGCAAACAATTTCTGCAGAATTCCAAACATTTGCATCCCGGCTTTTGGCTGGCCTTCTGTGAGACAGCAGCAGAGCTCAGATGTGAAATCCCAGCCCTAATCCAGCTGGTTTTTCCCAAGCCCACATGCAGAAAAGGATCGGCCCCAGCCCCACAAGTGGCCACGTGTCCCATTTCCCACAGGACACTGAGCTGCTCCTTTCCCATCCCAGTTTAAGTCTGGATCCAAGAGCAGAGTTGGAATAGCAGCAGAACCTGGGCAGATATGGGGTTCCTAATGTGGCCTTTTCCAGGCTGGAAGCCCAAATTTGTCCATCTGTGCACATCTCTAACCTCAGACACGGGAGATTTTGCAGTCTCTCTGCACAGGACGAGCGCTGCTATCGCCTCCTGCAAACTGCTCCCAGGTGTTCCAGGGAATCTTCCTTGCTGCACATCCTCCAGAGGATTCAGCCCCCTCACCTGACCGAGCACTTCGTGTGCCCACTCAGGTTGTAGTGCTTGCTGTTAACAGGAATTATCCTTCTGGGGTGCACTCGGGGTCTGCATGTCCCAATACTTGGTGGCCAAAGCCTTGCATGACCTAAGAGCTGAAGGAGCTGTGGGAAATCTCTTGGCCAGAGGCAGGACACGGCTCCAGCCAGGAGCCACGAGCTGAGGCACCAGGACAAGCACTGTCCTGCTCTGAACACTCCACGGATCCCAGATGGGCTGGGCTGGGCTGAAGGGTTTTACAGCTCACCCAGTTTCACCCCGCAGGGACATTTCCACTATCCCAGGTGGCTCCAGGCCCCGGCCAGCCTGGCCCTGGATGGATGAGCAGCCTTTGGGGAGACCACGGGGATGTCCCCGAGCTGGGGCCACCCTGGACCAGCGGGACAAGGGTGCCCTGGCCACCCCCCGGCCGCGGGATGGAGCAGCAGCCGGAGGAGCTGCAGAACCCGTGCGGGCTCAGAGCAGCTCGGAACTGAGGAGCTGAGGAAGAGGAGTCAATAGATGGTGCTCTTCTTTCATGGAATATCGCAGCAGTGATTCCCGCCTCTCCATTCCCGGGTATCCACCCTTCCCTGCCGCTCTCCGCGCATGGGGGGCGAGGATCTCCTGTCGGGGCGGTTTTGGGGTGTCTGTCTCATGCCCCCCCGCAGCTGCACAGTCTCCTTTTCCCCCGGGTCATTCCCCCTCCCAAGGAGCTCTGCCCTCCCAGCCCCAAACCAAGCCCGTTCTGGAGGTCCTGGGGGATGTGCACAGCCCCCCGGGAAGGAAGGAGCTCTGCAGCTGTAAAATATTAATAATATTTGTTTCCAATCTAATAATGCCTTCCTGAGACACTGCAGAGCCGGTGGAGCTGATGAAGTTTCTTTTCCCTGCAGTGGCAGCCCTGCTCGGGAGCACAGCTCAGGGTCACGGGGGTGCAGAGTGCTTTGGGACACGTTGATGTGGCTGTCTCCGGCTCAGCCAAATGTTTCCGTGCTGCCAGAGCTAATAAAGAGATTGTTTAGCTATTATTTAATGAGCTGGTGCAGAGGAAGCAGATGATCTTCCCTTGGGCAGCATCAAGTCGCTCTGCCCAGCGTGTGCTGCGGGTTGTCCCATCCGTCAGAGCCCAGCAAGAAGCGCCAGGAGGAAAAGGTGGCTGTGCCTTTCTCTGCCTCTGCTGCACCACAGCCCTGAGAGGGGAAATATCCCCTTCGGAGGTTCCACCCGGGAGCTTGTTGTGGCTTCTGGGATGGAAAGAGAACAGGGAACTCACCGAAGGGCTCTCCATCTCCCTCCATCCCCTATATTCCCCTTGGACGGGACTTTGCAGCTGCCCTGGTCTCCAAGCTGCAACTGTGAAATCCAAGTGGGAATTGGCCCTCACCGGTGGCAAAGCTCCCCTGTGTTTGTGCACCTGTCTGCTGGCAGAGCTGGGGGTGCTCACCTGGAGAGGAGAAGGCTCTGGGAAGACCCGAGAGCCCCTTGCAGGGCCTAAAGGGGCTCCAGGAGAGCTGGAGAGGGACTGGGGACAAGGCATGGAGGGACAGGACACAGGGAATGGCTTCCCACTGCCAGAGGGCAGGGAGAGGTGGGACTGCCTGTTTGTTAACATTCTCTGGAAAAGCCTCAGTGCTCAGAGCAAGGGCGCACTGCGGAGACATTGCAAATAATAGTCCGGGGTTAGATAAACAAAGTTTCCCTTTCCCAAACCCCAGGATTACACCACAGCTTCAAAACTTACACCAAAAAAACTGCAGATAAAGCAAATCGAACAGGAAAACGAACGCAAGGAAACTGCCCTGGCGGAACGGGACCCTTGCAGGGACGGGAGAGGGGGCTGGACCCGGGGGGTGGAGGGAAAGCCAAGCCCAGTTTGGACTGGGACAGGGGCTGGGTACGCAGCTCGCAACGCCCTGGCTCAGCAAACCGCACGGGCAGCTCTGTCGTTCTGGGATTGCGGCTTCAGGAGAAAGCAAAAACAAAAATAAGAGAAATCCTATTGAAAAGGATTGCAAAAGTTCGGGCTGAAGCGTGCTCGGGGTTTTAGAAGTGCCGAAGCCCCACCTCCAGACACCCACACCCATCCTGGGCAGGACAAGGAGCGAATGGCCCCAGCTCTGCGGGCAGAGGCGAACTGTGGCTCCCAGCGCCGGTGGGATGAGGCTCGGGAGAGCGCTGGAACTGTGAGTACGGCAGCACCTGCTCGCTGCCGGGGGATGCTGGGCACGGCGAAGGTTCTCACGCTGCTTTTCCCCGCTGGATTTGCAAGTCCTTGATCCGCTGGGGCTCGGGAGCAGCTTCAAAGGGGGAAAAACGAGGAGTGATTCCACGCCTGTCCCGTGCCCGCCTTCTGCACGTGTGTTTTATCGCTTCCTCTCTGCTTGTGCTTGTTTATTTGAGGGGGTTTTTTCCCCCGGTGAGGCAGCTCCACTTATTTCTCCCGTCGCAGGGAATTGTCCCAGTTTTCCCGATGCCTGAGGCTGCCACGGTGGGTTCTCTTATGGTTTCATGCAGTCCTAGAGCCATGGAAAGGTCTGGGGTCAGGGCTGAGCTGCCGCCTCTGCCAGCACCCGGCTGAGCTTTCCCTTGGCTGCAGGGTCTGGGAGCAGCAGGCTGCTGCGTTTCTGCTGGCTCTTGCAAACGGGGGAGCTGCTGTGTCCCTTAAAGCCTTCGGGGTGGGCATATCCCCCGGGAGTCAGCCCTGGGACAGCCTGTCCTCCCCGGAACACGGATTTTACCTTTGGAGTGGGATTGGCCACGCTTGCTGCTGCTGCTGGCAGGTCGCAGCTGTGCTGTCCCACTGGGCATGGGGACAGCGGGACTGGGCTGCAGGGATGGGGGGCACATGGCCATCCTGTGTGGGGGCTGCTGCAGCACTCTGACTCCAGCCCCTCTGGAGATGGGTATCCAGGGGCAAGGAGAGCCCTGGGTGGGCAGCTCCTGTGTCAGGAGGGAATGGCACTGCATGTCCCAAAAAGTGGTGGCTGCCCCTGGATCCCTGGCAGCGTCCCAGGCCAGGCTGGACGGGGCTTGGAGCAGCCTGGGACAGTGGGAGGTGGACCCATGGCAGGGGTGGGACTGGATGGGCTTTAAGGTCCCTTCCAACCCGAACCCTTCTGTGCCTGTTGAGCTGTGCAGCCTGAGCGAGGTTCTCTCCCCACCTCGGAAGCACAGACACATCCAAAGCTCTTCCCTGCCTTGGCCAATTCCCTCAGAGAGCTCCTGAGGAACCGCTGGCCCCAGTGTGGCAGTGAGAGCCCCCCTGTGTGCCAGCCTCCTGCTTGTTATTGTTACGTGGTCGTTTTACAACACGCTCTCATTTCTCCGTGTCCCCTCCTGCTTTCCCAGTTTCCCCGTGTTTTCCAGCCATCCTGCTGGGCACAGGTGGCATTTCCAGGCCCTGCAGTGTGCCTCGTCCTGGCTCACCCGAGCCCCGAGCCCTGCAGGGCTGCTTGGCCTCCTCCCTTCCCTGGAGCAGCCCGAGGCTCTCTGGGGACCCTGCTCTGGTCACAATTAGATCCCAGCCTCCCTTCCTCTGTGGTTCCTGGCTCCCAGGCTGGTCCCAGTGGTTCACTGGGGGTGCTGGTCTGCACCGTGCTCTACCCTGGACCTGCCACGCTTGCCCTGGCTGGAGGTGGATTAAATGTTCCACGGCTTGAGCCGCGATGTGGCTGAATGTGGGTTTGAGGGGTGGCTTGGGAGCTTCATTTCCCAGCTCAGCACCTGTCACTGGCCCCCAGCTTTGGAAAAGGTGATTTTCTAAGGAAATGGAGGCACAGTGGGCAGTGAGGGGAATTCCTGGCTTGAAATGTGATTTGAACACCTCGCAAGGCTCCAAGGTGTCAACCAGGGAAAATCGATAGTGCACGGCTGGAGACACCGCGGGACAAGATCAGGCCCAGGGATGCAGGAAAGGGCTTGTTGCTGTCAGGCAGCCTGGCTGGGGCCAGTTGTGGCTCCAGCTGCGGCTCTGGGCACTTCCAGAAAATAATCTCCATTTTCACTGGACTTTCTTGGTCCCTCTGAGTGCACAGATGCCAGTGCAGTCCACTAATGTTAAATAGTGGAAGGACATTGAGCAATTCCCCCTGCTGCCCAAAACACCAGTGTTTCCTCCTTTTCCTGTGCTAGCTCCAGCCCCCAGCAGCTGCTCTGGGCTGGGGCTTCACTCCAGCACTTGCTCCTTGTCCACCATCACCCACAAGTGTCACCAGGTCTCTCCCACTCACAGTGTTTCCTCTGCTGTTCACAGCCAGCTCCCCTCTTGCTGGCTAAGGAATTTTCTCACTTCTCCTAAGCTCTCCTCAGTTCTCTTTCCCAGCAGCAGCATTTCCCTGCTCCTGCTCTTCCACCCATCCCTTTTGCTTGCAGGTGGCTGGTGTTATTCCCAGCTCCCGGTGAAGCAAATTTTACTGGTCACCCCCAAAATTTGGGGATGCTCTGGTTGTTAATGCCTGAGTTAGTGTAGAGGGGGGATAGAGCTGCCCTTGAATGTCCCTTGGAAATAAATGTTTAGGATTGGAGTGTAGCTGCTCCTCATGGAATACTCAGCATGGGGAGCAGGTCTGTGGTCCTGGACAGGCCATGAGTGCAGATGGAGAATCTGGGTTTGTTGGGACTTTTTTTTCAGAAGTTATAGATAATAAATAGCAAACAACTCTGGGTTGCTCCAGGAGGGCTGAGCTCCAGGGAACTGCTGGGGTTTCCACTCAGGATATGTGTTCAGGGCACGGAGCTGCTGCAGGGGCTCCTGCTCCCTGTTTTGCAACAGCTTCCTCTTCCAAAAGTTCATTTTTCTCACCGGAGGTGTCCGTGTCCCTGGAGCCCCTCTGGCTCTGCCCGTTTCCTCCAGCTGCTCCTTGCACTGCAAACTCTCACAGCTTTCAGGAGGACTCAGCAAAAAATCCGTGTTTTTCTCAGTCTTCGCTCCTGTCCAAGCAGCAGTGAAGTGCAGAGGGGAAAAAACATCAGGAAGGTATTTATGGTGTATGAAACCCCAAATCAGGAAAGGTGTGGTTTGGGATCACTTGCCTCCAGGCTTCTCTGGGCAGGTGTTTGTCCACCGAGCCAAGCACTGCCTGCAGCCGGTGGAGAGGCAGATCCCTGCTGGAATCGGGCTCTTCATCCTTCATTCAGCACTTTAACTCCTCTCCAGGGGTTGGAGCTGCCTGAAGCAGGAAGAGTTTCCCTGCCAAACACAGAGGAGGTGGTGCTAAAATAGAAAATCCCCACCGAGGACACAAGACGAGGCTTCTGTGCAGCACAGCCACATCTGTCCATCCCAGGGCAGGGGGCTGCATGTTCAGCAGCTGGCTCGATCCAGAAGACAGGGGTGACTTTTGTACTCAAAATAGTGCATAAAACCTCAGAGGGAAGGAGTGAAACTGGCAGAGCCGGGAGATCCTGCATTGGCAAATGCCTTAGAAACCCTTGAGCCGCAGCACAAACCCACAGGTCACGGGGCAGGAACGAGGGCAGGAGCAGTTTAATGGGTGCTGCTGGTGCATGGAGGGGGAGGCACCCCCGAGAGCTCGGGAAGCAGCAGGAGCAGAGGGTGAGGAGGGGTCTCAGGGTGGCTGCAGACCCCGACAGCTCCACAGCCCTGGGCAGCCTCTGGAAGCAAAGCCAAGCGAGTGATTCATGGAATTATGCAATTCCAGCCTCGCTGCTTATGTAACTCCAGAGCCATCTCCCTCAGCCATCTCCCTCTGCCAGAGGCTCTGGGGTTCCTTCCCTCCCCTCCCAGAGCCATGGCTGCTCCGGGGCGCTTTCCCCTCGGAAGGAAACGTCACCCCAGGTGCGATGGGCGCTGCCTCCTGCAGGGATGGATGGAGGGATGGAGAGCAGCCCTGGGAGGAGGATTTGGGGCTGCTGGTGGCTGAGAGGCTGGACATGAACCAGCCCAGAAAGCCCCTGTGCTATGCTGATCCCCCAGCATGGTCTCAGGTGAGACCCCACCTGCAGAGCTGCCCCAGCCCTGGGGCCAGCAGCAGGAGGACCTGGAGCTGCTGGAGAGAGTCCAGAGGAGGCCCCAGAGCTGCTCCAGGGCTGGAGCCCCTCTGCTCTGGAGCCAGGCTGGGAGAGCTGGGGGTGCTCACCTGGAGAGGAGAAGGCTCCAGGGAGAGCTCAGAGCCCCTTGCAGGGCCTGAAGGGGCTCCAGGAGAGCTGGAGAGGGACTTGGGACAAGGCATGGAGGGACAGGACACAGGGAATGGCTTCCCACTGCCAGAGGGCAGGGCTGGATGGGATATTGGGAAGGAATTCCTGGCTGTGAGGGTGGGGAGGCCCTGGCACAGGCTGCCCAGCGAGGCCGTGGCTGCCCCATGCCCAGGGGGTGGTGTGAGAGTTCCCATCTCTGGTTTGGTGCTGCCAGGTGAGCTCCAACTCCTTCCCCACATCCTGCAGTGCATCCTGGAGCATCCTGGAGCAGGTGAGGATCTGTCCCAGCCCTGGCAGGGGGTGCCAGGGAGGGCAGGGAGCTCCAAGAGACCTCAGCACAGACATGGGCAGCAGGGTTTCCTCCTTCCCGAGGCACAGGGGTACCAGGGCAGGGCTGGAGCCTCTCCCTCATTGCCTGTGCTTGCATGTCATGTGTTTCAACACCAGTTTTCCTTTTTCTCCTCATTTTTAACCTCCAGTAACATTTTCCTCTTTGTCTAACTTGTTGTGAGATTTCTGGGACGTGTCATCTGTGGCCCATTTCTCATTACACAGAGTCACTGAGCTGGGCCGATCTCATTTTCACTTTCTTTTTGCCACTTGGTGCGAGATAGAAACAGCCCTTGGGCACGTCTCTGCATCCCTTTTTATTCCCTCTGTCTTTTTCCGGGAGGGGATGATGTGTAGCCACTGTCTTTTCCTTCTGTGGTATTATAAAGCATCTCTGCCCCCAGGTTTTCCGAGCCAGCTTCCCCTTTACCCCAGGCACGCTCATGAATACCCACCCTGACACCGTCCCAGCTTCGCTGCCAGGGAGGGAAAATTATTCAGCAGAAGGAAGGAAGACAGATTACAGAATATTGGCTGGCATTTCGAGTCCCCTGCTGGGGTTTAATTTGCTGTGTTACGTTGGCTGTTATTTGCCCATGCTCTGCTGAGCCCAGCGTGTGCCTCTCCGTGCTCAGCTCAGGGGAGCAGCTGTTAATAAAGGTGTTGGAGGGATTCACGGCCCCGGGAAGGGGACAGGGTGCTGCTACCCAGCCCAGACCCCTGCTCTCACAGCCAGGACCATGGTGCAGGTCCCACACAGGGTTTGGGGCATTTCTGCTGCCCTGGTGTCAAAGAAAGGGCAGCCTGGGGACAAGTGGAGCATCTTAATCAGTGCTGCAAAGGCTTGTGGGATTATCTCGGATATAGGCGGTGCCAGGACACAGGGAGTGGATTCCCACTGCCAGAGGGCAGGGATAGATGGGATATGGGGAAGGAATTGTTCCCTGGGAGGGTGGGGAGGCGCTGGCACAGGTGCCCAGAGAAGCTGTGGCCGCCCCTGGATCCCTGGCAGTGTCCAAGGCCAGGCTGGACACGGCTTGGAGCAGCCTGGGACAGTGGAAGGTGTCCCTGCCCATGGCAGGGGTGGCACTGGATGGGCTTTAAGGTCCCTTCCATCCCAAAGCAGCCTGGGGTTCTCTGCACAGATGGGGGTTATTCCCCAGCCTGCAGCTCCCTGCAGTCACTGGGAGCAGGGAGGAGCTGTCAGGCGGGCGAGGCAGGGTTCATGGCAGAATTTTAGTGGCACCTGTTGGTGTGGGACTGAGCTCAGTGCCCCGTGCCCGCTGCAGCCAGGGTTTGCCGTGCCAGGCCTTGCTGAGGGGTGCAGTGAGCCAGGACAGCAGTGGGAAGAAGACTGGTTTTGAGGAGAAATCCTGCACCTGTAGCTGAAGGAATAACAGCAGCTGATGGATCTGCAGCACCTTTGCCCTCTGAAGAGCCATCCATCCATCCATCCATCCATCCATCCATCCATCCATCCATCCATCCCCTTCCCTGGACTGAAACCCATGGCTGTGTGGGAGCTGCTGCTTGGGGTCCCCTGCAGTGACCACATCAGAGGTGACCCTTGGGAAAGCCTGGCCACCTGTGCGCCTCCCCGGGCTCCCAAACACAGCTGCTGAGCACCGAGAGCCCCTCTGGGGTTGTGGGAGAAGCAGTTTCCCTGGAGGGCTCACTTGCAGGCGCACAAGGAAGGGATGTTCTGCTTCCTGAGGGTGCAGGGCTGCTTTCCAAGGGCTCTGTGTCACACCCTGCCACCCCTGCTGCCAGCCGGGGTGCCACCCCCACCAGCCGCTCAGGTCAGCTCTCCCTAGCAAAGGGATTTCACACCCTGGCACCTGGGGGAGAGAAGGTGAAGGGCGTCCCTGAGAGCTCCAAGAGAGCAGCGTTTGGCACCAGGAATTCCTTCTTTCCATCCAGAGATGCCCAGGATGGAAAACCTGGCTCGTGCCAAGCCAGTGCCACTCCCAGGGGAGATCCAGCCAAAGGCAACAAGGACCAGACTGACCTTAACCTGCTGCTGTCTCCATGCGTTTTGTTTTTTTAAAATCAATTAAGTCTTATCTATCTGCCTCTTTATTTGATGTGCTCCTTGTCCTTTGCACTGGATCAAAGTACTTTTCTGTTTCCTTGTGTTCCTAAAGGAGAGCTGTGGATGGCTGGGATCTGAGGGCGGTGGGTTTATCCTCCGTTTGATCTGCTGGCAAACCCTGCCGTGTTTCAGATCTCTGCTGAGCATTTTCCCAGGGGTCAGCCACCTTCCCTCTTCCACGCATTTAAAGGAGAGCTGGAGAGGATGGGCAGGAGGACTGGAGCACTCCCACACACCACTGGCTGACCACCACAACACTGGTTGACAAAGACATTAACACACTTAGCCAGGGCACCCAGCCTGCACTGGCTTCAGCTCCATGAGCATTCCCATCCCTGCAAATCCAGGCTCGGGCTCCTTTGGGTTTCCTGCCTTTGGTTTTCCAGCCTTTTTCTCCCCACTGGAGCTTGCAAGGGGCTGCAGCAGCACAGCCAGGGGCTGTCAATAATTCATCAGGGCGCCGTGGGCTGCAGCCAGGCAGGTACCTCTGCCCCAGCACTGCTGGACCCTCCAGGGGCCGGGGGAGCTTTTCCGGCCGCTTTTACCATCAAATTCACTTTATTGATCCCATCCTGGATTTGTTGTAGCAATATCTCTCGGAGTGGGGCTGAGGGCAGCAATTGCTTTTTGCGGAGGCTGCTGTGGAGCTCGTAACTCGTGCGGGTCCCTTCTGGAATTCACCTCTCCTGTGCTCTGTGCTGAAGGGCTTATAAACACCGCAGTTAGGGCAGTCTCCTCCTGCTCGGAGTTACATCAACCCCTGCGTTTGTTAATTTGTTCGAGGCTGCTGGTCCTCGCTCCTTTGCTTCTCATCATGGGGGAAATAGAATTACACAAAATAATAATGGGAAGCCTTTCACCCCATTTGCTGCGGAGATGAAAACATCTATTAGAGTGTGCTGAACAACAAGTTAAAGCCTAATGGGTTTAACGTGCCTCCGAACAATGCAGCTTCCTGAGCAGGAAGCCTGGGTGCTAAAACCCAGCAAAGGCACCAGCGGTCCCGCGGGGAGGAGGGACTGAGCGGCCGCAGAGGAGGGAAGGAGATGTGCGGGCAGGGAGGGGCGTGCTGGCTGCCCACGGGTTGGAATTGCCTTGCATGGCTACGTTGAGGTGGTGGCTGGGACTCGGAAGGCGAGAGTGGAGGGATTCTCCCAGGGGAGGTGCAGAAACACCGTGGGTGAAAATGGGGTGCAGGAAAGGAGGGCTTTAATCCATCAGAGCCCAGCACAGGGAGGGATGGGGAAGGGGTCGCTGAGCCCCCTTCTGCAGGCAGGAGCTGCTGCCCCTGGGCCTGCAGGGAATCCCTCCAGGGGGATGCAGAGGCTGGGTCCTGGGCAGGGACAGGACTTTGCACTGCGGCCGCTTGAACTTCGTGGGGTTCTGCAGCCCCCTGAGATCCCTCAGTGCCCATTTCTGCAGCCCCCTGAGATCCCTCAGTGCCCATTTCTGCAGCCCTCTGAGATCCCTCAATGCCCATTTCTGCAGCCCTCTGAGATCCCTCAGTGCCCATTTCTGCAGCCCTCTGAAATCCCTCAGTGCCCATTTCCTAAGCCCTCTGAAATCCCTCAGTGCCCATTTCTGCAGCCCTCTGAGATCTCTCAATGCCCATTTCTGCAGCCCTCTGAGATCCCTCTCAGTGCCCATTTCTGCAGCCCTCTGAGATCCCTCAATGCCCATTTCTCCAGGCAGCTGAGATCCCTCAATGCCCATTTCTCCAGGCAGCTGAGGTGCCTCTGGATGGCAGCACAGCCATCAGCTTTGCCAGCTGCTCTCCCAGTCTTGTGTCTGCTGCCAGCTGACTGAGGGTGCCCTGTGCCCCATCACCGAGGCTGTTGATAAGGACGTCACACCGGCCCCAGTGATGTTTGCACAATGTTGTCCTTGGCTCTGCTGAGCAGCGTGTCGCCTCCCAGGCCTCTGGTGTTTAACATTTTGCAGGCTGCTCTGTGGCTTTGCAGAATTAAAGTGCTCCGAGCAAAGGAAACCCAGGAATAATCAGTGATTGCTTGGGAGACCATGTGCCTGCTGTGGGGGTGTTTGCAGACCACGGCAGGATTTTGCCTGCTGAGCGCAGGGAATCCAGGCACAGCAACTGAGCATTGTGCTGAATGATTTGTTTTTGACAGGCTGACAGAATGACAAGTACGGCTCCAAGGAGCAGCTGCCCGGACGTGGCCCGGAAAACACTCTGCAGGAGCCCCTTTCTCAGTATCAAGGTAAACACCTCCTGCTTTCTCCAACACCCCCTCGGATTACTGGCCTGGGAAAGAGGAGTTCAGCTTCCTGCAGGAGGCATTGGGAGGATTTCGGGGTACCGAGTGTATTTGGAAAATGCTCCCTGTGTTTCCCATGGCAAAAGCGCCTTTGGTGTGGAGTCGTCTCCATCCCAAAGCCAGTGGTGGGGCAGGGATGTGTCAATGCAGGTTTAACTCCCAGCTCCTGCAGGATTTAACTCCAGAGAATCCCAGCGTGGGATGGGTTGGAGTGACCTTAAAGCCCATCCAGTCCCAGACACCTTCCACTGTCCCAGGCTGCTCCAAGCCCTGTCCAGCCTGGCCTTGGGCACTGCCAGGGATCCAGGGGCAGGCACAGCTTCTCTGGGCACCCTGTTCCAGGGCCTCCCCACCATCACAGGGAAGAATTTCTTCCCAAAATCCCATCTAGCCCTGGCTTTGTCTGTGGGAAGCCTTTCTACAAAGTCTTAGATCCTCCTGGATTCGGTGCAAGCCCAGGCCCTCCAGGTGAGTGTTTGGGGAGCTCTGCAGAACCACAGGCTGCACCTGGAACGTCTCCCTCTGTCTTGCAACATCTGCTTCACTCCCTTCTGGCTCAATAATTCCTTTTTATCAGTAGAGGCAGCCTTAACATCAGTTTATTACTACATTCGCTGTAGTTGGAAGCCAATTACCTGGCTCGTTAGAGAATCTAACCAGGCCAGAGAGCAAAGGATGACAGTCGGTCTTAAAGGCTTACGATTTCTCTGTCGCTTTTGTGGGGAAGTTTTGGGGTTTTGAGGGTTTTTCTACAAGTGCTGGTGCATTTAATCACCCTCATCCCGCGTGGCAGAAGGAAAGTGAGTCACTGAGGCAGAGGCCACCAGAGCACAGAGATTGGAGACACGGTGGTGTGTCCTGAGGCTTCTTCCCCAATCCTCTCTTCAGCCCATTCAGCTGGTTTTTATCTGGTGCTTTTTGTTTGTTTTTTCTTTACTTGCCAGCAAGATTATCCCTAAAGATACAACCCCATTGATTTTTCCTTGAGGAGATATTTTAAAGGGGTTCAAAGATTAAGCCACTGAGGGGCAAAGTCAGCTCTGTGAGCAGATTCAAGCTGTATTTTGCTGTGTCTGTGAAGGTAGATCCTAAAATCCCAGACTGGTTTGGGTTGGAGGGGACCTTGAAGACCCTCTTGTTGCAACCCCCTGCCCTGGGCAGATGTGGAGGAAGCTCTTGTCACCAAGACCACAATTATCCTCAGCACAGGATGTTTTCCCCTCATCTCTTGGGGTTTTTTTCCAAGAAGTTAGGCCACCCTGTCCGGTTTCTAAATGACTTCCTCAGAAAACAAAACCTCCAGCCCAGGGTTTGAATGGTTCTTGCAGAAACACAGAACCATTGCACAATGTGGTTGGATGTGTTTGAAGTGGCTGGAGGACCAAAAATCACAGCACTGCAGTTTTTCTGTGTATTTATATCTCCAGAGAGTGTGTCACAAAAACCACGTATCACGTGGCAAAATGCAGCTAAGGGGCATAGCTAACAACTGCCCTGTTTGGCTCCAAGGAGCAGTATGATCCAGATGGGATACTGGGAAAGAATTCTTCCCTGTGAGGGTGCTGAGGCCCTGGCACAGGGTGCCCAGAGCAGCTGTGGCCACCCCTGGATCCCTGGCAGTGCCCAAGGCCAGGCTGGATGGGGCTTGGAGCAGCCTGGGACAGTGGAAGGTGACCCTGCCCACGGCAGGTTCCAGACCACCAGGAGAGGAAATGTTGCTGTTTAGTTCCCAGGTCTGTGATTTACTGGCTGCGTGGGATGGAGTGTGTTTCTCTGTTCTCCTGCACGTGCAGGGTGGGAGCAGCAATACCTTGCCAGTGCTTGGATTCCCTGAGCTGCTCTAGTTCCGTGGATGTAGTGGGAAGACCTTATGAGCACAGCTCAGCCCTTCAGGGGAAAGGTGCTGGGCTGCTGAGCTTGGGCTCCCTTCCAGGAGCACCCGGCCCTGGGGCTGCTCCTGGCTGTCCATGGTCTGTCCTGCTGTCAGGGAAAAGGGAAAAGAGCTTGGGAAAGGCTGGCGTCTGCCAGTCCAGGTCACCTGCTGGTGCAGCACATCAGTCCCACCAGTCCAGCAGATCCTAAGGCCAGGAAAGGTCTGTTCTTTCTTTTCCAGATAAAAAACTGATGGCTGAGAGCAAAGATGCCCTGGAGGCAGAGCTGGGGTCCTTGCCCAACCCACTGCAGGTCCTCTGCAGGGCCATCTCTCCTTTCTGTGCTTAACTCTGCCCAGACAGGGCAGAATAAAATAGCAGATTCCCCACCCATTTTGAGCTGAAGAGGACGTGGGGCAGTGCTGGGCAGCCTCTGAGCTGCTGTAAACCCGTGAAGGTCCTGGGTTTGGTTACCCGGGGGGCTGTGTGCTGTGGATGCCTGGAATAAACAGGTCTGGTTCCAGCCTCTCCATGTGAACTGATGTGTTCAGGAAGCAGAGGCTGGACACAGCCGGCGACTTGTAGGAACGTAGGAGCTTTAGCAAAGCTGACTCTGGGGACGCTTTGCCTGGGCTGGGTGACATCTCCCCGGTGCAGACACGTTGCAGCCAGCAGTGGTGACGTGAGCCTGGGAGGGGGACGGTCCTGGGTGGTGTCCTGGTGTGCATCTTGCCAGCCCATCGCTCTGGGGCGTGGTGACCATATCCCAGCCCCGCAGTTCTCAGGGACCCGAGGGTTTGACCTTCCCCTTGGCCCTTTCTGTGCTGTGGATATTCCCCTGGCTTACCGAGCAGGCCAGTTTGGCAGTGACCTCCCTTCAGGCCTGGATCAGAACGAGATGGAGCAGAAATCCAGGCCAGGCTGAGCAGCTTCTCCATGGTGGGAGCTGCTGCAAAACACACGGAGCAGGAGCGGTGCCCAAGGGTGTCCAGCAGCTCTGGAAGGAGCCAGGGGAATGCAGCCTGTCCTGCAGGGAGATGGGTGGGCTGTGTCCTGAGGGTGTGTGGCTGTTCAAGCTGGTTATTTGGACTCCTTTGCGGGCTGGAAGGATGCCTGGGAGAGCCACAAGGCAGCAGGGGAGGAGATGGCTCAGCTGGAGGAGGGAGGATGGAGATGAGGGCAGATTGTTTTCTGGGGGATGGTGGACTTTGACAAGGTTTTCTTCTGGAAGTGGAAGGGAATCATCACATTTTCCAGAGGAGATGTCTTTTGCATCTAGGGCTTTCTGAGAAGGGAAGGAAAGGAAAGCAGTCTGAATTCTTCCCCCTGACCTTCTGCTGACTTTGTCTAAGGAGTTGTTTGTTGCTGTGTTTGGAAGGGCTCATTCCTGTCCCAGAAGAGCTCCCAGCACTGGGGGTGGCTGCCTGCCTCTGGCTGAATGGGAACAGGAACGTTGTGCAACCTCCCTTCTGCTCTGCATCCTAGGGACAAGGCCAACACAAACAGGTGTCATCCCAACTGGAAGGATGTGTTTGTCCAGAGCCACTTCTCAGCTGAAGGAATTGCAGCCTCCCTGCAGATACTGACCCCATTGTTATTTTTGGCAGAGGGCTATTTCATGGCTCTGACCTAATTTCAGAAGATTTCACTGGTGGCAGAGCAGGGCTGATATTTCCAAGGCTTGTGGTCAGAGGTTTGTGCTGGATAATGGTGCCTTTCTCAGGGGGATGCAGTTTGTCGTGCTGCAGCTCTCAGTGACCCTCAGCTCTCAGTGACCCTGCAGCTCTCAGTGGCCCTCAGCTCTGGGTGACCCTGCAGCTCTGGGTGACCCTCAGCTCTCAGTGACCCTCAGCTCTCAGTGACCCTGCAGCTCTCAGTGACCCTGCAGCTCTGTGTGACCCTGCAGCTCTCAGTGACCCTGCAGCTCTGAGTGACCCTCTGCTCTCAGTGACCCTGCAGCTCTCGGTAACCCTCAGTTCTGGGTGACCCTGCAGCTCTGGGTGACCCTCAGCTCTGGGTGACCCTCAGCTCTGGGTGACCCTGCTGGGGGCTCTCTTTTTGTGTTGGCAGTTCTTTGTGTTCTGCCACGGGCTGCTGCAGCTCTCCCAGCTCCTGGTCTCCGGCTACCTGAAGAGCTCCATCTCCACCATCGAGAGACGCTACGGCCTCTCCAGCCAGACCTCAGGGCTGCTGGCTTCCTTCAACGAGGTGACCACCACCAGCCCCGTCCCTGCTGAATGCTGTCCCGTGCTCCTCCCGCTCCCTCGGGAGACACCTCCTCTCTCTGTCCCTGCAGGTTGGGAACACGCTGCTGATTGTCTTCGTCAGCTACTTCGGCAGCCGCGTGCACCGGCCGCGCCTCATCGGCTGCGGGGCCATCCTCGTGTCCCTGGCCGGCTTCCTCATGTCCCTGCCCCACTTCATTACGGGCCCCTACAAGTACGACCGGTCCGTGGCCAGTAAGTGCTCCAGAAACTTCTTTTAGGCCTTTTGGGACAGAAGGAGGAAATAATAGAATGACAGAATGGTTTGGGTTGCAAAGGACCTTAAAGATCATCTTCTTCCACCCCTGCCTTGGGCAGGGACACCTTCCACCATCCCAGGTTGCTCCAGCGTGGCCTTGGACACTCACAGGGATCCAGGGGCAGCCACAGCTTCTCTGGGCAGCCTCGCAGGGAAGAATTCCTTCCCAATATCCCACCTATCCCTGCCCCGTGGCAGTGGGAGGCCATTGTGAAGTGACCTTCCCTCCACGCACTGGGAGCTGCAAGCTCTTGGCTTCTCCTCAAGAAATTTTATTTTTCTGAGAATGAAATCATCTCAGCCCGGAGAGGCAACAGCTACTGGTGGTAAGCAGAGCCAGGGGACATGGGAATCATGGAGCCATGGGAAGGGGCAGGAAAACAATCAAAATACAGGCTGTGCCTCTGATCCCCCTTGTTTGCTGCACATCCATCCTCACCTGCTTTCCCTGGTCTAGCTGGGCTGTCTTTGAGATTTTAGACCCCACCAGATAATCGGCCTCCCTTGAGAAACCAGCAGATCTAAATCACTCATGGAGGGAACGGGACAGGGGGATGTTGGGATTTTCTCCCTGGAACAAAGTGAAGGGATGAGAAGAGAAAGAAAGGAGAAAACCAGTTTTTTGCCACCTTCCCAATTCCTGCCATGCAGCTCCAGCAAATCTTTTAGAAGCCTCCACTGCACAGCTTTTATTTGGCTCATGAGAGGGAGTGCAGCTGGTTCGGGCAACTGCAGACACCAGAGGAAGGCTGAAAAGGTGAATAACTGCTGGCTGCACCCAGGGGCCAGCTGCAAACCCCAGTTTGGAAGCAATGAGTTGGTGTTTCAGCAGTGCTGGCACAGGTGGCCCCATGTCCGAGCACTTGGAGTTCCACAGAATTTGGGGCACAACCATGGAAATCCTGCTATGAGCACCACCACCCCCCGCCCAGCGTTTTAAGGAAGATGAAGGTGCTAGAATCAGCACTTTCAGTTAGGCAGTAAAAATGTGAAATGAGTTCCTGTTTCCTGGGTAGCTGCTCAAAAAATCTGCAGGTTTGCTCATTTACCTGTGTTGGAAAGCCAATCAAAGGTCCTGGGAGTGACCTCAGCTCCACTTCTTTGATGGAGGTGGCTTTTCATGGCACATGAACCCATGTCTGTGAACATCAGTGCAATGATCTTTGCACCTTCTTCGTATTTTCTTTCGCTTGCCATGTAAGGATAAGGTAAGATAAGGACGTGGAGCTGCTGGAGCAAATCCAGAGGAGGCCCTGGAGCTGCTCCCAGGGCTGGAGCCCCTCTGCTCTGGAGCCAGGCTGGGAGAGCTGGGGGTGTTCACCTGGAGAAGGCTCCAGGGAGAGCTCAGAGCCCCTTCCAGGGCCTAAAGGAAAAAGTTCTCTATCCAGACCGAGCTCCCCAGACCTGTCCCCTTGTCACCGCAGGCACCTTCAGCAACACCACCGACCTGTGCCAGCCCGGGGCCCCGGGGGCCTGGGCCAACCTGAGCGCTGCCAGCTGCACCCCCCACGCCTCCAGGGAGAACCACGAGGTTCTCCTGGTCATGTTCATGGCCCAGGCGCTGCTGGGCATCGGCGGCGTGCCCATCCAGCCCTTCGGCATCTCCTACATCGACGACTTCGCCAGCGAGAGGAACTCCCCCCTCTACCTGGGTGAGGCTGGGCTGGTTGGGAGGAGGAGAAGCCAGGGTGGAGGTGACAGCAAGGCCAGACGGGACTAATTTGCATCAATGAGAGCAGGGTTCTCTCCCTTCTGCTCTGCCCAGAGCCAGGAAGGTTTCTGCAAAAAGAGTTTATCTGCTTCAGGCTTGGAGGAGAGCGGAGAAGCACCTTTTTGGGCAGATGCTGAGTTTTTTGGCCTGAGAGAGAACCTGGAGATGGAGTTAATAACCATATCCTCCTCCAAAAAGGCTTCAGGAAGGATGAGAGGGACATTCCGATCTCTGTATTCAGAAGTGGCAGCTGCAGGTTTGAGGGGCAGCAATGAAGACTCTGTTTAGGTGTTAGGAAAGTGATACAAAGCCAAAAAAGGCAGGTTCAGCCACCTGGGAGATGGGAGGGTATCCTTCAGCAGAGGGATGATGGAGAACAGCTTGGGCACAGGCCCAAAAGGGGTGTCCCAGGGTGGTGGGGTGGACAGTGTGGTCCTTGCAGGTCCTTCTAGTCCTTTCCCAGCTGTTACCTGTGGCAGCCTTTTGAACTGGATGGAACAGCAAAGGTAGATCAAAAACAGGGCATTACTGTTAAAAAATAGAAGTGCAGCATCAAATTTTGCTCTGGTAGATGATCCAAACCTCTCACCTGTAAGGTAGGCATTGAATCTTACATGTGGGGATTTCTTTTATCAGTAATTCACGGAGGAGAGTTCACTGATAACTTTTATCTCCTTAACCTTGTAAAAAACCCTGGTATTCCCTGGGTTCCGGATGCCAAGGGGCACGTCTCATTCTTGGGTGTACTGCAGTCCTCCTAGGGGGCCGCAGACAAGCGTCAGGGAAGGTCTGAGCCGTGCCAGAGGCAGTTCCGTGTGTGACAGGAATACGGGGAGCGTGGGGCTGTGGCTCTTGGAGATAAGAAAGCTGCCAGGGAAACGGGCTGTGCTGGAGGCAGGCACAGCAGAGCCTGGTCCCACCCTGAGGCCCCTCTGTCCCCGTGGTCCCTTCCCCCAGGCTGAGCCCCTCCCTGCTCTCGTCCCTCCGCAGGAATCCTGTTCTCCGTGACGGTCATCGGGCCGGGGGTGGCCTTCATGCTGGGCTCTGCCATGCTGAGGTTCTACGTGGACATCGACAAAGTCGGCGCAGGTGAGGGAACGGCTCCTGAGAGCTCGTAGGGCAGAGGGGGTTCCAGCCTCCTGTGGGTTCTGTGCCCTGTGCCAGTGGGGCAGAGTGGGCATCCCTGTCCCAGCTGCCTCCATCCAAAGGGCTGAGTGGCTCTTTGGACACCCTGGGGACAGGAATGAAATAGGAAAGAGACAATGAAATGTGATTTAGTGATGGGATGATCAGGGGCAAACGCTGCTCAGACCCCAGAACCGACGGTCCCGGGCTTGGGAGCCACCACCTTGGGGCTGATTGATGTTGGGGGTGACTGGGGCCACCCTTTGGTGCCCTGGGGTCCCTCCCTTGTCCCAGCATTGGTCTGATGCCCCTCTCCCCACTTGTGTTGCAGCTGAGGTGCAGCTCACCAACGGGGACCCGCGCTGGGTCGGGGCCTGGTGGCTCGGGTTCCTGGTGGCCGCCAGCCTGGTGGCCCTGTCTGCCCTGCCCTACTTCTTCTTCCCACGGGAAATGCCGAAAGAGGTAGGAGAGGTTCTGCACACACACACACCCCGCGGTGGAGCCGGAATGTCAGCCACAGGAACTGGAACCGGTGACGGTTCTGTTCCTCGGGAAGGGAAGGGTGCAGCCTCAGATTTTCATGTTTACGTGAGAGGGTGGCAGGGGAGGTGAAGGGCAGCCAGCTTTGTCTGTGCTGGCAGCTTTTGTCTGGGAGCAATCCTGAATTTTGGAGGTGGAATCAAAATTTCATCAATGGGCTCCTGGAAGACAAGGACACCCTTTTCCGCAGGAGGAAAGGACTCACCCCAGGGTTCAGTGCAGACGAGAGGCTGCCTGGGCAGGTAGAGGCAGCCAGACCTGTCTGTCCTGGCAGGATTTTTCAGGAGCAGTCCCTGGACGTTTTAAATTACTAAGGTGTTTCTGAAATGCGAGCAGCGGGCTCCTGGAAGGCAGTGGGAGCTCTTCTCCAGCAGCAGCTGGGGAGCAGGGCCCGGGAGCGGTGCCGTGCAGAGCTGCACACCTGGAGCGACACAGCTCGGGAGCTGCCCCAGCGCTTCCCTGTGCGCGTCCCGGCGCGGCGGCAGCAGCAAAGAGAGCAAACTGTGCTTGCAGGGGCGGCATTTGCTGCGGGTTGGGGTGCTGCTGACGCTGCTGGGACACGCTCAGGAGGTGAGGCTGCGCTCCTCTCGGTGTCTTGGCCGTGCTCTGAGCGGTGTCATTGCCCTCCACGTGTGCTTTACCTCGCGGCAGCATCGAAACCTTCCTGTCCGAACAAGTCCGTGCACCGGTGCAGAGCAATTCTTCACTTCTCCTGGCACTGCCTGGATGTCCACAGCAATGAGTGGAGATTTGGGGTTCCCCGACCTGTTTTACCAGTTCAGCTTGGGGATGCAGTGATTTACTGCTGGCTGACATGAGCTGGGAGGTGATGGGCTGGGAACTGCTCCGTGCGTGGCAGGGTGCGGGTGATCCCAAATGCAGTGTGCCTGACTGACCCTCCTGCAGCCTGGCTTGCTCTGAAGCCTTAGGGATGGTCTGTGTTGGCAGGGCCTGCTCAGCACACCGGGGGGGCACGCTCCATCTTAGGGAAAAGTTCTTCATTAGGGCTGAGGGGAATATTAATTTCATAAACAGCTCTTGAGAGAAAATAATGCGCTTCAAACTCAAACAGCTGCACTTTTTGGCAAGTGCTGCACTCTGAGCAGTTTGGAAGAGTTTAAGGGGGGAATGGGTGGATATTGATTTTAAAAAGAGCAGGAGGATTTCACCCTGCTCTGCTGGCTGGGATCTGTGGGAACGCTCCCACATGGCCAAGCACCCACGCATCCCTCTGCAGCACGTGAATTTCTTGAATTCTTGGATTTCTCCCCATTTTGCTATCTCCCTCAGAAAGCTCTTGGAGTCTGCTGACAGTTAAAAATAGTAATAATAGGAAGAGACACTGAATGATAGCCAAATTCTGCCCTCCTTGCAGAATGGGAGGCACCGGGGCCAGCCATGCCCCTCCCATAGGGGTATCAGCAGCAGCAGCAGCAGCAGCAGCAAGGGGCCCTGCTTAAAAAATTCAAATAAAAGCCTCTGTAGAAAGCTTGCCAGGTGCTCGTCTGGGTAACACATGTGGGCTGTAGGAGCACTCCGAGATTCGTTGGAAATCTGTGTTGTCATGGATGTTTTTCTGTATGTATATATATAAATTTATATATATGTATGTATGTATGTCTAAAGATGTAGATATGTATATATGTGTATGTAAGACACTTTCTCTTGCTTGCCCTTGGAGTAAATCAGTGTTTGGTTAAGGACACAGAAGTGATGGTTTTTCCATCACAAAGGGCTGTGGAGACAGGCTGGGATTGCAGGGAGTGTTCAGCCTGGAGAAGGGAGACCTTCCAGTGCCTAAAGTGGCTCCAGGAGAGCTGGAGAGGGACTTGAGACAAGGGCTGGAGGGACAGAATGGCTTCCCACTGCCAGAGGGCAGGGATGGATGGGATATTGGGAAGGAATTCCTGGCTATGAGGGTGGGGAGGCCCTGGCACAGGGTCCCCAGAGAAGCTGTGGCTGCCCCTGGATCCCTGGAAGTGTTCCAGGATTTCTGACTGTCCAAAGCAGGAAAAAACCTGCCAGCAGAGCAACCACAACCTGCAGGTACTTGGAAGAATCAACTGAGCTTTTCCATGCAGCTTGTAGAGCCCCAAAAAATTGTCTTACCCACAGCAAATCCCTTCAGGCTCAGCATGGGAACAGCCCATGGGAAAAGCCCAGCTCCGCTCTGCCCAGAGACAGCTGAGGTGTCCCTGCACCAGCAGCTTGGATTCCTTTTCAGGCCGCCCTCCTCAGTGGGCACCATGCAGCAAACACTGGGTATCACCCAGCCCTGTGTGTCTTTGGAGACTCATCCGCCTCCTCCCGCCAGCCAAGACACATCTACATTTCTTGTTCCACAGCCACCTTTCAGCTTCACCTTTCTTGATGAATTCTTTCTTTGAAGTTCCTGCAGTGGCTTGTGTTAGCATTAAAGATAATGTGGGGCTGCTCTTTTGATCTTTTTTTCGTAAATTAGTCACTCCAAACCCAGAACATCTTTATTTCCCTGCTTTGCTGCTTGTCAGTAGGTTTCTAGAACCAGAGTATCCTGAATAATCCTGTTCGAGGGCTGAGCACGGCAAAGCCATGGAGTTGTCATGAACTCAGGAAGGGGATGAGAGCATGAGGCTCTTACACTGGAAAAACTGTTTTCAGTCAAGAACAGCTTTTTTCCCCAATAACTCCAGTTTAATCCTGCCTCCATGAGCCTGAACCATTTCTTGGAGTTGTGTCCTGGGTTGTGAGGGACTTTAAGCACGCTCCAGTTGCTGTGTAGCCAAAGTTTAGCTCATGCTTTGCCATCTGCTGGTGTTGCTGCATCCCAAGCCAGGCAGCTGTATTGTGACAATATTCCAGTATTCCTGGGACACAGCCTCTGTCTGTCCTGCAGCTCCGAGGGTGACACGAAAAGGGACTGAAAGGGGAAAGCTGCTCTCAGCAGCACCTCAGACAGAAGCAGGAGCGCTGTCCTTGCTCAGCATTTCTCCTGTGCAGGATCTGTCTTGTCCAGCCAGATCCCTCCCGCTGCAGGTTTTGCTCTGGGACACTCCAAACACAGAACCCAGCGTCTCCCAAATGCCAGAGGGGCTGAGTGACACTGAGTGACACTGAGTGACACTGAGTGACACTTCCTCCTGGCTGGGACAAACCTCCCTGCCGTGTCAGCACTCTGCATCCACTGACACATGCCTCGTGTCCAAGCTCCCCTGGATTCTGTGGGAAGCAGGTCTGTGTGTCCTGTCGTGTCCAAGCTCCCCTGGATTCTGTGGGAAGCAGGTCTGTGTGTCCCACTCGTGTCCAAGCTCCCTGTCCATCTTAAAGTCATTCCCCCTTGTCCTGTCCCTCCCTGCCCTTGCAGAAGTCCCTGTCCAGCTCTCCTGTGGGCCCCCATGGGTGCTGGAAATTGAGGTCTTTCTCTGGGAAAAGGTGCTGTGATGCTCTGGGTGCCTCATTCAAGCTCCTAAAGCACCCCCAAAGGCAGCCTAGGAGTACAGGGCGTGATCTGAGGAGCAAAGAGGGCCAAGTGGCAGGACAGGCTACAGGAATGGGCTGGTCTCTACAGCTCGGTTTTCCCCAGGGAGCTTTAAAGTCAGGCACAAACAGCAGCTAAAAATAATCCTCCTGTTTGGTGGGAGCAAGGTGCCCCTCAGCTGGTGGTTTTAACACTCCTGGAAATAGGGTCCCTGGAGGGACCCACACGTGCTGCAAGAGGCAGAATGAAGTGTCTGTGGGGAGCGTGACCTTGTCAAAAGGAAAATAATCCTTTTCCAAGCTGTGAGGTTTTACACTTTGTTTGTCTAATATGAAAATAGCTTCTCTGACCTTACTGAGCTGGGAGTGCCAGGTTCTGTTCGCAGCCAGAGGGAAACTCTGCAGACACCTCAAAATAACCAAAGAAAACCTCTCTGTCACAGAGCAGGTCATTTATCCCTGTTTCCAGGGGTGTATTTGGATAAGCCCAGGCTGCTGGCACCTCTGGCTGCCCTTCTCACAGGTGCAGTAGCAGGTGGGGAGAGCAGGAGCTGGCAGCAAAAGCTGCTTTCATTTTCCTTTCCTGCACAGCCCTGCTCAGCCATCCCTGGATTTACTCATGTCTCTGCAGGGAAATGGGAGATTTCCCCAGGCCAAGGTCAGGTTGAGGGTGCTCTTCCTGATGCAAAGTGTGTGGGAGCTTCATTCTCCTTCCTCAGAAGCCTGTCTGCCTCCTCCATCCCCCGTGAGGCTGGAAGTGATGCCAGTGGACTCAAGGAATCCTGGAATGGTTTGGGTTGCAGGGACTTTAAAGCCCATCCAGTGCCACCCCTGCCATGGGCAGGGACACCTTCCACTGTCCTAGGGAACTCCAAGCCCCGTCCAGCCTGGCCTTGGACACTGCCAGGGATCCAGGGGCAGCCACAGCTGCTCTGGGCAAAATCTTCCATGCAGATAAAATCTCATTGCAAAAACATGAGATGCAACGCGTGGCACCAAGAAACTGAGTCCTTTAAGGAATCATCCAGGAAAATCCAAGTGTGGGGGCATTTTGCAAGCTTAGTTTGTTCTCCTTGGCACAGTGCTGGGGCAGGGCTGAGCAGCCAGCCCGTGTTACTGCACCTTCCAGCTCCAGCTTGACAAATTCCTGCTGTGAGAGTGCCAGAATCCCCCCCTGGCAGGAGCAGAGCATCCTCCTCAGGGCTTGGGCATCGCTGATGGTGCAGCCAGCACCGTTCCAGCACTGTTCCAGCATCATCCGCAGCAAGCAGGCAGGATTCCTGCTTTTCCTTCTGCCCCTGCTTTCCTTCATCCCAGAGGAATGTATTTCCTGATCCTTTGAGGCAGCAAAAAAATACACCAGGGCCAAGGCAGCACGGGGAGAGGAATTTTCCCCCCCCATGAGGGCTTTGCTCCCTGTGCAGACAGCTGCTGCTCCCGAGCCAGCACAGAAACGTCCCTTGCAAGGGTCACACACAGGGACATCCCAGACTGGGGAATTTGGGGGGAGTTGGGTTTTGTCTGGACGTGCAGGCTGTTGACTCTCAGAAGCACAAACAGCTGGAAGCTGAGGAAGCCACAGTCAGGAACAGCTTGGATGTATTTTTGGAAAGTGCTGCAGTTTCGGAGCAGAGAGAAGAGCCCCTGTAACGCAATTGAAAAGTGAAAGGGAGCCGGATTTTATCTTTGCATTTGAAAAGTGTATGAAAGCCTGAGCTCCAGCCATAAAAAACAGGAAAGGGGTTTCGTTGCCTCTGCCCTTAAAAAGGGCACGTGGCACCCGCAGCACAGACACTGTGACCCCGCTGCGGTTTAATGACCACTCTCAGTTTCAGAGCACAGGAGGTGATTTTAGCTCAAGAGCTGCCCGTTTCTCTCTGTCCATTACAAGTCTCTAATTGCTGTTGAATGAACTCATTTGTCCAGCCCAGAGTGGTGCCAGGAGCTGCAGCAGAGCTGCTGAGCTGACGGGGGTGGCAGAGCCGGGCTGTTGGCTCTGGCTCTAAGCACTCCGTGGTTTCCCCTGAACCCTGCCTGCCATCCTGCAGGCACAGCCCCACAGCTCCTCTAATTAATGCCCTCTGCTCCTGTGGTTCCCCTAAAAGCCTGCAGCGCAGGGGATCCGAAGCACATCCCAGAAATCCTCTGCTGCTTTGGCTTCCCGGTGCCGAGGGATGTTGGACACTCGGCCGAGTGGGGCGGCAATGGACCTTCCACGCTCCGAGCCCTCCAGGGCTGGGGACTCCAGCAGTGCCCTGGGCGGCCTCTTGGCTTAGGAGGTGACAGATGTTTTGCCTCCATCCCAGACCCTCTGCATGCCTGGATACATTTTCCTCTTAAAATTGCTGCCTCTTTCGTACCCAGCAGCTTGTGAGGGAACAGAGACATGGGGAGCTGCTCATCCTCCATCCAAACCAGTGCCCAAAGCTGTGCTGGTGGGGATCCAGCTGGATCCCTCTTGGGTGCCTGTGCCTGTCCCCACACACAGAGGGGACAGAAAACCATCCCCCTAAGGGTATCCAGCTTTCCCTGCGAAGGTTTGCACCTCCTGCATTTGTGCGAGCTGAGCACACGGTGTGCTGTGCCTGGGGAATGGCACAGCTTGGTATTGATGAAGTGTGATCCACTGCTGTCAGGAAAGGTGGGAAAACTCCCCTGCAGCATGGATATGTGTCTGGATGCTCTCGGCCCCCTTGGAAACCCGGTGGTGTGGGCAGGGAGCAGCAGCTGTACACAGAGAGGGATGGCCAAGGCCAGCAACATCACGGGCTGCTGTGTGTCACGGTTTGGGAGAGAAGAGGCGAGGGCAGGGGAAGCTCTGTCACGACGTGCGCAGTGACAGCCTCTGGTGTGTCCCCAGGTGGTGAGAGGGAAGGACAGTGGCAGCAAGAAGAGGCAGGATGTGCTGAGCCAGCTCAGGTCGAGATCCGAGCACACGGAGAGCCTCTCCCTACCGGAGTTCATCCGACGTAAGTGTGCGAAAGCCCCCCGTGATCCCACACGGACAGCGACTCCCTGCTGGCACAGACAGCCGAGCTGGGGCCACGCGGGGCTGCAGGGCTGCCGAGGAACAGGGATGTTCCCCGTGCTCAGCCCAGCTCCTGGATGCGCCCTCGAGGTGCTCCCTGGGCTCAGTGTTGGGTTTAACCCCTCTGCTCCCAGAACCTGTGGTTCACCCCGCCCGGACTGCCCTGCTCCACCTCATGCCAACCAAAGCACCTGGCCTTGGTCACTCCGAGTGTCACATGCCTTCCCTGGAAGTGCCCAAGGCCAGGCTGGACGGGGCTTGGAGCGACCTGGGCTAGTGGGAGGCGTCCCTGCCCATGGCTGGGGGTGGGACTGGGTGGGTTTTGAGGTTCCTTCCAACCCAAATCCTTCTGTGACCCTGTGATTTATGGTTCAGGTGGGCAGCAGGAAACAGAGGCCAAGATCTCACCAGAGCCCAAATCCAGGCAGGGAAGAGGGGTGCAAGCTGTGAGCCTGCAGCAGAGCCATGGCAAGGGAGAGACCCCCTTCAGTCAGAGGGGTTTGGGCGCATCCAGCTGCTCTTGCTCAGTCCTCAGGCCATGGCAGGAATCAGACCCACAGCAGCACTGGCAACTTTCATCCCTAAAAGCCCTCTTCAGACCCACTCCTCCAAGGCTGGAGACAACATCCAAGCCAGGCTGACCTCCTGTCCCACTGAGGATGGCTAGCGCTGCCTGGGGCCAGGGTCTGAGCAGCTGAAATCAGAGACCGGGATTGGAATCCAGTGCAATTAAATTGTTTGGACATGAGTGGGCTCTTTGTGCTGAAGGGGATCAGCTGGGCTTTAGTCTGCAGAGGCATCTGCTAATGGTTGGGATGTTTGGGGTTTTTAAATACGCTGCACGTTGGCAGCTACTTATGAAAAGTGGCCCTCTGAAGTCTCTCCGTGTCAGCTTCCTCCATATTTCCTGACTATTATCCCGTCAATTTATTGGAAATTCTCTGTGTTCTGAAGGTCAGTGCAGGGCAGGCACAGCGAGGCAGGCGTGGGCAGGTTTTTCTGCCGCTGGTGGCAGCGTTTGCTCGTCAGCCTAATGCTCAATTAGAGGAGGCAGCCGGGGGTTTCTTCTCCCCCTGACCTTGTTGCGCTGTCATTTAGAAACCTGTGTGATGGCAGCCACTGCGTGGGAACAGATTGATAGTGCTCAGATGGGATTTTCACACCAACACTCTGCTCTGTGCCTCTGAAAAACGAATAAAAATGAGCTCCCTGCTCCTGGGTGGAGAGAGGAGGAAATATCCTACCCTGCTCCAGCTGCAGCTTTGGTTCGGGGCTTGCATCAGTGTTGCTGTGTCAGGGCTGAGCTAATAAATTCATTATTTCTGAGAATTTATCCCCCAAAGCCCAATTCTGGAATAAACGAAGTGTCTGGTCTTTGTCAGGAGAGCAGTCTTGCTGAAATCACCAGGATCTCGAACACAAAACTCCTTAGAGCCAGGAGCAGGGTGGCAGGTAGTGTGGGATACTTGGATGGGACAGTTTGGGTGAAGCCTGAAGACTTCAGGGCTGGCTCATCTGCAAGTCACTGGAAAGAGAATTTTCTTCCCATTCCATCACTCTCCTGCTTGTTTTGTTTCCTCCCTCTGTTTCTCTTCTTACTGTTATTTTCTACACGTTAATTTATGAAAGCAGCATTTGGAGACTCTCCAGCCTGAATCACCTTGGAAGTGTCCCAGGCCAGGTTGGACGGGGCTGGGAGCACCCTGGGACAGTGGGAAGTGTCACTGCCCATGGCACGGGTGGGACTGGGTGGGCTTTGAGGTCCCTTCCCACCCAAACCTTTCCATGATTATGGAGAAGGAAACGCCTTCTGCCGTGCGTTCCGTTGCTTTGGGGATAACCAGAGAGCAAAATCAGGCCTGTGGGAAGTTTTGCCATGCCCTGCAAGCAGAACAAGGGTGGCTTGGAGCCCGTGCCACGAGGTGCTCCTGGGAGCCCCCCGGCTCCGGGCCTCTGTGGGGCAGGCTGTGAGGGGCAGCGTGCAGAGCCCTGGGAGCTCTGCCTCGGGCAGGAAGGGCTTTTCCAGCCCCGGCAGCAGTAACAGGATGGGGCTGTGTGCAGGATAAGGGCTCAGGCCGAGCTCTGGGGACGTTCCAAGCACTGAGGTCAGTCACCCCAGGAGGGAGCCGGCCCCTCTGGCTGGAGTCACTCAGCGCTGGGGACATCAGGGCTCCGTGGGGAATGATCTTGGCTCTTGCACAGATGCTCTCTCCGTGTGACACTGGCTTGCACCCCGCTCCTCACACTCACCAGTTCCTCCTTCTGCAGGCACTGGATCTTCTGCAGTAATGAAAAAAGTAGGATTTAGCTTGCCTGAAGTCATTTCCATTGCTAATTTCCAGATTTCTGTTGAAAACACCTGGGAGTATGTGCAGATCCTGCTGCACATACTGGGAATTAGCCCATTAAAGGTGATCTTGAAAGCGATTGGAACGCTGCACTCGTGACTCGTTTGTTTCTCTCATGGTCCCTAAAGGCAGTTTCAAGGATATATTTGTTCATTATTTTAAAGTTTCCACTTGTTTTTCCTGTCTGCCCAGCTTCCTCTCTGGAGCTGCGAGGAAGATCCAATTAGTGCTGAGGTGGGGACTGCAGAGGATGGAAATCTTGCTGCTCCCCCCATGAAGTGGGGACCTGCTCAGCTTTTTACCTCTGAGTGGCAAAAAGAGTTACAGCTTTTTACCTCTGATCTGGTGGAGCAGAGGGGGTGTGGTTTGATTGAAAAGACCAAAGGTCTCCAGGGAAAAGGACTTTTTGGTGGAAGATTCCCACAAAAGGCTGGATTGGCTCTCAGGAAATTTTTCAGCAAGCAAGCTGAGGTTTCCTATCTGCAATATGGCTGAGAAATTCCAGGAATACGCTTCAAAAATCAGGACCTTTAGTGGTACTTAAGAGCAAAACCATCTCCCCTCTTGGGTTCACATTGGTCTAATGCAGCTCCTTCCCTCTCCACTGACTGCCAGCCTCCAGAGGGTCAGTGTTCCAGGGTCCCTGACCATGCCTTGTATGCTTGGACCTGCTTTTGCAGCTCCCTAAAATTTTGGGCTGCTTGCCTGGCCTGAGGGCAGAGTGCTGAGCTGGGAGGCAATGCTGCCGTGAAGGGGAGTTTTGCCTTTGCACATGGAAGACCCCCCTGCACCCACAGAGGGTCCTTTTGCTCTTCACAGAACACTTAGGACACCCAAAATGGGGACGGCTCCCAGACAAGCCCCAGGGAGGCCTCCCCGCCGCAGTGCCCCGGCGCCGCCGTGCCGGAGCCGATAGAAAGATTGTCCCAGTCGTTTGTTTGTCAGCTGCTGAGAATTAACACCATTAATTTATGGCAGTCCTTTGCATTAATCCTGCCTGTTAATTCCTTATCTCTGCTCCAGCATATTGGCCGCCCGAGCCCTCGTCTGGGAAACTCATCAGCAGTTTGTTTGGAAGCTGCCCTTTGCGTGCCAGCCAGCGCAGGGGCAAGGCGGCGGGAGAGCAGCAGCAGAGCAGAAGGTGGGGTTGGGACGTGCAGGAAGGGGAGGTGGCTCCAGGAAGGGGAGCTGTGCAGGAAGGGGAGATGGAGAGCTGCAGCTCCCAGCTGGCAGCACCGGGCACCCCAATCCCTGGCAGCAGGGGCTGCCTGTGCTGGGCAGGCTGGAGACCTCTCCTGCTCAGGGGTTCAGCCCTAGGGCAGTTTGCTGGAGTGGTTCTTGCCTGTCATCAAAAAATGCATTTTTCATGATTGAAACAAAAGGGACACTGAAATTGCAACCGCAGCAAACAAATAAATTAACTTTTAATGACTTCCCATCTACTTTTGTGTTTGTTTTAGCAGAAGCCCTGACAGAAAGCTTCAAGGAAACGGGTGGAACGAGATGAACTTTGCAGTCCCTTCCAACCCACACCCTTCTGTGGTTCCCTGGTTAATGTTTTGCTGTACCCCTGCTCTCCATGGTACAGGTCCCCCCTTGTCCTTTCAGGTTTCCCTGTGGTGCTGCTGAGGAACCTGCGGCACCCCGTGTACCTGCTGGTGGTGCTGGCCCAGGTCAACATCTCTGCCATGGTTGCTGGGTTAGCAACGTTCATGGGCAAGTTCCTGGAGAGACAATTCTCCCTCACGGCGTCCCTGGCCAACATGATCATTGGTAAGTGTTTCTGACTCCTTACAATAAATAATCTAGAAATCAGGAAGAACTCCTCTGGAATAAAGCCCCCCTCTCAGAATCGGTCTGAGAGTTCAGAGATCCTGCCACAGGAGTGTTTAGAACACATTTTTGGACAAACAGCTCCTCAGGGAAAGAGGCCTCTGAGGTCTGCAGCAGATAAATCAGAATAAAGTGAGCAGAACAGACTGGCAAAGCCCGGGGCTGAGTGCAGGCAGGAAGGTTAAATGCTGAAGCAGTGCTCTCCTGCCCCGATGTGAGCTGAGCTGCTCCCAGCCTTGATTTACCCTCTGCATTCAAGTCAGCCCCATATTCAGTGGATGAATTTCTCTAGCCTTTGTTCCCACTACTGAGTCTTGCTTTGCCTTTTTCTCTCAGATCAAAAAGCTTTCTGTAGCTGGAAATTCCTTCCTTGCGTGGGTATTTATGGGCTGAGAGCAACCTCCCAATGATTCTTAGCTGAATTAATCAGTTTGCACGTCTGTAGCTCAACTTTGGTCTCCCCCCGAAAATGGGGGGATTTACATAAATGGGGTTTTACAAGGGCGACCACAGAAATGGGCACAATCCTGCACTGCACAGAAATTAAACATCCTCCCCAGCTTTACTTGGTGCTTCCTCCTGTCCACACTGAAAAATCACATTCTTCTGGGTGAAGCACGGCTTTGCACTGCTCCTGAAATCTTCCATCCATGGATACATCAGGCGGCCAGTTGGCTCTGGGATCCTGCTGCCTTTGAAAAGCAGCTTTTTCCTAGCGTTATTCCACCTTCTGAATCACCTGTGCTGAAAAATAGGAACCCGACAGCAAATCCCCTGGGCCTTTGCTGTGAGGAGGGACTGATACAGCTCAGAGGATGGAAAGCAAGGCCCAGTGACAGGACGAAGGGGAATGGTTTTAGATTGGGTATTAGGAGGGAATCCTTCCCTGTGAGGCTGGGGAGGCCCGGGCACAGGGTGCCCAGAGAAGCCATGGCTGCCCCTGGAGCCCTGGAAGTGTCCAGGGCCAGGTTGGACGGGGCTTGGAGCCACCTGAGATAGTGGAAGGGGTGGAACTGGGTGATGTTGAAAGTCCCTCCCAACCCAACCTGCTCTGTGGTTCCCTGATTCCACGCCCTGCCTTTCCCCAGGTGCTGTGAACATCCCCGGGGCCATGGTGGGGATCGTGGTGGGCGGTGCCATCCTGAAGCGGTTCCAGATGTCCCTGAGGCAGTGCAGTGCCCTGTGTGTGCTGGGCATGCTGCTCTGCCTGCTCGGGGCCTTTCCCCTGCTCTTCCTGGGCTGCCCCACGCAGAAGGTGGCTGGAGTCACCTACTGGGACAGGTACCACAGCTCCGCCGGCCGGGCACGGGGTGGGGGGGCATCCCCGGGGTGGGCACACCCCAGCCACGGCCACGTTCCTCAGGGTGGGGGTGGGAGCCAAGCAGAATCCCCAGAAATGGGTTTATTCCCTCAGGAGAAGCAGCTAATGGAGATAAAATAAGAAATTCCTGTGGATAAACACTAAGTCCGCTGCATCCTCAGGTTTAGGGCAGAAAATGTACAGATACCCTTTGTGACTTATCCCACACATGGTGGAGTCAGTTCAGCTTTATCTCCTTTGGGTTAAAACCTTTTTAACATGAGATTTTTTAGGAGCAGGGTTATAAGAGTTCCACCAGTGAGATTTCCTACTGAGGAGCAAGTGTGGAACCCGAAGTAAACACGTTTTTGGGCACAAACAGCACAAGATTTATGTTTCATCTTGGAAGGTTTTGGGCCAGCCCTGGGATCACATCTTCCAAGCTGTGGCAGCTAAACGTGGGCAGGACCTTCTTGTGTGCCCTCAAGGCTTGACCCAGCTCTGTGTGAATTCCCTCGTCAGTGTCCTGTGGCCCCGGCCCTCAGGGGAATCTCCTTCCCTCCCTCCCTCCCACAGCGGGGTGTTGCAAGAACCCCAAAGCCCGGGTTTGGGACCAAGTATGAAGGAAGTGGGAGGCTCCCGGGACCATTTGTGGCCGGGATGCTTTGCCCAGGCAGAGCCAGGGCTCGGGGTGGTGGTGGAATTCCCGTAGGTCCCCACTCGCACACGGGGAAGGGTTTGTTGAGCAATCAAGTGGGTTTTTAGTGATCTCAGCACACATGCAGTTTATTTTCTCTGTGAGATGCATTTTGATAATGCTCCATACCTGGCATTAACACTTCCCTCGTGCTCAGCTCTGGGTTTGGGCACCACGACCTGGAGTGCAGTGCACAGTGTCGCTGCCCCGAGAAGGGCTTCAACCCCGTCTGCGGCTCCAACGGCGTGGAATACACCTCCCCCTGCTCTGCTGGCTGCAGGAATGTGAACATTGACACAAACAACTCCGTCCTGGTGAGTCAAGCCTGAGGGATGGCTGCTGAGAGGGGACCAGTGCCCTGCTCGAGACCGGCAATTGGATTTTCTGATGGTTATTAGTGTTGGGCAAGCGCTGCATGATCCATGTGGGATGAGCAGGGGAAGGCTGGGAACGTCCCTTGGCCAAGATGAGAAGCAGGAACCTCTTGGGATCCAGTGTTCTAGGATGTACAGGTGTCCTTCCCCATCCACTGACCCCCGGGTCAGGCTGTGCTCCGCAAACCCCGGCTTCTCCAGACTCTGCTACCCAGCAGCTTGAGGGGCAGCCCCAGTACCACAGAATGGTTTGGGCTGGGAGGAACTTCCAGGCTCTCCCAGGTCACCCCCTGCCATGGGCAGGGACACCTCCCAGGTGCCCAGGTTGCTCCCAGCCCTGACTCTGGCAGAGCTGTGGTGAGTGCTCTGGGAGAGCCTCACCAGAGGGGTGTTATTCCACCTTCCAGCTCCCAGGTTTGCAGGGTGGAAATTCCCATCTGGTGCAGACTGCACGTCCTCCCCATGGGCACGGGCTGCCCAGCCAGGTGTCTGCATGAGAGAGGAATTGAGTGGAGAGTCCCAGTGCAGGGGCTGGAAGAGCAGGGTTTGCTCCTGGCCTTGCTGTGATGGGGCTGTTCTGCTGCCCTGTGCTCGTCCCTGCTGTGCTGCTCCCGGCCTGTCACCGGGACCCGACAGCTCTGAGCTTTCCCGGCTGCTCTGTGGGTCTGCAGACAGTGCAGCTCAACAGAGAACCCGCAAGGAAATCTGTGCCATTCGAACCTCTCTGCAGGTCGTGCAGGATGAGTGGCTTTCCGCTTGGCACAGGCTGTAATGGCAGCGTGGGACTGTCCGGGCAGTTTGCAGCAGCGTTTTGTCAATTAACAGCACTTCATTTTAATAGCAATTATGCTTTCTGCCAGAGCTTAGTCCCAAATGTGCTTTCCTGCACCCTCACGCCTGCCTTTGGTACAGCAGATCCTTTCCAACTGCTTTCTTCCTCCTCGAAGATGACTCCCTCTTCCAGCCCTTGCTTTCTCAGAAATTTTACACTTTTCTTAAAATTTTCAGCATCTCTGTCAGTACAGGGACCTGTGGCACTCATTGCCTACTGCCTTCCCTGTCCCAGGGTTTCCAGAAACCTCCCAGCCTGCAGAAAACCCTACAGTTGTGTGCCCAGCTTTGCTGCAGCCTTTCCAGAGGGCACCAGGCAAGCTTGGATGTAGGAACAAGGTTTTGGGAGACTCCGATCTGCTCCTGCCTCTGGGGTCACCCTTCTGTAAACTGCCACCCCCTCTGGCAACCAAAAGATCATGCTCGTTTTATTTAAAGGTCTCTTCAAAAAAAACCCAGAGGTTTCTTGTTTAAAAAAAAAAAAGAGAGAGAGAGAATTGTGACTAAAAAATAGAGAAAAGGAAAAATTCCTCATCCATCATCCCTGGGCATCTTTTCTTCGCTATAATGCTCTGCTAGTTATTGTCCTGGCTCTCCACCCCTTGTCCCACGTCCCTCTCCAGCTCTCCTGGAGCCCTGGACGGGGCTCTGAGGTCTCCCCTAAGTACTGAGTGCTAATTACCGCTAATTATTTCCAGACAAATCCTACCCCCGCTCCTTCACTCTGGCAGCTGGCAGCGTTCCCTTCCATCTGCACATCCCTGGGCACGGGAGCAGCCTCTGGATGTTCTCCTCTCTTTGCAGAACTACACCGAGTGCAGCTGCATCCCGGGACCGGGGCTCGCCAGGCCGGGCACCTGCGGCACCGGCTGCTCCCACCTCTTCGTGCCCTTCGTGGTCCTGTCCTGCCTGGCAGGGATCCTCGCCAGCACGTCCCACACGCCGTCCTTCATGCTCATCCTCAGGTGGGGACGCCTGGGGCACGGTCCTGGGCAGCCACCGAGGGCTCCCAGAGGGGATGTTCGGTTCAGGAGGAAGGATTTCTGCAGCTGGGGGACTGGGGGCTAAACCAGCCCTGACTGGGGCTAAACCAGCCCTGTACTGCACCTCGTGCCTGTTCCTGCAGACTGGGGGTTAAACCAGCCCTGACTGGGGTTAAACCAGCCCTGACTGGGGCTAAACCAGCCCTGTATGGCACCTCGTGCCTGTTCCTGCAGACTGGGGGTTAAACCAGCCCTGACTGGGGTTAAACCAGCCCTGTACTGCACCTCATGCCTGTTCCTGCCGTGGTTTTTGCCTCAGCACAAGATGCACCATTAACTCAGCAGTAATTCCGCACGGCAGCACTCGGGCTCTTTTCAAGGCAGCTCTGTGTGAAGTTAAGAAGTTTAATTACCTTCCTTTGCTTGAAAGCAGCCTCCCTGGCAGTGCAGAGAGGCAATTAGGGCTGCACCTTCCCACACCCTTGGAAAGGTGCCTGTGGGGCACAGCAGGATGGAGCCAGCCTAGACGTGAGCCCAGGCTGGTGGGGCTGGACCCCAGGATGGGTAAAGCTGAGGCAGAGGGGAAAGCCATGGGGAAGTCTCTGTCTTAGTCTATAAATGATACTTCCAAGCACATTTCCACGGTCAAAATACTCCAAAGAGCTGCTTTTTAGGGGAAATCTGCGGTTAAAACCCCATTTTTTACCTTGACTTACAGAGCTCTGTGCGCTCGAGGCAGCCAGAGAGGAGAGGGAAGCTGAGTCCCATGAGGGCGCTGGCCTGGGGGTCCTCTGCCACCCAGTCCTTTTCCACCTGTGACCCCAGCAGGAGCCACAGCTGGAATTATTGATTCTGGAAAGCTGGGCTGCCACCAAAATGGACACTGGGGCTTCTCACCTCAGGAAAGCCCCTTCCTCCACCTGCAAAAGCACCTGCTCAGTTACAAAAAGCATCCTTTTCATTGCCTCTGTTTTACTCATGTGGATTCTTTGAATTAAAAGCAAAAATGCTCCTTAGCCCAGCCCTCCCCTTCTCTTCCTGGGTCTGGCAGGATTTTCAGGCCAGGTGAAGGCTGTGGTCAGTGTTTAGCCCTGATGAATGAACCCTCGTCAGCTTTGCTGATGTTAATGGGAACTCCCTGGGATCCTTGGTGGCTGGGTTGAAGGACAAATGTGAGGGTGAGGAGCTGTGCCAGGGAGGGAAGCATCCATCCTGGTGGGATTGCCAGAGGACACGTTTTCCATTTTGTTTTTCAGGAGCATCCAGCCTGAAGACAAATCATTTGCTGTTGGAATACAGTTCATGCTGTTGAGAGTTTTAGGTAAATTGAAATGCTTCAAAATACCATCCTGGAAAATAATGGCAGCTCTTGGGAGGGCTTTCCCAAGGCAGGGAAAGATGCTGCCCTGCAGGGTCTGGGGGTGCACATGGTGGGGATGAGACAGGGCAGCTCCAAGGGCTCCATTTCCGAGTGCAAACAAAGGAGGGCTGGGAATATGTCAGGTCCAGGAGCTCAGGCTGTGTGCAGACACTGCCCTGTTCACCCCCAGCGCGTCAGGGGGGCTCCAGACCCTGCCCTGTGATCCCACCAGTTATTTCTCCAAAGGGGACAATTCACGTTGCCCTGGAGGCCCCCAGGCTGTGCCACGGCAGCCGTGGGAAGGAGCAGTAAATGCTCGGTGTATAAAGGAGGGGAGCTGGAATGGGCTGCCCGGGGGGCTGGTGGAGCCACCGGCCCTGCAGTGTTCAGGAGGCACCTGGCTGTGGCACCTGGGCACGTGGGTTTGGGGTGGCTTTGGTGGGGGGACGGCTGGGCCCGACTGAGCCTGTGTTCCAGCGTGGATGCCGGGCCCGGTGCTGTACGGCAGCGCCATCGACACCACCTGCATCCTGTGGGAGAGGAGGTGTGACAGGAGGGCAGCCTGCAGATACTACGACAACACCCTCTTCAGGCAGAGGTAGGGCTGGAGATCGGGGTCGGGGACTCCGGGGGACATGGCATCGGGATAACGGGGATCAGGGACTCCGGGGGATGTGGCATCGGGATAACGGGGATCAGGGACTCCGGGGGATGTGGCATCGGGATAACGGGGATCAGGGACTCCGGGGGATGTGGCATCGGGATAACGGGGATCAGGGACTCCAAGGGACGTGGCATCGGGATAAATTGTTGTGCAAAGCACTGTGAACACACAGGGACACTCACCCCCCCACCCCGGGCCCTGCCAGCTCTCTGCACTGTGGCAGAGGCAGTGCCTGGAAGAACCTCCCCAGAGTCTCAGGTGCTGGTGCTTGGAGCCCTCAGGAATATCCCCGCTCTCCTGATCCTCTGTTTGCACCCCACAGGTATCTGGGGCTGCAGTTTTTCTTCGAGGTGGGCGCTTTCCTGTGCTTTGGGGCCGTGTATCTGATCCTCAGCAGGCAGGAGAGGGAAGCCAGCCAGGCACAGGAGACAAAGGCAGAGCCAGAGAAGGAGAAACTGGCAGGAAACTCCACAAAGACCCCAGAATCCAAAGTGTGACGCCAAAAAGGTGAATTGTGATGGTGTCTGGGGAGTTGGAGCCACGTGCATCAGCCCACACCCGAGCTGTGGAGGGTGGATGCTCAGATGATGGACCCTGGGGCTGCCTCCTGATCTCCCAGGTAGGATGAACTCTTCCTGCAGTGCTGGGGATCCGTCCCCGTGTTGTTCTCCACCTCAGGGGTGCAGCTTGTTCCCTCACATGGATTAGTCCACACACACTTCAACCCTTGGACTCTGCAGCCTCCTGGATTTGTGTCCTTCAAAGCATTTTTTCCTGCTGACCGTCTCGGTGATGCCAGCACTGAGCACTAACCATAAACCTGAAGGGTTTTGTGGGTGGTTTTTTTTAAATAAATCATTTTCAAGAAATGGTTTTGTACTGAACCCATAGATCTCTGTGACTGATGGTCTGTCCTGGCCCCCAGAATTTCAGCTGTGCCTGTTCTCTTTCCTCTCCTGGTGTTAGATGCCCTTTCCTCCTGGAAGGCTTCATCCAGCTCCAGCTGACACTGCTGGGATTTCTGTCACCGCTTTTGTTGCAAGGACCAACCTGCACATCTGCAGGGATGAGGATCGTGGGGAGGGGAGGACATCAAAAGGACCTGGAGGTCCAGCCCAGGAGAGAAACTCCCGTTCTGCTTTGGCAGCAGGGACACATTTTGCACTAATCATTATCATTATCATTCTTATTTTTTGTGTTATCAGCACTTACTTTCCGATGGTCAGTGCTTACCACAGGAGCTCGCCCAAGCACGTGGTGTTCAGGTGCATTCCTGGTTTGCAGTGTGAGAAGGGCAGGACTTTTCCCAGGGATGCAGGATCAGAGGGCGAGGTTGGAGCCCTCTCCAGACTGGGCAGAGCTTGTGGCTGAACCATCTGAGCCCAGAGCCAGCCAGCCCTGGGCTCCCTGAAGGGGGTTCTGTCTGTAATTATGGGGTGGAAGTCCAGCCGGGCGTTATTTTGGTTCAGCTGCCTCTTATTTCCTGCGTTCTGCCCGTGCTGGGCTCCTTCCCACCCAGGAGTGAATTGTGCTGCTCCCTCCGCCAGCGAGCAGCCACAACCACGGGGTAACTTTGCCACTTTTGGCTCCAGGATGGGGTTTAGTAGAGAAAACAAAACTTGTAAGTTCAACCCGAAAATGCAGAAAAGAAATACACAGAGGGGAATATTCATTCCCTCCTCCCACCCTGGCAAATATCCTCTGGAAAGGGCTGAGTGTGCAGAGAAGTGGAGGGGGAAGGCCTGTGGTGAAGTGAATGAATTTAGCTATTTCCCCAAACTGTTTGCCCAGCCATTCTGAGGGACCCAGTTACCTCAGAGCAGCCTGAGAGGTTGATTGGAACTTTTTAGGGGTTTGGGTTGGGGTTCTTTTTCCTATTTTTGTGCAGTGCCTTGTGGTCATTGAGTTAAGAGTTTACAGCCCTGTTGAGGGTACCAAGACAGAAGTGATGTCTGGCTTCAGAGAAGGTTCTGGAAGGCAGAGGTGTGCGTGGATGCTGAAGGGATGTAGGAGGAGCCGTCCAAGGAAGGACGAGTAGTATTTGCTGACCACGAGCTTTGGAAAGCCAAAGCGGGGAGAGTTTGGCACTATCCTCTTCTCCAAGCCATGGCCAGGCAGCATCTGTTGCTAAAGCAGCAGGAGAGGAATGGGAACGAGGTTGTCTGGGCAGGAGTAGGGCAGAGACATCCCATGAGGCCCACAGTGGTCCTTCCAGCTCCTGGCAGCCCAAGAATTTGCGGCATCCGGGGAGAAGGATCTTTCCTGGCCGAGCACAGGCCTTGGCCCCCAGGCGGTTCCTGCATCCCGAGTCACTCCAAGGTACTTTCCACACCACAACAAACAAACAACAGCACAATTCGCTCCGTATGGCGTGAGAAGTGGGGAGCTGCAATCTGCTGTGCCAGGAATCTGCCACGGATTCGATTCCTTGCCCAGGGAAGTGCCCAAGGCCAGGCTGGATGGGGCTTGGAGCAACCTGGAGTAGTGGAAGGTGTCCCTGCCCATGGCAGGGGGTGGAACCGGATGAGCTTTAAGGCGCTTCCAACCAAAACCATTCTGTGACTCCACGGTTCTCTCCCTGATCCCATTGGAGCCCCTCCGGAGCCTTTCTGAAAGCCCCTCAAGCCACCAGAAGCAGTGGTTCCACTCACAGAAAGGAGATGAAAAGGGGAAAATGAAACCCTTTCCCAAAATAAATAGAGTTTAATTGCCTGTGGTGCTGCTGCCGGTGGCAGGTGGGCTGCACATCCCTCTCCTGCCTGGCTGGGATCCTGATGGACGCACCAGGGACCTGCAGGGTGGCCTGGCCAGCTCGCTCCCAGCCCATTCTCACTGCTGGGCTCAGGGCTCCACATTCATTTTCCACTTGGAAAACTCCTATCAGATCGTGGAAGGGTTTGGCTCAGGCAATGCACAAGCTGGTACAGCCTGAATTCTTCCTTCCCTCGTTACCCCTCCAGCTTATATCCCTGTGGATATAAGCACCCAAGGCACTTGCAAGCAGCGTGTCTTAGCTCTAGGCCTGTTATTCTGCTTTTGCTCTGGTAATTTCCACCAATTTGGGCTGGAGTTTCTCTAAGAAGAAATAAACCCCCATTTCCCCGTCCCCTCCTCTGGGCTCTTTCAGAACACGGTTGAAAGGGACCAGCTTGCCAGGGAAGATGAAAGAGAGGCAGCTTGGAAAGCCTGCTCCCAGCTCCCGTCAGCAGGGAGGAGATAAAACCAGGGAATATGAAAGGGTTGGCAGCAGCGAGGGAGCAGCAGGAGGAGTGTTTGATGCAGAGCAAGGGGCAGGCAGGTGCGAGGGCTGCGAAGAAAGGAAGCAAAGGAAGGGGTAGCAGCAGCAAAATCCACCCTGTGCCGCTTGCCAGGTTCTCCCCAGAGCAGATATTCCCTGGAGACAGCCTAAAGCAGAATTTACAGAGCACTGAGGGGTGCAGCTGGGGCACCAGCCATGAACTGCCTTGGGGAGGTTAACAGGAGTGAACCCAGCTGGGCCAGAACCCCATGGACCTCCTGGAACTGGAGCACTGGACGTCTTCATGCAGCACTTTGTGGTAGCAGGGGTCACAGACCTGGAGGCAGAAAGGTGCCTTTAGGGCTGGAGGGAATTGCACAGGGTCAAGAGAAGGAATTACAGCTGGAGGGAAGGACCCAAAGCATTTACGGAGCCAAGAGCTGCTTTAGAGCCAAGCACAATTCCCATTCCTCTGGAAAAGGAGCAAAGCTGAAGCTTTAAATCACCCTTGGGGTGTTTAGCTCAGCCAGGTCTCTCCCTGGAGTGCTCCTGGCTCCGCTGCAGTCACACCCAGAGGGTTTCTCCCGGTTTCCTGCTGCTGTTACAGAGCAGGTTTTCCAGCACAGGGGGTAGAGATGGTCCCGTGTGCCTTCAGGCGCTGCTTGCAGAGAGCCAACAAAACATGAATCAAAACCCACTGAATGTTTCTATTAAAATGTACTCGAGCTGCCTCTGGCAACCTGAAATCTGTTCCCTGAAAATGCTCGCTGAAGAGACACAGTTTGTTGCCAAAAGACAAAGAATTGCTGTGCCTGGGACTGAGGCAGAGCTGTGGATGGAATCCAGTCCCCAGGCTGGGGAAGAGGAAGGCAAATAACCCATGGATGTCACACTGAAGTTCAAGAAAATCTGGGAAGTTCCCACTGGGATGCTGAAAAGATGAGCCAAGGAGTCACTGAATTGCTACCAATTAACGCCACAATTCCCAGAAATTGGAGGTTTCCAGGGATTTCCAAAGGGGCAAACAGAGCAATCAGGCAGATCCAGACCCAGCTCGGCACTGATCCCTGGAAAGATGCGGAAGAGGTGACTCATCCATGTGCAGTCACTCGGCTGAGGATGCCATGGATTGTCTCACACAGATGACACCAAACATTTCATTTCTCCTTCAGGCAGGCACCTGTCCCACCTGGGAGAGCTGTGCTCCCTCCGGGCTGAGGGAAGGATTTTGACCCTGTCCCACCTTGTTCTCGTAAACCAATTATCAGCCAGATGGAATTATGCAGAGAGGAGAAAAAGAGAAGGAGAAAAAACAGGCGTAATTGGAAAGCTTCAGCTCCGGGAGCTGCAGGTAGTTTGCTGCCTACCCAAAAGGATTTATCTCCAAGAATCTCACCAGGGTCTGTCCCGTCTCCAGGGCTAATCAATATTTTAATTAATTACTTGGATGATGAGAGAAGCAGGAGCTAATAAAATTTCTGCCTACAGCCATGAATGCTGTGGACAGCAAGACTGGAATCCAAATCATTCACAGCAGATTGGAGAAATGGCCTGAAATGGAGAATACTGGGATTTAACATCAAGAGCAAAACAGTGGTGCAGGGGAAGGGGGGCTGGGGTGCAAAGTTTGCCCTGTGAGAAAGGGGATGTGGCACCAGCTCATACAGAGCAGAAGTTTTAAGCTCATATTGTCCCTTTAAATTAAATTGGCATTCAGCAGAATTCACTGGCTGTCCTGTGAGGGGAAGCTACGACCCCTTGCACTTGGAGGCATAAAATTATCTCCCTGTGTTGCTGAATTGAGTAAGTTTCCCTGCTTATTGCCAAGTGCATCTCCTCCAGTTGTGCTCTCTCGAAGGTCCAGGCAAACGGAGCAGAGTAAATCAGGAATTATCTCCTGTGTTAGGAGACAGGTTGAGTAATGATTACTCCTGAAATATGGAATTCATCTTCGGGGCTTAATGGGCTTGCAATGGAGCTGTGCAGGAGCTCGTTGCTGAAGGTTCTGAAATGATTGTGGCGAGGGAAGAGCATCCTTTATCCTGCAGATGTGATAAGGGCTGACGCTGCTCCCCGAGCGCATTCCCAGCCCAGCCCAGCCTCAGCCTCCTCTGGTGCTTCCAGGGTGCTGAAGGACAGAAGTGCTTTCACATGGCACTGATAAAGGCTGCCAGAACATTTTAATCCCTCTCCCCTCACTTTTCGAGTGTCTTTTGCTAAAGAGACCAGAACCTGAGATGTTCCGAGCTGTGCACACTGGTACAACTTTCTGAGCACACACAGGGGAAAAAACACCTTCCCTGGATAAACCTGCTATGGAATTCTTCTTGCTCTTACACCTGCTGTTAAAAAAGGCTTCCCTTTCCACCCTCCCCATGTCCTGTTTCTCCCAGTGCCATGACCTAATTACACAGTGGGCACTGAATGTGTCCCAATTGCACTCAAGAAGCTTTGGGGACTCTGTGCTCATCTTTCTTCCCCCCCCCGCCCCGTTTCTGATTTCTTGTGACTGCAGGAGTGCTCTGGAGCACGGGCTGGGCACAAATAAAGAGATATTCCAAACCTGTGGTCTGGGAGATGGGAAATGTCTGTGTGTGGAAGCACCTGCAGGAGCAATTAATCCAGATGGATGGGGATGGCATGCTGAGAAATGGAGACCCTATTGATGGAAATCAAACTGGGAACACTGGGGAAAGCTCAATTCCCAGCCTGCCTGATGGGGTACAGCCCCCAGAACCCTGAGACACCACAGATCCACGCCCAGCCCCAGAGGAAGGATATGCAGCAGCTGTGCCTGAATCACAAACGCCAAAATAAGCACGATTTTAAGGCAAAAAGACACCAGCTACAGACCCCTCTCCAAAAAATATTTGTTACTGAAAATGAAGAGGAATCTGAGAAAGATGGAAAGGCCCAGACATTTTGGAGGCCTTGCGTCATTCCTGGGATGATCCTGAGCAGACTGAGGCACACAGGCCTTGGTGCTGGCAGACGTGTGGGTGGCAGAGGGGGAGTGGGGGAAATCCAGGAGGAAGGGACTGGAACTCAGCTGGACTAAAGGAAGTGTCACCTCCCTCTCCCGAAGGTCTCACGTTCAGTCTTGCTGCGCTGCTCTCCTACACCTGGAGCCGAAGGGCCACAGCCCTGCCTGTCCCCTCCAGCAGGGAGGTGACACCTCCAGCTGTCCCAGGGCTGAGCTGGGGCTCACCTGAGGATGTTCAGGCGCACAAGGGTTTCTCTGGACTCTGGTGATATGACAGGCAAATCACAGCTTTCCAGTTTCCAGGAAACTGTAAAAAAAAGCTGAGGTTAACAGCTGGAATGACGTTCTCTGAAGACCCAGCTGCAAAGTTTCCTGCATTCCTCATTCCTCGGGGGAGCCATCGCAGATGATGTTCTGGGAACAGAGGATGCAGAAGTGACCAGTGCCTAAAAAAAGCCGGGAGTCTGTGGCAGCTCAAGCCTGGTGTCTCTGCAGGGAACAACATCCCAACAGGATGACCCTAATCTCCCGGGCAGCCTCCACCTTCCCATTGCCACCCCTGGCCCTGCTGTCACCCCCCCTTTTCCTGAGCCAGGAGCCATTCCAGGTGCAAGTCATGCATGGAGCAGAGAAATGAGCCAGCCACAAGCACCTTCCCTCCCAGCCCTCTGGAGATGGCAGGATGGGGTTCTGCTGGCTCACTAAATCCCCCAAAAGCAGCCGTCCACCTGCCTCCACATGCACCGAGTGTTTCGGCTCCCATAAACCCAGCTGGGCTCTAAAGGGATAAAATGTGTCCCTACACACCCCATCCAGCTGGCCAAGGCTTAAAGGACACGGTTCTGTCAAACACAGCAGGGCCTGAGCGCCCTCAGATCCCAGTGTGCTGGGAATCCCGGGAAGCAGCACGCGCCGCTGCTGAGCCGAGTCCTGGGAGGCGATGGAGGCTCTCACACACGCCTCTCATCTCCTCTGGCCCGCACAAACCTGCAGCTTTAATTTAGAGGCAACTTTTGAGCCAGAGGACACCACTCATAGTCTGGGTATGGCTAAATAATGGAAAAGGAGGGAGAAATTAGGCAGCAAATGCGCATATTAATAATGGATATGGCAGGAGAAATAACTGAACACAAGCAAAGGCGGGAGTGAAACAAACACGGGGAATGCGGAGTGGGAGCATCCACCTCCGTGGGCCCCGAACATTGGGAGCAGCCAAGAGCTGCTGGAACAGGCCCTGCAGACACGGGGCAGAGCAGCCCTCCCAGGCCACGGGCTCCTGCATTTAAACAATAAAAATACAGTGGGTTGGTGGGGGAGCAGAGGGATGATCCCCAGCACAGGACAATGCATGGTGAAAACAAGCCTGGACCCCTGCTAGAGGGCAGGGATAGTTGGGATATTGGGAAGGAGTCCTTCCCTGTGAAGGGGGGGAGGCCCTGGCACAGGGTGCCCAGAGCAGCTGTGGCTGCCCCTGGATCCCTGGAAGCATCCCAGGCCTTGGCAGGGGGTGGAACAAGGTGATATTTAAGGTCCCTTCCAACCCAAGCCAGTCTGTGATTCTATTCTGTGATTCTAAAAGTCAGGGCCGGTGGAGTGGATGGGGAATGATAGGATCACAGAATCACAGGATCACAGAATCACAGGATCCCACCTCTCTGGACAACCTCTTCCAGTGTTCCCCCACCCTCATCATGGAAATTCTGCCTAGTTTCTAGTGGGAATCTCCCCTCCTTTAGCTCAAAGCCACTGCCCCTTGTCCTGTCACTCCTGAAACACTCTGTCCCCACTTTCCTTTTTAATTGACTGCAGGAACGACAGCCCCTCACCAGGGCACTGCTTATGATCCCACGCCATCCCAGGCTGTTCCCCTGCTCCCTGCAGAGTAATTGGAGCTCTGGCCCTGTGCTCCTGCTCCCAGCACCCTGCAGCAGAGGCTGGCGAGCTCGGTGGCGACAGGAGCGAGCGCTGCAGGCCGCGTGGCTGTCACAGCAAGGATGGATGGGGCGAGCACCACTGATCTTCTGCAGGGGTATAAATCAAGCCAAGGAGAAATGGGAACCTTCAAGGGGATGCCAGGCAAAGCAGGGGAGAGTGGCAAATAGTACCGATGGCACCGAGGCAAGGGGGGGAGCAGCGGCGCTGCCGGGGGACTGAGGGGAGTTCATGCCCACGGAGAGCACTGTGACAGGAGAATATCCTGTCCCCTCTGCTGGCATTTCCTGGTGGCCTCTTGATCCTTTCTTGTGCAGAGGCACAAAACACAATTAAAAGTGTGCTGGGCCCAGCCCCTGAGAAGGGGCAGATTTGTAAGGGATGGTATAAATGTGTGCATGTCTCCTGTGAAGGGGAAAGTGACCTTTTTCCTCACGTAACACAGCCAGAAGTCCAGTGGTCTCCCTTTCCCCTTCCTTCCCCAAATTTCACCTGGGTGCAGCCCTCACCCTGGGTTCAGGGAACAACCAAAGTCCTATGGCTGCTCAGAACCTCCTCAGGGCTGTGGTTTAGTGCAGAGAGAGCTCTGGGGCTTTAATTCTGAGATTAATAAATGATAATTCCACTTCCATGTTTCTCTGCCACAAAGGGAAGAAGCGAGGTGTAGGATTCCCAGTTTCTGATGAGGGGGAAATAAGAAAAAAAAGAAGAAATGAGATGTTCCTCTTGTGCCCTGTGTGCCTGCTAGTGCTGGCTCCTCTGGGAATCACCTCCTTCCCAATCACACAAAAACGTCTCAGCTGCTGAGTTCGATAAGGATTTGGGGCTGCTGCAGGCAGGGATGCTGCTCCTGGGGGCAGCTGCTCTCTGGGATCCAGTTCCCTGCACTTCATCCCCCTCAGACTTCTCCAGACACAGCAGTAATAAGTGAACTCAGAGTCCTGAAGCCAGGAATAAATCATGACACGGGTGACACTTGTAATTGAGAGTTTCCTAATTGCTGTGTTTGATTAAAGAGAGCTGCCGGCTTTGTGCATAAAAGGCAGAGACTCCAGAAACCCAGGGAAGGAAGAAAAGAGGATAAGAACATGATGGGAACAGAAAAACGCGAGATCAAGGAGAAGAAAGACTCGGGAGAAATCTTGTTGGAGTACCAGAGATAAGGGAGACAAAAATAGAATGAGTGGTTTCACTTGTGACTTCATCCATGTTTATTTCTGCCCTTTTGGGGCAGAAATACAGGGATTTGTGCTCTCCTGGTGTGAAATGCAGCAGCTATTTAGCACCACAAAGCGCCAAAGATAAAGGCAGCATATCAAAAAGAACTAAAACCGACCGGGAAATTGCTTTTTTGTGTTGAAATAACGAGCCAGGGAAATAGGAAAACCTTTCATTAGAACTTTGGTGGCTGTGCTGCCGGGAGGGCCGTGCTCCAAAAAGCCACGGGCTGCACCCCGTGAGCCCCAGGTGTGCCCCCTGCCTCTGCAGCTCCTGCCAAGGTCAGGGAGACATCCCTGTGCATCTCATGCCCCTGTGGGATGGGGGTGGTTGTCCCTCTCCAAGCTATCTTCCAGGGATATTCCTGACCTCTGCAAGGGGCTCAGGGGGAAATCCAAAATGTTGATCTCAGGGAGACTACAAGCACAGAGAAAAGAACAAGAGGAATGGGGAAAGATTACCTTTTTGGAGGGGAAATTCCTTCCTGGGCTGTTATTCCCTCCCATGACCCTTTTTGCCAGCCCAGGTGGGCAAAGCAGGGGGAGCAGAGAGGTTGAAGAGCCCAGAGAGGGTCCAGCTTTAGGAAGAGCATGGTCAGCACAGGATATGTGCACTCTTCTCAGACTTTACTTTCCTCTTGTCCCTCATTTCCTTCATTTCCAAAGGCATTACACAGAGCAGGAGCCTGGCTCTGTCCTGGTTGGATGGGTGTGGATAGGAATGGATAGGATGCTTCAAGACTGCAGGGGTTAGCTGGTTTGGGTAAATCCTCCATCCTGTACAGATTTTTTCCAGCTCAGATGACTTTTTTGTCTTTGTATGAACTCCTCAGCACTGACCTCACTGGTCCCAGGTGGAAGCTGGAGGTTTGGTGACACTGCAGGAATAAAAATACTCCGTTTCCTCCCGCTTTCATTGCTGTCCTGGCTGCTGTCTCCAGCCAGCTCTGAGCAAGTCTGCTCTGAATGAAAATAATACCTCTGCTGTGGGTTAGTGGAAAGAGAGAAGAAGGAGAAATCCCAGCGCAGCAGAGGTTTGCAGGGAGTCGGTGTCTGGGCACTGGGCCATGGTGGGGCAGGTCAGCTCTTGCACTGGGGATTTCCACAAATAAATGCACAAACAGTTCCAGCTGGAGCCAAAATCCTCAAAAGACCCCTGAGAGGCTGCCTTGCACTGACTGATACAGGGGCTTTCAATATATTGTCAATGCACCACAGAAGCTTCATCTGGGTGGAAATTTGACCCTGAGAAATCTTTTCCTTGAGCGAAAACAGCCTGAAGAGTGCAAAATTTGGGGCACTTTGTAAATAGCTTTTTTTCCTTCCCTTTAAGAAACCTTCAAATACATGGTATGGTTTTCACGTCAAACAGCTCCCCAGCAATCTGCATAAAACTTCCAGACTCATTAATTTCGAGAATCATCACCAGAAAAACTGGGGTCTGGTGATTTCTAGCGATTTCCTTTGTGAACAGAGAGTCAAATCGAGCTGCTTTGTTCCTACAGCTCCCAATTGCTTCCCACTGATGGGTTTTCTCCCCGGATCACTTGTGTCTGTCTTTCTTTAAGCTTTGACTAATGTGAGGGCTTCTGGCACAGATAAATGGCACATCACACTTTTGGAAAGCTCGAGAGCGTCTTCATTTTCCTCCTCTTGTCACACGTCCTCAGCCTTCCTTCCTGTGACAGCAGTGTCCCCAGGAAATTCTGGGCTGCCACCACGGCTCCCTAAGCGAGGCTGGGTTTGGAGACCCACTGCTCCGTGATCCTCCTGGCCTTTCAATTCCTAAAGGGGCTCAAGAAAGATGGGGACAGACATTTCAGTAGGTCCTGTAGCGAGAGGACAAGCAGGGAGGGCTGTAAACTAAAAGAGGGAAGATTCAGACCCGATATAAGGGGTTTTTACCATGAGGGTGGTGAGGCCCTGGCACAGGTTGCCCAGAGAGGTGGTATCCGGCTTTATTTGCCCTCTCCAGGTGTGCCCAGCCCTCCGGGTGATCTCTGCAGGGCTGGCACAGAGGAGGGGACAGCAACAGAGGCACTGTGCCTCTTCTCCCCTTACAGCCCACGGCGGCACGGCTGGGTCCAGTTTCAGCATCCCGCTCCAAGGACAGCCCAAAGGCAGCTCATGTGACAGCAATGAGAATAATCAGAGGCCAGGAAAGCATGAGCTACGGGGAAGCAATCGGTTTCATTTAACCTGGAGGGAGGACGGGGAGAGGAGACAATGAGAGCCATCAATTATGCAAAAGGTCATTGCCAAGGGGGAGCTTCCAGGGGCAGCAGCAGAAGTTCTGGCCTGAAATTAGATCAAGGGACAGCCCGGCTGGGACGGCATTTCCAGCTCCCGGGAGGGCACAGCCCGGGGCTAAGTGCGGAAGGAGGGAGGGAGGGGTTTAATCAGGCATCAGCCAGGAGGGGTTTCATTGCACCGACCCTTTTTGGGGACAGCCCGTCGTGAATGAGCAGCTCAGAGTCCCTGAAAGAATCCCCATCAAAGGTATTGGCAAAAGCAGTTTTAATATAAACTCGGAAAAACGCAGCTGAGCAAGGCTCAGTGGCAAGGGTTACTCTGTCACTGCCCACAGGGGTGGAACACAGAGAGGAAAATCAAGTTAGAATCGATTTAGAGGGATTTGCACAGAGGCTGAAGGCACAAAAGGGTAAGACAGACCCCGCTGCTGAGTGGAGCCCCTCACTGCCTGAACTCCTGATGGAGCTGAGCTGTGGCCAGCTCCAGTCTTGGTCTCAGGCTTGGACAGGGATTTCTGTCTAAATGGGTTAACTACAGGGATTTTATTAGTGTTAATTCAGACCCTCAGCAAGGATCTGTTGAGCACAGAGCACTCTCCCCCCTGGGCAAGGAAGGGTCTCAGTCCTGGGTAAGGAATCTCAAGCCCCGAGGGATGTCCCTGCTCCAGGGGAGATCCCACCATGCAGCCACGCTGCTGAGCAGGGAGAGCACCAGGAAGGCTCCCCAGGCCATTGCCTTTATGGGATAAAGCAGCTGGACTGTGGACAAATTGCATCCAATGGGAAAAGCCAGCATGAGACTCCTGGTACCCACACCTGTCTTTATTCCTTGGTGAACGAGTCCTGGAAAAGCCACTGGGATTCGTGTGTTATTCACATGCTCCATGTTCCAAGCTCACACACCTCAACTCCCACGGGGCCATTCTCCTGCTTTGGGGAATTCCTGGAGGAATTCTTGGCTTGGATGCTGCCCAAGCGTTCACATCCTTTAGAGCCAAACTCGTGCCGGTTTGAGGGGTGCAGTGCACCCATGCCGGTGTGAAACTGAGCTCTCCTGGTCCTTCCCAGCCTTGCTTTTGGCTAATCTGGCCTCTCACCCCCCAGACACCCAAACTGGCCTGCCCTGTGTTTGCTGTGAGCAGCCAGGAGCTGAACACCCCACACTTTGGGGAGACCTCGCTCTGGGGGAGGTGCTCAGGGCAAGAAGCTGCCCTGGAGCCGGGAGGTTCTGTCAGCCGTAGCTGCACTCCTTGGAAAGTAATTCTGAAATGATGGATCTGCTCCTGTGTCCAGGCTCTAAAAGAACAGAGAGATAAATGGGAGAGGCTGCAGGGAAGAGTTATGGGAATGATTCAGGAGCTGGAGAAGCACATGTGAGCGTGAGAGATGAAAGCAGCCCTGGCTGTGGAGATTATGGCAGCAAAGGTTAGGAGGCTGCTGAGCTGCTCCCCGTGCTTCCCAGCGAGGACAGAGAATGCTTGGCAGGAAGGGATCTCAAATGGTCCTTCGGCTGGAGCTCAGGAGTTCACAAAGGTTTGGACAACGCTCCCAGGCCAGGGGTGGGACAGTTGGGGTATCCTGTGCAGGGCCAGGAGCGGCACTCGCTGATCCCTGTGGGTCTGTTCCAACCCAGAATATCCTATGGTTATTTGGAGAAGACCTGGCTGGCACAGGCTGAGGAGAACCAGCAATTAAGCAGTGTGGCTAATTGCAGGTTGCACTCCTGGGAAGCGTGTGAGCCCTCAGTAACCCCAAAGGAATTCCAGCACTGAGACCTCCCCGTGTCCCTCCTGCTGCTCCAGGGATCCCTCTCGGTGTGCTTTGGGCAAGGACAGCAGCTGGAAGCTACCAGCGATGGAAATGCTCCCTGGAGGAGGGATTTCCCTGAGGAAATCCATGGGGCTGAAGAGCAGGGAATGGGACAGACAGCAGCGTGTTTTGGGACAGGGCCTCACACCTGCTTCACCCATGGGACACCTCTGGCCCCAGCCATGCCCACGGGGCAGGGCACAGGAGGAGCCTGGGGGGTCCTGGCATGGAGCAGGAGCTTGGACAGAGGGCAGAGCTGTGGGAAATGAGGGGTGGGGATGGCTTTGGGGAGTCTGAGCTCTGGGGCAGGACGGAGCTGTGGGAAATGAGGGGTGGGGAAGGCTTTGGGGAGGCTGAGCTCTGGGGCAGGACGGAGCTGCGAGGGTTCAGGCAGGAGAGGTGCAGGGTGTCAGCAGCTGCTTTCTGACCCAGCAGAGATCACCAGCTGCTGAGGGACGTGCCCCAGGCTCCTGCTTGACCCTCTCCCTGCTGCCAGCACCACCTCCCTCTTCGTCCTGTTGGAAATTTGGAAATCCCCCAGCCTTGCTCCAACACCACAGATCAAAGAGCCCCACAGCCAAGTCCTGCTGCGAGTCGGGTGGAGAGGGGTTACCTGCCCAGCTGGCATCTTTTAGCCGGCATTCAGTGCTCTGCTCCCTTTTTTTTTGCTGCTGAAATCTCAGTTTGGAGTCATCCCAGCCACTCTTTTTCTCCACATCCGAAGCTGAACCAGACGGCCCTGCTGCAAAAGGCACAGCACAACTTTGCTCACAACTTCCTGAGCAGGTTTTGTCTGTGTCCGTCGTCAATTAAAATGGAGATAAAACCAAAAAAGTCATTAGCAGAGGGTCAGCTAATAGGTTATTGACTTGTTTTATCGCAGCTCCAAAATCCTCCTAAGAATAGAGCACTTTAGATTAATTGGGGGGAAAATGGATTGGAAAGTTGCAATTAAGTTGATGTCGTAATTCTGGGAAAAAAAACAGGTGTTCTGCTACAGCTGTAGTTCTCTCCCTGACTTTAATTGGTGTCCCAATCCCAGTTGTCTGTATTGATAAAATGCTGCCCACAAAAAAAAAAAAGTATAATAGCATTGGTTTAAAAGGTACAAACGTCTTAAAGGAAAAAAATTGATTAAAAACCAGAAAAAACGTCAACACTGGCGTTTTTTAACCTTTTGGAAGTTTGGGGGAATTGTCTCAGCTCTGTGCAAGAGTGAGGGAGAAGAGCAGGATGCTTAATTGCACAGCCACCGGAGGAGCCTGGCAGTGACCACACCCACTGACAGCGAGGATCTCATCAGCAGAGTGATCATTCAACAGCAGCCCACCGAGGCACAGGGGGAACTGGGCAGGGCAGGGCAGCCACTACTGCTGGGAATGAGCATTTCTGCCAGGCAGGAAACCAGGATCCCTCGTGGAAAGAAGCACAGCCCACCCGTAACTCCTTTGCATGGATCTTTCTGTGAACAGCCCTGCTTGAGAGGCTTCTTCACAGAATCACAGGCTGGGGTTTGGGAGGGACCCTAAAGCCCACCTCATTCCACCCCTGCCGTGGGCAGGGACACCTTCCACTATCCCAGGGTGCTCCAAGCCCCGTCCAACCTGGCCTTAAACACCCCCAGGGATGGGGCAGCCACAGCTTCTCTGAAAACCCTGTCTCAGTGCTTCAGCACCCTCACAGGGAGGAATTTTTTCCAGCCTGGATAACTGACGGCTTTCCCGCACCGCTCTGCAGAGGCAGCACAAACAAATGGAAGTTTCTGATCAAGCAAGTTTCTGACAGCACAATCGAGTGCTCCAGAGCAAAGCAGGTTTTGCTCTCTGTGCCTCTGCCTGGCACTCGCAATCTGTGCTGGCACCAGGACAAGCCTCTGAGGTCCTGAGGGGTCCCTGGGGCTCAGGGGATGCAGCAATGCTGAGCACAGAGAAACTCGAGGCGCTGAGGGGAAAAGGAAGGAGAAACTGAGTTCCTGCCTTTCTAATAATGTCTCTGCTTTGTTACAGCCAGTAATCCTTCACTGCATTTAGATTAGAGGAGTGAATCTGGAAGTGTGGACCCTGATAACTTCAGGCTGGCAAAGGGCAATTCCCTTTTCTTGCCCTGAGTTCTCCCGAGGGCTTTTGCTGAAATCCCCCACCTCAGCAATGCCACCACTTCTTTTTGGGTGTTCATACCCTTCAAACCACTCTTCACAGGCTTCAGATTTCTCTTTTGCCATCATTCACCTGAGCTTTTCATATTTAACTCCTTTAATCTTCCGCCAATAAATCACTGCCTCCCAAGCCTTCATCATTTTCAATGCTGTTCCCGAATTCCTTCAGGATGCTGACACCCGTCAGGTACTGAGTTAATTAATGGATGGCAGATCTCTGCCAGTGCCGAGCTGAACTCCTGGAACAACCAGGGGAGTGCAAAGGAAAGGGAAGGTCAGGTCTGAGTGTTGGATGGGGCAGCCACACCATGGCTTCTGCAGAGCAGAAGCTGAGGAGCAAGAGGAAGAGAAGGAGCCCATGTTCCTCTCGGAAGGGCATGATCCAAGGGACTGCAGGCTCACTCTGCACACACCTGGATATGGGCTCTCTGGACCCCATAAATCACACTCAGACCTGTGATGCTGAGGGAGCACAGAGATATTTTTTGTGGCAGCAACTGAAATACCACTCAGACTGGAAGCCTGACCAGACTTCCCCTTCAATAACTCATCCGAGGAGTGATTCCCCTTCTCCCACGACACACCCACCTCTTCCTCCTCCAGAAGGAGAGGAGGGAACTCAAAGCAGGGCTGTGCAATGTGGCTGAGGAATGAGGGGGTGTCACCTCTCTTTGCAGGGCCAGGAAAGGGGTGAGGACACTGGAATGGACACTGCTGAGAGGAAGATTTATTAACCTCTTGTTCCCTCTTTTTTTAGCACTCTCAAAGTCACCAATGTGCTTCTGCACCACTTCCAAAAATGAAAAGAGTTGCAGGTGCTGATAGCATCTGACTCCTCTGATTTACTGAAAAACTGCTGGGGAAAGGAAGCAGAGATAAAGGAAGCCGATTCATGCTGCTGTCCCATGGGGAGAGGTCCTCTGGAGACACCACCAGACACAGAGCATTCCCACAGAACATGTCCCAGAGCAGCTGTGGCTGCCCCATTCCTGGAAGCGTTCCAGAACAGGCTGGATGTGGCTTGGAGCACCCTGGGATAGCGGAAGGTGTCCCTGCCCATGGCAGGGGTGGCACTGGACAGGCTCTAACCTCACCTCCAACCCACACCCTTCCAGTGGGTTCATTAAGGAAAATTGCCTGTACTTCGGTGGCGGCAGCAGGCTGGCGGTGGTTTCGTGACTAACGAAATCACGTGTAATTGTACAAACCTGTCAGTGTCTCCGCAGGTCCCTGCAAGGTTCTGCCGTCCCTGACTGTTTGCCCTCCGAGGAGCACGAGAGGAGAAACGTGTCCAGATGTTGTTGGTGTGAATGAGGCTGGTGACCTGGCACTTGACAACTCTGCAGGCATGGGGTCCATCTGCTTTGTGGACTCGAGCTAGAACAGAAAATAAACTTGAGAGACAGGGTATGAAGCAGTTATGCTGCTTTCTGGTAAAAGGGAGGGGGGGAAAATGTCCTCAAATAACAGCAGCCAAGAGAAAACTCCATGGAGAGGTCAAGAACGGGTTTGCGGCGAGTGAAGGCATCCACAGAGGCTGAGGAGGTGTGAGCAAGGATGTAAGGCCAAGAACAGCCAAAAACCACTTACAGCACACTGGAGAGGGCTGTGGGAGAGCTTTGGGGATTCTTGTTACTCCTGAACACCCTGCAAGGACTTCGCCTCCAATGTTTAAGCAGAAAGCAAAGGATATTTAGGAGGACCTCTTGTGCTTGGCTCTGCTTGCTCACCCCTTTTTGCAGCTCACTCTCAGGGCACCAAGTCCAGTGAGATAAAAGGCTCCTGGCTAAGAGAAATCCAGCCTCAGTCACCTGATTTTCAGCAGGAAAATAACCCTAAGGGGGTGTGACACCCTCAGATGTTGGCTGGGTCAGCAGTGGTGGGATCAGGGCCAGGAGGGTTCTGCTGTAACCAGTGCCTGGACAAACCGTGCATCCTCACGCCCACGCTGAGCAGAGATGGACCTTGCAAGGCAAGGGTGGCACGTCAGCAGCGTGCCTGCTCTCCCATCCATCTTCCCTGCCCTCAGGAAACAAACACCAGAGCAAATATTGCCTCCCTGCGCTGGGCTCCTGTTTGCCTTGTGCCGCTTAAGGAGCGATGTGCCACCACATCAGGGACAGTCTGACACCGAACAAGACGGGCCTGGGGCAATGGGAGGGGGTGTGCTGGGAGGGGATAAGCAGGGGGCTCAGCTGGAGGGAAGCAAGGAAGGGATAATTATCCATCCTGCAGAGGGCGAGCGCTGCGGTGAGGACATGACTCGAGGCAGCTGTTCCCAGAGATTCCCACTTCCACTCGCACCTCCGGATGTATGAGCCTGCTCTGTCTGCTCATTGGGCACCTCTGCTCTGAGGGGAATAAGGAGGCAGGAGATGTGGCCTCACCTCCTGGGCCTGGCGAGGTCAAGCCTGAGGCGATCTCATTTAGCTGTTTCCTCTCCCCTCCTTCCCTCAGTTTCTCTGCGCTGTAAGAGCCTCATGGCAGCTGGTGGCTTCTTCTTTCACTCCAGATGGAACACTGTGGAAAAATCCAAAGGGAAAGCCTGTTCACAGCTTTGAGGATGGAAGCTGCCAGCGTGGAGGAGGAGTCTGCATGAGTCCTTTGCAGGAGTGGGTGGGCACCCACCCCTGCCAGTGTGTGCTGCTCCGAGGCTGCCCGGCACCTCCACCCCACAGGGGACGTGCACTTGCTGCTTTAACACCACGGCCTTAACACTTGGCCCCCAAGACCCCTCCCAGTCTCTTGATTTCACAAGGGATTCACCATTTTCCACAAGAAGTGTTTCTTTTGCTGGTGTTTCCCAACTCTGACCCTCGTTTCTCCTCTCTCTGTGACGAGAGCTCTCTTGGTAGTAGGATCTGCTGTAGAAATGCTCCTGCCCTTGCAGGATCTGAGTGTCCAGGGGGAACTCTTGAGGGCTGACAACTGTGCTGTCCTTGAGCCCATTTTTGGACACCACACACCCAAGAAATGTGTCCAAGCCAGACACACGCACTCCTTCCCCCTCTCCCGACAGTGTTTGACCAGGACAAACCTCCCTGGCTCCTGTCACCACAGAGAGCAGCAGGTCCTCTGCTGTTTGTGTTTGACCAATACTTGCAAGTGGCTGTGTGACATCTCAGCTCTTTAACCCCTGAGCTGCTGCAGCCAGAGCTGCGTCCCATGGTGTTTCAGGGGCAGGCTTGGCTCCTGTCCGAAGCAGAGCCACGGATTTGTAGGGATGCCTGTTCTCCCCAGGGAGAAGACAAAAGGCAAGATGAAGACAGAGATGGGGATTGCTCCTGTGCCAGCATCTCGGGTTGTGGTATCTGAGTAAATCTCTTCCCTCCTACCCACAGGAGAGGAGAAAGCAGCCAGCTAAACATCCCCTGTGCTCCCCACGTCCCGGGGAAGCCTCTCTGCTCCTGGAGTGCCTGCTGGGTGGGGGGCTGGATTCTCCAGAGCCCCGCAGCCAGCACCAGGCACTGCTGCTGAGAGGAGGAACTCGCAGGGTGAGAGGTTTGCCAGCCCTCTGCCCACCCGTCACCCTGTGTACAACAACCCCCTCACCTGTGCCAAACCTCTCCCACCTGGGTGCCCAGCCCTGGCTGCATTTCCTCCCCAGGGGACGGTGCTGCGCCCTGGAGCCCTGCAGGGCACGCCTCGGGAACGCAGCATCCTCAGCCCGGTTTATTAGCACAGGGCTCCTCGGTGCTGGGCTTTGAAGAAGGTGGCTTAATCCTTATCAGCTGAGGAGAATTTCATCAAACAAGCGGCAGCGGGGAAATGGAAATGCAGAGATACATAATTCATGGCGGAGAGGACACATTTAATAGGTGTGCTCAGCGGCAGCCCGGCTCAACACCTTGTTCTCCATGCTGGGGATGATGTCAGGTCACTCGGGATTAGCTCTTTGTTCTCCAAAACTCCATCTGCGCATTCTGAGTTCGGTGCAGGATGAGCTCTGTGCCCAGAGCCACTCGCAGCCCCTGCCTGGTGTCAGAGAGAAAAGGGCTTATTTACACATAAATGAGGAAGGCAAATACCCACAACTGATCCCAAGGTGCAAGGTCTTATTGGCAATTTCCTTCCCCACTTTGCAAAGGCCGAGATAACCTTCGGCTTCCCCCGCCCTCGCCCCGCCAGGGCAGGGATTTGGGCGCAGGAAATGGCAGGAACATGGACCTACGTGATCCCATCACATGGACCAGCTTTATTTGGAGATTGGGATGTGCACGGAGAGTACGGCAGCGCCTCAGTGCTGCCCGTGCCGTGGGTTTAAGGCACAGACAAGCTTTCCTGGGCATGGCCCAGGGCAAAGCCTGCACAGGAATGTCCCTAATTCCCACCTGGGCTCCCCAGTTCCCTCTCTCGGGTTCCTAAATAGCCGCTGCCATTCAGGAAGTGCAGAGGTCACCTTGTCCTGGTTACATGGGCGGGACACAAAGCGGAGATCTGGAGATGCGACCTTCACCCGGGTGAGGTGAGGATCACAGGAGAAGTGGATGGCCCCAAGGACATGGAGCTCCCAGGGAAGTGATCCCTCCCAATCCCTGCACAGGAAACCCGGCACTGCCTCTCTGGGGCAGCTGTCCTGCATGAGGGAAGGCAAACGCGCTTTTTTTCCAGTGGGGAATATGGGAAGGATGAAAAACCCAGTCTGGCATCCTCCTTCAACTCCCACTCGAAATGCCAAAATAACCTTCCAGGTTCTTCCCAACCGTCCGAGGGAGGGGGTTTTCTCCTTCCCCTGCTCAGATTCGAGCCAAAGGCAGATCGATGCCAAATCCCTGAGGTGGGAAGGGGGAGGACCCAGCACTCCATCACCACAGCACTGCTCCCTGCAGACAGGTCCTCTGCGCGGGAAAACAGAGCTTTTTCTATTTATATTTTTATATTTTTATTTTTATTTTTATTTTTATTCTTTCCCCCCATTTCTATTTCTTTTTCCTTTTCTTTTTGCATTTTTCTTTATCCTTTTTCTTTTTCTTCATTTTTTCTTTTTCTTTATCCTTTTCTTTTTCTTCTTTTTCTTTATCATTTCCTATTTTTTTTTATATTTTTCTTTTTCTCTTCTTTCTTTTTCTTTTTTCTTTTCTTTTCCTTTTTTTTCTTTATCCTTTTCCTTCTCTTCACATTTTTTTCTTCCTTTCCTTTTTCTTTTATTTTTCTTTTCTTCTTCTCTTTCTTTTGCCCTTTTTACTTTTCAGCTTTCTTGTTCTCTTTCTTCCCCTCTTTATTTCCAAATGATGTTTAATTCCTCGGGGAGTTCCTGAGACAAGCGGGCAGGGCTCCGAGCATCCCTGCTCCTGCTGAGGGCTCGAGAGCCCTCTGCTGTCCACCCATCCCTCCCCTGGACACGGCTCTGGGCCCTGCTGCTCCTCTCCACAGAGTCCGGGATGGACGCGGTCAGTGGCGATCCTTGTGCCGGGAGAGGCTCACCGGCTCCCGGCAGTGCCCATTAAAAGTGGCTTCACGTGGCTCCAGGACAGTCACCAAGTCAGGGGAGGGCACTGGTGGCTTTTCCCCTGTCCCCCAAAGCCACCGGGCCCGGGCCGTTGTTGCCCTGCGCGTGGTGTTCCGTGTACCTGGTCAGGGCCCACCCCACCTGCAGCAGCTCCCTGGGCAGGAGCCTCCAAAATCAACACAGGGCTGAGCACAGAACCACCAAATCACGGGATCACAGGCTGGGCTGGCCAGGGAGCGACCTGAAGGCTCATCCCATTCCCCCCCTGCCGTGGGCAGGGACACCTTCCACCAGGGCAGGTTCCAAGCCCTGCCCAATCTGTCCCTGGCTGAGTCACTCAGCCACCCTGAGGAGCCTCTCTGGGCCACCAAAATCATGCTGGGCTTGGCAGAGATTCTCCTTTGGACGTGGGGACAGCTCCCTCTGGGAGGGAAGAATGCTTCTGTACTCCTCACCTTGCTCCATCCCCCAGCGCTTCCATGCCTCAGATTCTGCCTCCAATGTCAACACTCGGCTCAGGACTCTCCATTTTTCCCTGTGAGAGACAACCTTAGAAATTACAAATGAATAATTAATGCAGTGTTTATCTACAGCATAATAAATGTGTAAAAAATGCTCCTGTTACGTGGAGAGGTGCTAAACTGGATCATCTACACCATCCCCAGCACGAAGGTGGTAATACCATTGCAGATATAGATCATTTTAGCTCAGTTATACACACACAGAAACCCCCACAAGAGCATTCCTGCTGGGGCCCTGCCAGTGTTACCACAAGTCCTCAGCCACAGAGGCCACGGCTAGCTGGAGTGCAGGGAAAATTTGGCTGGATTCAATAATTCATACCTGTATAAAACTGGCCTGAATGGGGAAAGGGAGGATTAAACACAAAGTGGTCCCCAGAGCCAAGGTTACTCGCTCACGGCGTTACCTCAGACAGAACGAGGCTTTTCCTATTTGCTTTATTAGTTGTCCATAAAAGCCTCATTAGCCCATTCCACTGGTCCTCCATTATTTATGTGTGACGCCTCATCTGGAGCGATTGCCTCCCTTTTCTGGCCTCTTTTGTGTGGGGGGTTTCTGCCCCTCCTTGGGGTGAGGGTGTGGCCTGAGACACACAGGACAGGACAGCAACGCCCCGGCCCCATGGCCAGGGCTCTTCCAGGCCCACACACCCCCAGCACCAGCAGAAGGGTGGCAGGAAGGATGCAGGGACAACCCCGTGAGACTCCCTGGCATCCTCTTCCCCCACACCAGCTCCAGGCAGGCTGCAGCAAGTGGATTCCTACAGAGATGCTCTAGGAAAAGGAAATACTCACTTTCTGGTGTGAATAGCAGGGCTTCCTGTTCTTTCCAACTAGATATGAAGCAATCCTTCCTTTTTATTAGGTATTCGTTGAAGTGGGAACAAGCCAGAGCCCATGGCTGGGGTGACTCACCCAGACCAATGGTCAGCCTGTAGGTAGAGTGTTTCCAGAGGCAAAATCCTCCTTGGCTCATCCCTCACACCCAGGTGTGGGGACAATCCCTCTTCTCCATCTCAGCCTCACTGACTCCTGGGGGCAGTGCTGGGGGCAGGAAGGGGATCCCCCGCAGGAGCAGGGACAGCTCTGATCCTGGGGACCCACCTGCCCCACACCACTGCCCAGCGAGGTTGTGTCCCTGCTGGAAATCCCAGAGGGAATATGGAGCTCTGTGGAGGGAAGGGGAGGCAGGGGTTTCCTGCACATGCCCTGGCTGCTCGTGCAGCTGGGATCCAGTGCCTGCTTTTGGGGGAATCCATTTCAGCAAGCCAGTGGTGCTGAGGTCTTTTAAAGCTGGGCCCTGGATGTGGGCTCAGGCTGGAGCAGACATCTCCACTCCAGCAACAGCTCTAAATATCCATGAGCCTCTGAACTTCACACTTGCTCAAAAATCCAGCTCTGCTTGCAGTTTTCCTGCCAAACCAATCTTTTCCCAAGGATGAGGACACCCTGCCCACTCAGCTTGGGCCACAGAACCATCCCAGAATCATGGAATGATTCGGGTTGGAAGGTCCCTGTGTTGGGCCACCATTCCTGAGCCTCCAGAGCCAGCCAAACTGGGCTGGATGGAGGGAATTTCATTCCTCCTGCCCTTGCCCTGGCACGGATCACATCCTGAGTGTTAGCCAGGGACATCCCACTGATCCCAGTTACAGTCACTTCTCCAGCCTCGCACCAAATCCAGGCTCTTGCAGGTGCTGCCTGGGGCATGACACGCAATTTGCCCTCCCCAGTGCTGCTGGAGGTCAGTTCCTCCACCTCCTCCTCCTCTTCCTTGCCCTGGCCCTGCTCTCCATCACCCTCCATCTGTGGAGAGCACCCACCCCACTGCACAGGGACTCCCGCTGTGTTTGCACCCCAGTAACCTCGAGGATTTGTGCCTTTCCCCTTGCCCACCCCCAAGATGCATTTCATGTTGGTGCTAAGTCTTGGAATTGGAGGAGTGAGGGATATTCCTCCTCCCCTGGGAGGTCCCGAGTACTTCTCCTCAAGGAAAATGAAGCATTTTGAGCTATTTGGGGCTCTGCCCTGGTTCGGATGCCCCCAGGCCAGAAGCAGGTACCCAGTGCTGGAGCCGGGCTGTGGAGAGCAGAGGAGGGAGAGGAGAATGGCTGAGTAGCCGTGTTTCGCCTCCTGTGAATCCTGCTGATTAGCATGCCAAATCGAATGGAGCTGGAGCGAGGACGCTCCTGTTTGCCCGCTGTAATGGATCACGATGCCGAGGTGGCTGGACTCTGGATGTGGAAATGGGGGGCCCTGGTAATGTGACAAGAATTAATGAAACGTAACCAGACTTTCATATAATTAAAACCAGTAATTGCTGGAAAGATGGCTCATGCAAAACGATGGGCTGGGGGTGGGCAGGGTTGATTAAAACTGGTGACTGGCTACAAATGATTAGATTAAAATCAATTAACTGTAGAATTGCTGTCTGGCATATGGAAGGGTAATTCAGTTACGTAACCGACAGCGGGATTTGCGCTTTGCAAATGTTGTTTCAGTACATCAGACCAAGCTTAGGCAACCCGGTTATTTAACAGGACACACTTGTGATTCCTGGTGCCGAGGGTGGGATTTGGTAACGGGGTGCAAGGCAGAGCCCACAGCCCCGGGCTGTTCTCTCTCTGGGGTAAAGAGCAAGAAAGCCCAGAGATGGCCAAGATCCCCTGCTCCACCCTGGTTATTTGTAAACAGGAGCTCTTTTCATTACTCTTGGAAAGATTGGTTGGATTAAGGAAGCATTAGCGGAATTCAGCGCTCGGCAGGCTCCCTCCTCCCGAGAGCCTGCTGGTGGCGGTGCCCATTAGCGCTAATGCAGCCGCATTAGCACTTTGAAAGGATTCCTGTGTCACAGCATCCCTGATGGCTCCGGTTCCTCTTCCTTCCTTCCCTAAGCCCCGGGAAAAGCAGGGGGATGAAACCCTGCGGAGGGACAGCAAGGAGCTGCCGGCTGCAAAGCAGGTGGGGCTGGGCCAGGGCTCCTCAGCTCCTGCCACAGCGCCGCAGGTGAGCCTGCAACACCCCCTGCTCTGGGGTTTGGGGACTGGTGCTTCAAATAAACCCCACAGCATCTGTGCCTCTGATCCTCTCCCACCTCTAAGGCTCCTCCTGGCACCGTGGATGAGCAACCAGCTCTGGAAAAAAGCGCTGGAGGTACCAGGGCAGTGCTGGCAGGCCAGAGGCATTATATTTTAATAGGCTTCAGGGTCCTACTGAGATCCTGGACTGGCTCATCTCGAGTACAGCTGCGCTGAAGATTCACCCTCTTCTAACACATCTTTGTTTTCAGCAGACGTTTTGTCAGGTGCTGTTCTGAGCCCCTCTGTGGCCAGAGCAGAGGCACTCTCCCACCGTGACACACAGGGGCAAGGCAGCTTTGCTTCAGGAATTGTTCCAGGCCAGGTTGGACGGGCCTTGGAGCAACCTGGGATAGTGGAAGGTGTCCCTGCCCGTGGCAGGGGGTGGCACTGGATGGGCTTTAAGGTCCCTTCTACCCCAAACCATTCCATGATTCCATTTCTGGTGAGCCACACTCCAAGCCCATGTTGTTCCCACGGCCTTGAGCTGCACCCTAGGAATGGCTCCCAAAACTTTGGGGTGGTGCAGACAGAGGTTCCAGTGGTGCAGTGAATTTGGCCAACCAGCACTCGTGTCCTCAAGAGGGCAGAGCTGTTGGTTCTACTGACTGCAGGGAACCTGGCGTGGTCTTGGGGATGGGTCGTTGTCCTGCCAGGGATGGTAGTGGGCTTTCCCCGCTCCTTTCCCAGAAAACCTATCCTGGAATTGCTCTGGAAATCTCCCACACCAGCACAAATACGTGTGCTTTCTGTAGAAGAGGCAAAAGTAGATTTAGGTCAAAAATTACTATGTATAGAGCAGAGAAACATCTCCTGAGCCATCTGCCATGCACCAAAGCCAAACTCCGCTTAGAGCCTGATGAGGCTTTAAAAAAATATGAAAACCTGACTGGCTTTCATTCAGGGCTTTCAAACCACTTCTGCTCTTTATAGGGTTGTTCAAACATGGCTCCACTAAGCTGCTGCCCATCATAAATAAGCTCTTGATTCTTGCTGTCAAGAAGAAAATTAACCCCGCTTCTGCCTCTCTACTCCAGGAAGGCGTGGGAAGAGCTCCTTGGGAAGAGCCCTCACGTCCAACCCCAGCCCTTCCAGGCTGAGGGAGCACATCTTGCACTTTCTGCTGCTTCCAAAGGTCCTGGGAGGAAGCTTTGCAAACAGTGCAAAGATATTTTATTCAATTAACCTGCACTGGTAATCTCCATGGAGATCCTGCTTCTCTTCCCTCTGTCTGCTCTTGTGTTTGCTTATTCTGGATTGATGCAAAATCCCTCTCTTCCTTGCTCTCCACTTTCCATGCCTCACCCATAGCCCATCTGTGATTTCTAGATCTTAGCCAAGATCGTTTTTCCTGCTTCTCTTCCTCCCCTCCATGGCCAGCAATAATGCAGAGACATCTGGATGCCTTTCTGAAGACATGGAAGTGCCCCACAGCGGCATCCCCATGCACGGCCATGTTATTGCTGCACAAATCCCTTCCTGTTCCGTGGAAGGTCTGCAAATCACCAACCAGCCAGGCTTCAGGATAAAGTCCCTTTTATCATGGAGAGATGAGTAATCATCTCCCTTCCTGAATGAGATGCAGCAGACTTATTGTCCTGACTCAGCCCCCAAGTTTATGCGAAGGAGAAAGGTCAGGACAGAGTTTACAAACTCTGTCGATATTCCTGCCCTAGAAGGTTTTCTTCTCCCTGACAAAGTAGTTCAGCAATGCTGGTTGCTTGTAGGATGCCTTTAATAAAGGCAGAAGGACACAGATATTTCGGTGATAATTCACTGATCTGCAGTGAATCAAGCAGCAATCCACACCACGGAAGTCATGGCTGATGCTGGAAAATCACTCTGTTCTCTCCAGCCCATGGGTCATACCCAACCCCAGATGAGGACAAAAACTCCTCTGAATTTCTATATATCTGTGGTTTTTCCTGTTCAAAATAATCTCCAAAAATCTGTCTGTAAGCCAAATGATCTTGTTCTGTTTGTGATTTAAAGAGGACTGGTCTGGATTGGGACTTTTTAAACTGTTATTACATGCTGAAATTAAAACTCCCATCTGAAGTCCCAAAAGAGAAAATGAGCCTGCTCCATTTCAACTTTACAAGAACACTTTGCTCTGGGGATTTTTCAGTGAGTTTTCAAAATTAAACACATCTCTGAAATGTCACTTGTTGAATGAGCCCGTGGCCCATTCCACGTCAACATCACATGTTGAATGAGCTCTGATGTCCAAGCCATTCCCTGTGTCCTATCCCTCCCTCCCTTGTCCCCAGTCCCTCTCCAGCTCTCCTCGAGCCCCTTTAGGCCCTGCAAGGGGCTCTGAGCGCTCCCTGGAGCCTTCTCCTCTCCAGGTGAGCACCCCCAGCTCTCCCAGCCTGGCTCCAGAGCAGAGGGGCTCCAGCCCTGGAGCAGCTCCGGGGCCTCCTCTGGACTGGCTCCAGCAGCTCCAGGTCCTCCTGCTGCTGGCCCCAGGGCTGGGGCAGCTCTGCAGGTGGGGTCTCACCTCAGCAGGGCAGAGGGGCAGAATCCCCCTCCCCTGCTGTCCATGCTGTGGGATCAGCCCAGGGCACGGGGCAAGTCCAGCCTCTCACCCACCAACACCCCCAAATCCTTCTTGGCAGGGCTGCTCTCAACCTGCTCATCCCCCAGCCTGGATTGATCCCAATATTTAGCATCCCTTTGCTCTCAGGTCACTTTGGAGCACACTCTTTATTTACAGGCGTCCCAGAACAGCCTGTGAAGAAACAAACACCTGACGCTTCCCCGTTTGTAATGTTTCCTCGTGCTCCTCCGGCAGCTCCACGCTGGAAGGCTCAGCCAGGGAGAAGCACACCTCTCTCCAGATGGTGAGAGCTGCTGTCAGCTCCAAGAGGGGAATCACAGCTGAAATGAAGACACAAACTGGCATGTGGGAAGGTAGACAGCAGAATTCTTTGTGATGGCTGAGCTCTGTCAGTGCCTGTGAGCAAGAGTCCAGTGATTTCCTGTCAGAAACCTGCCTCTGCTGAACTTAATTGCAAACCTGATCTTGCACATTCTGAACAAGGATGTTGTGTTCAGTTCTGGGCACTGAGCATAGCAGAGACAGGGAGCTCCTGGAGCGGGGCCAGCAGAGGCTGCGGAGCTGAGGAAGGGCCTGGAGCATCTCCGTGCCCAGGAAAGGCTGAGGGAGCTGGGGCTGCTCAGCCTCCAGAGGAGCCCCAGCTGAGAGGGGCCCTCAGCCCTGGGTGTCCCTGGCTGCAGGGAGGCTCAGGGCAGGGCCCGGGCTCTGCTCCGGGGGCCCAGCAGTGGCACCAGAGCAACGGGCAGGGGCTGAGCCCAGGGAGTTCCAGCTGAACATGAGGAAGAACTTCTTTCCTGTGCGGTGCCCAGGCACTGAACAGGCTGTCCAGAGGGGCTGTGGAGTCTCCCTCACTGGAGATACTCCAGAACCCTCTGGACACAATCCTGTGCCCTGCCCTGTGCTCTGGGATGGCCCTGCTGGAGCAGGGAGGTGGCACCAGGTGAGCCACAGTAGTCCTTTCCAGCCTGACCTATCCTGGAATTCTGTGATTCCGGGAACTGAAAGAGCCCCACATTCCAGCTGTCTGGGAACTTGCAGGACGGGAGGCACTGGTCCGAGAGGGATCACAGTTCAGTGTCATCCAGCCCCAGCTCTCCTCTCTCAGGAGGGGACAGGTGCTTTTTTGAGTGGAGAACAACTCCCCGCCACGGTGACTCAGCCACCCTTATGTTCCACTCCTTATTTACACTCCCCAGTGGTAATGTTATGGTACTTAATGGCTCACAAGGCCCTATTTCATCTTCTAAATATACATCCCCATTGTGCTGCCTGAACTCCCTTCATTATATCATGAGCTGACTGCAGGCATCAGTCATGGCTGTGATAAACACAAACTGCCCTAATATCATTTCCCAGGCTGTGAAGAGCCTGATCTCAGCTGTGCTGGAGCCAGATGGAAGAGGGAGTTTGGAATAGAGACTTACACTCTGTTAAATGTATGTGACATTTAATTACGACTGCAAGAGCTTCTCTCTCATCCAGGGTAACATGAGGCTGAATTCTGCAAATAACAGGAAAAACCCAGATGATTCAAGCTCTGCTGCTCCAGCCCCAGCCTGGGCACACACTGGTGCATTCTGCAGCACAACCCTGATCCTGGAGGATTTATTATCTCAAATGCTGCATCACACAAACACAAGAAGCTGCTCAGGTTCAGAAATAACCTACCTGAATCCTTAATGAGAGCACGGAGTTTTGTAGCCCTGGCAGGAGCTGGTGGACAGATTTCCAGGTGGTCTCTGGTTATTTCTGCTGTTGCAGTGCTGAGGAGCAGCCCAGGGGACCTGACCCCGTCCTGTGCAAAGGCTGGATGGACAATCAGGGCTGTTTCAATGGACAGGGAGGTCCCAGGGGGATGGAGAAGCATCTTCAGCCTGGTGGAGCTCCAAGGAGGTGGTTTTGGTCATTGGTGGCTGGTCACAGATGCCTGGGATTCCAGCTGCCCTCAGGGCTTTAGGATCCATCACAGCTCTGGACTCAGCCAAGAAACGAGTGAGGAGAGAACAAGGATGGGAAGTGGCTGCACTGAGGTTCATGCAGAAAAGTGAGGGGAAAATTGGGAGAAAACTCCAAGGATGTTCCCCAGGAATTCACCCACACCTGCCACCTTCCAGGCCAAGCTGAGCCCGGCTTTCCATGCTGGAGAAGCAATGGAATGGAGAGCAGGGATAGACGATAAAGAGGCTTAAACCAAGCCCCAAGGAGGAACAGCTCGTGGTGCTTCGGCAGTAATGTGTGTTCGGGGCAAGGCTGGGTAATCAAAAGGAACACCAGCTAAAAATCCTGTTGATGACTTCCTATTTTGTCCTGATATCCTTTGTGAAATCAAGGTCTTTTCTTCTTTTTTTTTCTTCAGCAAGTGGCAAGTACAAATATCAGTAAACAGGAGCCCATTTAACACCAGACTTTTAGCAATGGCTAAGTCTCTATCCAGCTCTTAAATTCTGATAATGATCTGCTCCCCAAAGCCCGGCTTTCCAAAATAATAAAGCCCTTTTCTCCAATAAAGCATAGCCTTTAGGCAGCTTTAAGGCTGGTGGGGACAGAAATAGGACCAATTTGTTTCATGCCTGGAGGAATATTTCTTTTCTGGCAAACGAATGTCAGAAAGGCAGTGTGTGAAAATACAATTTTCCTGCATGTGGGCAGCTCTCCCTTCCCAGGCAACACCCCCACACTTCCCAGCCCAGCCCTTGGATGACAAACAGTCTGGTGCACTTTTGGAGCAGGTACAACACAGTATTTATGCGGAGTTGGGCTGGGATGGATTTCTCCATAGCACAAGGCAGAGTTCGCGGAATCGCAGAAGGGTTTTGGTTGAAAAAGACCTTAAAGCTCATTTCATTCCCACCCCCTGCCATGGGCAGGGACACCTTCCACTATCCCAGGTTGCTCCAGCAGCTCCACCTCCTTCTGCTGTTGGCCCCAGGGCTGGAAAAGATGTCCTGGAGGAGCTTTTTCCCATACAGGAGACCATTAAATGTGCCTGTTCCCACAAGTATCCCATGCCAGGCAAGTCCCCAAGTGCAGGGTAAGATTTCCCTGACTGTAAGGTTTCGATTCCCCCCTGGAGGAAGAACATTTCCCCATCCCCATCTGACTGGCACACGCTGGCAGATCAGAACAATACCCAAAGTCAGAAATAAATGGGTTGAATAATTCAGTGGGCTCTGGAACATGGGAATGGCAGAGAGCACCGTCAGGAATAGGAAAGCACAGCTAATAAAAGCAAGAGGCAGAGGGAAATTTATTAAACATTTTTCAGACAAGAACATTTTGCCACTCGCAGAAAAAAATATTAAGCTGGAAATGAGGGAAATTTTGTTCGCAGATGGGCTTTTTGATAGGAACTATATAAAAAGCTGAAGAAACATTTGATTAAAGATTGGCAGAGAAAAGCTTTCCAAAAAAATGAGAAAGGAACAGTCTACAAGCTTAATTTCAATTTTCTGAGGGCCAGACACATTCCTTTGGGTCCTGCCTCTGGAAACAAGCCCAGGACTGGGGACTTTTGGGGTGCAATGAATTCCTCACCCCTGACCTGGCACGGAGGTTCCAGCTCAGGCCCTCGATGCTCTTGGAGCCCTTCTGACACTTTTTGGCACCTTGCCATTGCCCAGGGGCAGAGCACTGCTGTCCCCTGGGTGAAAACTTGGTGAGGACTTGTTAACAGGAAAATCCCTCATTAAGTGCGAGGAACATAAAGATCCTTCTTGACGTGCCAGGGGATTTACTGGCAGACACAGCTCTGTATTGCAGGAACGTTTCTCCATGTCTGTATGAGATATTACCCCCATTTCTCCTCTTTCTTGTCCTTTTCTCACCCACAAGCCTTTCTCTGAACCTGCAGGTCTCTAAATTTACTTCGAGTTCCTGCTTTAACATCAGAATGGGTCATTTCTGTCACCCTTTCCCTCTCTGTTTGCAAACTCCACCGCTTCTGACATTTAAAAACTAAACAAACCAGGCTAAAAGCTTCTGGTCTTTGCAAGAATAATGATTGCAAGGGTGATCAAACTAATCGATGCTTGCAAGCAAATATGTGTGAATAATCCTGAGTGCTTGCTGGCAGCCTTGTAAAGGCAAACCAGAGCAGACACGGGCTAGAAACAAGAGATGGTACAATTGGAACAGGTAAATGCCCAGAACAAAATCACCAAAACCCAGGAAAATGTCTCCCCAAGGAGCAACAGCTTCACCTGTGCAGCGAGAAGAATGGAGGAGCTCCATCTCAGCTGGGGCCGTGAGCTTTCCAGGAGCCTGTGGTTTGTGGAGCAGGGATGAGTGGGAGGTTTAATTGGTTGCGGATTTATTATTTGGGCTGGCCTGAAGGAAAATGAGAATTTCTGTCCCAGCAGCCTCTTTTCTTTTTTATTTTCTTGACTAAGTGCCTGGCTGGCAGGGAAGAGCAGGGCTCAGAATGAAACCAAGACTTTTCCACCACAGGTACATATCAATGTAATCTTCCAGGCCATAAATCCAAGTTTAATCTGACATGAGAGTACAACTCCAGGCCTCATGAATTCACCTTCCTTGGTTACACGTGAATATAGAGGGCTCCCTGATTTATCCAGCCAGGAGGGGCTGCTCGGTGTTTCTTTTAACAGCTGATGCTTTATCTACCAATTCCCCACTCCCCTGTGTCCATTCCTGAGCAGCTGATTAGAATTTATTGAGATCTGTACTCCACCTCAAAGCAGATCCACTTCCCATAACAGTTCTTTCCCTTTTACCAAGGGAAATGTGAATATTTATCAGCCCCCGGATATAGAGACATCAGAAAAATAAGAAATCGCCATTCTAAGGCTTCTTTTCAATGTTTTTTTTTGTTTGTTTGTTTTTAATGCCACTTTTCTGCTAAACCAAGAGCAACAGCCCTCTCACTCAACTGTGCTGTTCTGCAAAGCAGAGGGAAGGACTGAGCACACCCAAACCTTGAGCTTAATTCCCCGGATCCCATCAAGAGGGAGGGGAATTCGGGGAAAACCCTCCCTGGAGGGGGATTTTAACTTCAAGGGGCCACTTTACAACATGGAAAGCCAATTAACTAATTGTCTGTGCCAGTCTGCTGGCAGAGAGCTCGCATTTGGGGCTGACCGTACGACCAGGGTGCAAAAGTTGCACTCCCTCAGCCCCGCATTCCTCACTCCCTCAGCCCCATTCCCTCACTCCCTCAGCCCCGCATTCCCCTCACTCCCTCAGCCCCGCATTCCCTCACTCCCTCAGCCCCATCCCCTCATTCCCTCAGCCCCATTCCCTCACTCCCTCAGCCCCGCATTCCCCTCACTCCCTCAGCCCCGCATTCCCTCACTCCCTCAGCCCCATCCCCTCATTCCCTCAGCCCCATTCCCTCACTCCCTCAGCCCCGCATTCCCCTCACTCCCTCAGCCCCGCATTCCCTCACTCCCTCAGCCCCATCCCCTCATTCCCTCAGCCCCATTCCCTCACTCCCTCAGCCCCGCATTCCCCTCACTCCCTCAGCCCCGCATTCCCTCACTCCCTCAGCCCCATCCCCTCATTCCCTCAGCCCCATTCCCTCACTCCCTCAGCCCCGCATTCCCCTCACTCCCTCAGCCCCGCATTCCCTCACTCCCTCAGCCCCATCCCCTCATTCCCTCAGCCCCATTCCCTCACTCCCTCAGCCCCGCATTCCCCTCACTCCCTCNCCTCACTCCCTCAGCCCCGCATTCCCTCACTCCCTCAGCCCCATCCCCTCACAGCCCCCGGTTTGGGGGCCATTGCTCCAGTTCCCCTGTTGCTGTCGGGGCGGCAGCAGCAGCTCCTCCAAAGCCCAGCATCTTTCTTGCTAAGCTTTGTTAACTTTAGATTAAATGTAGGAGCAAAGCAACATCAAAGTATCTCGAGTGTTAATTGCCTTCCGAGGGGACAATCCTGTTTCCGTGGCCATCCGTAATCGCAGCGTGTCCTTTGATTTTTCCAGCTTGCATTTCCAGTCTCTGGCCACCTGCCTTGTCTTTCCCTTTGCCCACCTTCCTCCTTCCCGACCTTTTCCATCAGCAGCACACAGCAAATCTGTTTAACTCCTGCACCCGAGCGTCTGTCACACTGTGCTGTGTAGCCAGTTGCCTTTGGGTGTGGGATCTCAGGGCTTTTAACTGCCAGAGGGCAGGGATAGATGGGATATGGGGAAGGAATTGTTCCCTGGGAGGATGGGCAGGCCCTGGCACAGGGTGCCCAGAGAAGCTGTGGCTGCTCCTGGAACCCTGGAAGTATCCAAGGAGCAACCTCGGATAGTGGAAGGTGTCCCTGACCATAGGCACAGGCTTGGAATTAAGTGATCTTCAAGGTCCGTTCCAACACAAACCATGCTGTGATTCCATGATTTCTCTCCCAGAAGGACCACCCCAGTGCAGCTCTTCAGGCAGAGCACTGTACATCATCCCCATTCCAGGGACACTTCCCAGCCCGAGCCAGATCTCCGGGCATTTCCCAACGAGTCCCCTGCGCCCCATCCATGCATTACCCAGCACTTAAGTTCCTCGTTAGTATGTGTTAACTCATTTAATTCTCTCTCAGGACAGAAAGTGCTCGTGTTTAATGAACTCTCTGCAGAGCCAGAGCTGTCTGGGGAGATTTAAAACAAACCCTCCAGCAGCTGGTCAGGGTGTGATTAATGTTGCTGTGGACTCCAGCGGAGCCGAGCTGAGGGGACGAGAACTCCCATAGTCCCACACAGGGTTACACGCTCTGCCTTGGTGAACAAAGTTCATTCCTTCCCAAAATCCTGGGCAGCTGGTGGTGAGGGATGCAGCCAGCAAAGACCTCCATCGTCTCTGGCTGTTTTCAGCGAAGGGTGAGGGTCAGGGTTAGGGTTTCCAAGCAGAAATGGTGACCTAGGTGCTGGGGATGAACTCACCCAGGAACTGGCACACAAGGATTTTCACACCATTGAAAAGGCAGAGGGGCTGCTGTGGTACCCCTCCACCACAAAAGCCCTTTTCTATGGAAAGGAGGATACTCTGGGGTGTACACCTGAGCCACAGTGCCATGGGACGGAATTCCCACCCGGGTACTCTTATTTCTACTGCCTAAACCCCTGGAGGTATAAAGACAACCCAGAGATGCCTTTTCTTTGTTCCTCTTTTCACTTTTTCTGCCAGTAAGTAGTTAAAGCTTTGCATCCCCCACAATATCCCTAATGCATCTGTCAGGAGGAAATCTGTGCTGAAGCAGCGGCTGTCCCCCTCACTGGGGTCCACAGTAAGCAATCCCCTCTGCTGTGTGACTGTCACTGAGCCAGGGAGGAGCCAGGGGTCACTGGAAGCAGCTTCCAGCTTCACGCTTGTGATCCCTCGCAAGGAAAGCTCTGACAGCTCCGCAGCCATCAACGGAGCAAGAAATAACTTGGCAATAATCCTGTGTCACAAGCAAAGATAACGAAGTTGCAGTCAGCTCCTGACAGATAATGCAGGGAAATTCATTTAACAAGTCATGGCTGCTAACAAATTTAACTTCCCCCGCACCTGGGGCACACTCCGTGTCTCTCTACGTGCACACCAGCCACTGAGCAGGTTTGTTCCCTGTTTTTTGAATGCTGCCCGTTTTCCCAGCTCTTTCTTTGTGCACTACGAGTTCTGTACAGCAACAGATCACAGTCATGCTCTGCTCTTTGACATCCCCAGTGTTCAGGGAATTGCAGCACTCAGCTGGAAGCACTGGAATATTGCCTGGGACACAGTTGCTGTTCAGTGTGTAGTGGCCAGAATTTGGGCCTTTTGCTGCAGGGGATGAGGCTCTCAAAGTCCTCCTCCAAGACCGTACAACTGCCCCTGAATTTCCAGAGGTTATCCGACTTTACCCAGCAGTGGCATTTACCCAGCGCTCTGCCAGGGGAATACTGAAGCTCCAGAATGTCACGGCTGATGTTGAGGCTGTAAGAGTACGGCTTTCCCCCGGACAGATCATATTTCTATGTCACAAGCCAGGAAAGTTAACTCTGCAGTGCCTGGCATCAGGGTCACCTTCCTACAACACCAGCAGCAAAGCCAAGTGCAATCATCCCTGCATTTCCTCTCCTGACCCCAAAGGGGTTTTCCACCCATTCTTATGCAGGAGCTGTAAATTCTTTCAATCCACTCACCTGCTCCTTCTTCCCCCTCACTATCTCTGCCTTGGGTATCTGGGAAAGCTGAGGGTGTTCACCTGGAGCAGACAAGGCTCCAGGGAGAGCTCAGAGCCCATTCCAGGGCCTAAAGGGGCTCCAGGAGAGCTGGAGAGGAACTAGGGACAAGGCATGGAGAGACAGGACACAGGGAATGGCTTCCCACTGCCAGAGGGCAGGGATGGATGGGATATTGGAAGGAATTGTTCCCTGGGAGGGTGGGGAGGCCCTGGCACAGGGTGCCCAGAGAAGCTGTGGCTGCTCCTGGATCCCTGGAAGTGTCCCAGGCCAGGCTGGACAGGGCTTGGAGCAAACTGAGACAGTGGAAGGTGTCCCTGCCCATGGCAGGGGTGGAACAAGATGATTTTTAGGGTCTCTTCCAACCTAAGCCCAGGCAGTTACAGCGGCCAAGGCAGCACCTCCCACCCTGTGTGGAGGGTCCTCTCTGCAGAGGGGGCTGTTCCCCCCACCCTGCCCAGAGAGGTGTTTTGCACCCGGCATTTCCGCGTGCCCAGAGCTCCGGGCAGGGGGTCGTGCCCTGGGGAGCACTGAGGAGCCACCGTTTGGGCTGGTGGCACGCTTCCCAGCCAGCACACGGATCAATCCCTCCGGCTGCTGCTGGAGCCATCAGGCTGATGCAGCACTTTCGTTCCCACGGTGAATTGCTCCCTTCCTCCTCATCCCTCTTTATGATATGCAGGCCTTTTTTTTTCTCCCTCAGTTGCTTATTCATGCCTTAATGCCACTTGATTTTCAGTGGGCTCTCAGAGTCCTTTCTGTGCATGCTCTGCAACACTGCTGGGACTTCCTGCGCTCCTTTGCTCCTTAAACAACCTTTGCCTGCTTTTCCTGCAGAGACGCCTCACTGTGCCAGGCTTACACAGCTTCCCCCCTTGGATTTGCCATCCAGCTGAACGTGGCCATTGTCAAACAAAATGGGAATAGCAGCAAAGCCTTTGGAATATATAAACGGGCTGAGTGAGCCCCTCTTGGTCGCTGCTCAAAAGCAGGGACACATCCCAGCAGACCAGCTTGATCAAAGTCTTACCCACATCCACAACCTCCCCGAGCAACCTGTTCCAGTCTCTCACCACCCTCACAGTAAAGAATTTCTTCCTAATATCCAGCCTGAATTTCCACTCTTTCAGTTTGTACCCACTGACTGCAGCTCCTGCAGAGTCCGGAGAGTTTCTTAAGGAGAGCTGGGCCCCAGGAGATGGGGCTGGCAAAGTCCTCTATGCCTGAGCCAGCTGCAAACAAGCTACACCTGCCCAGCCTTTTGCACGTCTGCTCTGTACGAAACCCTGCTCATCTGCCCTGTCCCAGAGGTGCTTCCTGAAGGGATCTTGCTCCTTAAGCCTCCACATTTCCCTCCTCCTTTTCAGCAGCTGTCGCACCTGACTTCCTTTCCTGGATGGAAGGAAGAAGGGATCACAAACCCTCCCGTGGATATTGACACTGGCATTTGCTGTTCCATTTAACAGGCAATCTTTCCTCAGGCCATCTGCTTCCCAAGGCATTTAGCTGTTGCCGTGAGGTCTGGTGCACCTCCAGCTTTCACTTCCACCCACTAAAAATCCTCCTGTGGGAGCAAGAGTTGACCCTTTGCACGTGGCCGTGGATCCTGTTCCTTTTCTGTGGGGCTGAGCAGGGATGGATGAAGATGGAGCTCCTTTAGAGGCAGCTGAAAGGCCTGTCTAGACTAATGTGATCTTCCAGCTTACTCACTGAGGCTGTTTTTCCATGCCCAAAGCACAGATATTTTAACTTGCTCCTTAATTTGCTCCTTAAAGCAGTTAGCAGAATTCCAGTCATCAATCAGGCCTGGCAGCCTATCCAAAAGGCAAGGCCAGGAACTGTGCATTAATTGTGAATGCTTTGCTGAATTTACTGCATGGCAGCACCGAATTTTTCACTCTGAGATGAAGCATGAATGTGCTGCTTGGCACAATCAATACTTTTCTAGGTTGCTAGGAAATAATCAGGGACTCGGTGCCCACGCGTGGGGCATCACCACCTTTCCTGGCAGCGCACAGAATGTATCCACTCCTTCCCTGCAGTGGAGCTTCTGTGGATCAGCCTCACAAACAGGCTGGGCACAAAATGGGACCCCATCAGCCAGGGCATCACCAACAGACAGAAAAGATGAGGGGTAATGGGTGCAGGTGACTCCTGAGGAGATTCCAGCTAGACACAAGGGGATAATTTTTCTCAGTGAGAAAAACCAGCCGTTGGAATAATCTCCCTGGGGAAGCGGAGGATTCCTCAACGCCGGACACTTCTAAGATTCATCTGAACAGGGTGCTGGGCTGTCTCGTCCCAGATGATCCCTGAGGTGCCTTCCAAGCTGGCATTCCAGGATCTCCTGCACAAGCTTTCCTTCACCACTGGATCTACTCCGTGGCAGCCAGCCCAGGCTGGGGCCATGAGGGAGACTCTCGGCATGTGACACCCAGCCAGCCGCTGTCCCCAGAGGTGCCGTACCTTGCTAACAGCTTGCTGCACGGGGACCGTGATCTCCCTCCCTCCCAGCTCCACGGAAGGATGCTTGGCCGGCTCTCCATGCCCTGGGAGGCTTGGATTGCATCTTGGAGGAGGCAGGACACGTGGTGTGGCACTTGTCCTGTCGGGAGCTCTAACAGCAGTGTAATTAGCAACACTGCTCCTGCTGAGACGTGCACACGGTCCCTGCATGGGTTATTCAGGAGGGGCTGAGAGCAGCTGCCATCAAAACCTTCTGTGTTTTTCTCAGCTCAGCCTGAGCTAAGACTCCTGATGGCTGGGGAGGCTGGAAATGGGGATTGGAGGGGTGGCAGGGGCTGCAGGGCAGTTTGTCCAGCCAGGGTAAGCCTGTGTTCTGTGACAGGGTGCTGGCTTCCTGCAGGACACAGGACCTTCAGCATATGAGGTGTCCTTCCCTCTCCACAGGCCATGCCCACGGCCCAGATCCTTTCTCTCAGGTGAACACTTCCATTATTTCCATTTTTCCCACATCCAGCCATGCCAATTTCTTTTTCATCCCAAGTGCCATGAGAGATGCTTTCTTTTCCCTCCCAGCCTCCTGGGAATTGTCTGCCTGCAACTGCACTCCAAATGTCCCTGATCCCCTCAGTGCCAGGACACTCAGCTGAGGAACCGATTCCTGCAGAGGCTAAATGTTGTCATCCAAACAAAGTTTTACTAAAAGATGGCAATTTCTCAGTGGATTTAGGGTGGAATTGAGGCCCTTTGCCCTGCTTGGATGGGTTGAGACCTGGAGAAGTTTCAGAACTTTCTTGGTCAGAGTTGCAGGCATGTTAGTTTTTTTAGGACAGACTAAAAAAATCTCTCACTTCCTGGAGAATTTTTTAAGGGAACACAGGTGACACTGGTATGTCACAAACTCACGGGCTTATGCTTTTGCACATCCTTGGAGCAGCTGCCAATCCACGCTGCTCCAGTGGGAGATGCTCACGGGAGATCCAGAGGCATCGCTCCCTTTTAATCAGCCTTAGCTGGTCAGCTTATTAAATTAAATTTATTTATCTTAACTCAGCTGCGTTCAGCTTCAATTAAAATTATCCCAAGACTTTGCTCAGCCCTGAACCATGTTGTGACTCCCCACAGATGTCCAGAGCCCCCTGATGGTGTCACTGTGTCCCAGAGTGAGCTCCCTGCTCCTCACGGGGCTACTCTCACAGAAAAGCCTGGCCAAAGTCCATGACCTCTTGCTCTTCCCCAAAACTTCGGTCATCAGAGCCTGAGGATTTTGCTGGTCCAGCACTTCAACCCTTTGCTGCTCAGCCTTACAGGACAGAGCAGGGCATTTTTCATTCATTACAGTAAACAGAGCCCTAATCCAGGCCCTTAAATCTGTCTAGATTTCGAAATAATTACAAGCAGCCTCCTAACTTGTACGAAGTTTGATTTAAGCCTTAATTTAATGGTTTATCTGGAGAGCAGGAAGTAAGCTGGCACTGCCAATTAGAGCCATCTGTTTTCTCCTAATCTTTTGCAGGCCTCAGACCAGTAAACAAGAGCCACCACAGCTGGACCATCACCGGTGCCAGCTGGAAACAACCCACCAGGGCTGCCTCTGGAGACCGTGTCCTGGGGTCCCCATGGATGAGTGATTCCTTCCAGCCCTGGGAACAGTGGTGAGCATGGCAAGGTGGGAGAGGGATGCTCTGGAGAGAGGGTCAAGGACCAGCATGGGTCAGTGCTGGAGAGGAGGGAGACGCTTCCTCAACAGAGGGGACAGGGACCATTGCTTTGAGCAGGACCTGACACCCTGGGACCTGGAAAAACCTTTTCTCCAGGGCAGATGGGTGGGACAACCCTGGACAAGAGGGGATGGGCAGATTCCTCGTGCAGAGAGAGCTGCTTCCCACGCCCATCCTTACAGCAGCGCAAGGAGGAGGTGCCAAGGAGTATCTTCCAGCCTGGAGAGGTGACTGCGACTGGGAGAGGAGCAGGGCTGCCCGGGGCCAAACAATTCCCTGCCCAGAACGAGACACCAGGGACAGCCACGTGTCCCCAGCAGGCAGCACAGGGACGTGGCCTTCCCTGCTGCCATTCCCTGCGTGCACCAGCCTCCAGCTGAGGATGGACTGGCAAGGGAGCTGGCTCTGCTCCCGGGCCAGCTGGTCCCACGCCCTTGGTGCATCACCAGAGTCAAGCAATTCCAGCAGCTCCGAAATTAATAATAACTCTGGACAGGACCACATCGGGCTTGTTCACCCCTAAAGCCTTCTCCATGGAGCAGTTTTTGAAAAAAACCCTCTATTCTAAGCCCAGCACGAGCTATTTGGGGCTGCTGAGAGGTACCTGCCCTCCCTGGTGCAGGGACCCTGCGCAGGTGAGTCTCCCTCAGCTCCCAGGGCAGTAGCAGACGTCCCCAGGGAAGGTGACTCAGAAAATGCCTTTGAAAAGTCAAAGGCTGGGAGCTCTCCTTGCCCCCCCTGCCATGCAGCAGGCTCAGAGCAGCCCTTTGCTTCCCAGAAGGTTTCACTGCAAGCTTGATGAAGCTTGTTGGGGTTTTATACGCCAGCCATTAAACAACCATAAAACAGCAGTTAGAGAAGGATCATTTACCAGATGTTATCACCTCCCTTGTCTGCATTTTCTTCTGCAAGACTTCCGGCTGCAGGGTTTTGCTCAGGTGCCACCTGTGCCACCCTGCCCGCGGTGGCAGAGGAAAGCCCACCCTGCTTGGATGCACGGCGTGAGGAGCAGCACAGGAGAGGATCCAAGGCTCTGCCCCAGCCCAGCCTCAGGAAGCTTTGGAGGTCTTTTGCCTGTTCTGGGCTTTAGTTTGTGAATCTCCTGAAGTGCACTTTGAGCCAGGAGATTGCTGTGGCTCGTAAAAGGAAATGGGATGCATTTTTCTCGCTGGGCTTTTGCTGCTGTTCCAGTCAGCAGTGCCCAGCCAAGGCCCGTGGTGCTTTACAGCCCTCGCTAATGCACCGGTGCTTCCCAGAGCACAGTATTTACGGCCGTGCCACTGAAGGGAAGGTGGAAGGTCCCCACAGCAAGTTATTTATAATCCTGCTGAGCACTGGCCTCTGCTTCGCCCCCTGAGCATCCCTTCTGCAGGCAGGACTTTGAAGCATCGCAATGAACGCTGTTGTGACTCAGAAATCGTCACCAGTGGTGGGGGGGTTCAGTTTTTCAGGGATTCAGGAAGAATTCACCATAAACCTCCCCTGCTGGGGCCAGGTTCCCTGCAGAGGAGCTGCTGGATGCTGCACACACATCCTCCCACCAAATCCACGGCAGACCCAAAAACCATGAAAGTGCTGTTGCCCGTGGGAGAAGAGGAAAAAAGGCTGAGCTATAATGTAGGGTTTCTGGGGACTGTGGGACACCCAGGTCTCATGCTCTTCTTTGTAGAGGTCTTACACTGGCTTCTCCTTGTCTCCCAGGAGGCCACATTTGCCCAGTCCCCATCCAGAGCAGGACTGGGACTGGTGAGGGTCACCCCCAGTCACCTTCTGCAAAAAAGGAGCGCCGGCAAGGCCATGACTGCCCTTTTTTTTGCCCTCTAGACTCAGGAGACGATTTATGTCACCTGAACAATGCAAACCTGGGTCCTATCACAGTGTTTCAGCAGCTGGAGGGCAGAAATCCCCTGAGGAATTCTCCGTCCTGCCTTCACCGTGCCCACAGGAGGAGCTCTGAGTTCAGCTCTGCCATCAGGCACCAAAACCAGGACTTCACAGCTCCAAGCTCAGGGTGCCTGTGAGCGTTAATTTAATATTCTCCAGGTGCTGTGCACTAGCCCAGGTGAGTGTGCACATTGTCAGATCTCCACTATTAATTGTCAGCTCCGGCGTGAGTAATTGTGACCCACCCCCAGTTCCAAGCTCGGGGAAATTTATACTTTTTCATTTGCTCGGTGTAGTAACGAGAGCTCAGCTGGCTGGCAGGGAAAAATACGCAGGGAAGCACACGTTGGAGCTGCGGAGGGAGCTCAGCAGCCCGTCAGCTGCCTGCTCTCTGATTGCATCACCCCCTCGGCTTCCACTTGACTGGAGAATTTGGGATGCTCAAGCAGCTTTGCATCAGCCACCACCTGGGCGTAAAGCTCAGCCCCAGAGGGTCTGGGGGAAGGTCGGCTCCCCCCATCGGCTCCGCCACCATCCTGCTCACCCTCTTCACATCATCGACGCGGCCTCCAACCCACACCTCACGCTCTGAAAGTGGATTTGACACCCGGAAAACCAGGAAATAACAGCTCTCCAAAGAAATGCAGGAAGATAAACAGGCCTGAAGGGCTCAGGGGGTAGAGCAGGAGAGGGGGAATCAATGATGGACAGAGGTGCCTGTTCCCTGCACTCCAGCAATCCCATTGTTATCCTTTGGGAATGTTTCTTCATGGCCTAGGCTCCTTATTAAACAGATACACTCTTGCCATCACAGACTGGTCCTGCTTTTGGAGATGGCTGGGGGAGATCCAGGAAATAAAACGCGCATGAAATTTTACGAGGACATTTTTCTTCTGCTTTTAGCAGCTCAAATACACAAATCACAGAATCCTGGAATGGTTTGGGTTGGGAGGGACCTTAAAGCTCATCCAGTGCCATTCCCTGCCACAGGCAGGGACACCTTCCACTGTCCCAGGGTGCTCCAAGCCCTGTCCAGCCTGGCCTTGGACACTTTGGGGATGGGGCAGCCACAGCTTCTCTGGGAATTCTGAGCCAGGGCCTCCCCACTCTCACAGGGAGGAATTCCTCCCTAATGCCTAATCCACACCTTCTCTCTGGCAGTTTAAAGGCATCCCTCTTTGTGCTGTCACTCCAATTCCTGGTGGAGAGTCCGTCTCCAGCTTCCCTTAGATCCTGGAAGGTGAGCTCTCCACACAGCCTTCCCTTCCCCAGGCTGAGCAGCCCCAGTTCTCCCAGCCTGTCTCCATAGGGGAGGTGCTCCACTCCCCTCATTAACTCTGTGGCCTCCTCTGGACTTGCTCCAACACTTCCATGTCCTTATTCTTGTGCTGGGGCACCAGAACTGTGCACAGGACTCCAGGCAGGGTCCCACAAGGGCAGCGTCGAGGGGGAGAAACCAGAGGAATCACAACACGCCCAGGTCAGCAGCCCCCAGCCTCGGCCAGACCTTGAGCATCAGCCCTTGCGAAGGGGAGAACCTGGGACTGCCCCGTTCCCAGCCGGTGCTGCCGGCTCATCCATGAATCGCTCCCGAGCCCGGCCTGGCTTTGGGCCTGCCCTGGGACACTCTGGCTGTCCAGGCTCCCTGCCAGAGCCCCTCGCAGAGGAAGGAGCCCAACCAGACCGTGACACACCGGATTTGCCGGTACCTGACCCCGAGCCGGGCTGGCACAGCTCCCAAATCCCAGCTCCGTGGCTCCGCGTGAGGCTCCCGGGAAAGCTGGGCAGATGAAGAGCTCATCCCTTTCCTCTCTCCTGAAGCAGAGCCACTCCTGAGCTGTTTGCAGCCAGGTGATGAATTAATGCCCAGCTCTGGCAGAGCAAGGCTGCAGGAGGAGAAGGGCTCAGAGCCAGCTTGTTTCCAAGCCCTGTTCTCCTCTCCAGGAGGACGGTGGACCCTGGGATGTGTCACTAACAGCTGGTACCAGGAAGGTTTGCTTTTATTTGGGGTTGTGAGGAGCCTGTGGAAGCAGCACAGGACTCCCCTGCTGTGCAAACACTGACTGACTCCGACCAGCCCCTCCTGCAGCTCTCAGCACAGGTCTCCTCCCCAGATGATCCCATGTCACATCCATTAACTCATTTAATCTCCTTGCTCTCTGCACATCAGGTGGGTGTCCATGGCACCCCCGGGGGCCATCCATGGGCATGGTCACCACGGTGATGGGGACAATCCCCCCCAGCTTGGGAATGGGGCCACCTTCAGTCACAGGGCAGTGACTTTCAGGGACCATATCCAGCTGGCACAGCTCAACACTTCAGCTACATCCGAGGGGCATGAAACCTCCCAAACCAGAGGCACTCCCAAGCTCTTGGGGATGGAGAGTGCCATGGAGAGGACTCTGACTCCTTGGGAGGGTCAGCCCATGCAGGCAGAGGAGCATCACAGGTAAAAACGCTGATGCAGACAAATCCAGCACGCCATCGGGAGGAAGACACTGCCCTCTGGACTATTTTTGGCTTGTTTTTCCCAACTCTGGAGCCACTGATCTATGATATTGTCACTGCTGTGACTAAGGGCTCTGCAGTTGGAGTAACATCAAGCCGGACCTGGAGAGAGGGATGCGCGTGGCTCTCGGGGGACCGGTAATGGGAGAGAGCCCTTCACCTCCTGTTTACACTTTAATGCCCATCCAGGTTATCCATTATTTATTGCTAATGTATTTATAGAGCATTACCAGTGCACACGGGCTCCGCGGGCGGCTGGGGAGAAGGTGCTCTCTCCTTGGGATGCCGTGGTTTAAGCAGAGCAGTTAAACACACCCCGGGCTCTGTATCCCAGCCCTGACACTCCGGAGGGGCCACCTCTCCCCTCCTGGATCTTGTGGTTTTGCCATGAGGGATTTGTTGTTTCCCTGCTGGGCTGGGGTAGCGTTTTCTCCCTTGGGCCCTGGACAGAGCAAAGCCAAACCTGGCTGTGGGCACCCAAAGCACTGTTCCCTCGTGCCCAGGGAGGCCAGCACAGCCCAGCACTGCAGGGTTCCGCTTATTTGGGGTGAAAACCCACCCTGATGACTCCAGGTCACCCAGGGGGTCCTGATTCACTGCCTGGCCTTGCCCCCTCCTCTCCCTCCAGCACTCTCCGGGAAGCAGCCCCCGGCTCCGTGGGGCTGTGACCATGGGGAGAGCGTTTGCAAGTCTGTCACGTTTAAATGCAAAAGCTCCGATACCATCTTAAAATATGCACCAGTTAGCTCAGCCGTGTCCAGTTCCCCCTGGCTCGCCGAATTAGCACGAGGAACCCATTAGCGGGGCTGCAGCACAGTGGGACTGATGGTGGCTGGGCTCCCACAGCAACCACCCCATTCCCTAAGCCAGCGGCATATGGGGTCTGGGCGGTGCCCGCTGGGACAGACGGACACGGGAAAAGGAGGTGCTGCGGAGCCTCCAGCCAGCAGCGAGCCGCTGCCAATCCCAGGGATGAGCTCTTCCTGCAGGGATAACCATGGGCAGCCACAACCCACAGGGATGTGCTGTCCCCATCCTGTTTTGTCGGCCCATCCTGGCCTGGCTTTTATTTCCTGCTTTTTATCTGCTGGTGCTGGGGAAGGCAACTTCTGCCAGGTCACAGGGAAACAGGTTGGCCGTGGGACCTGCTCCAGCCCCAGCACCATCCCTGGAGCAAGACACAGAATCTGGGAGTTGGCCTCCCTTTTCCTGCACCTGGGGACTCTCCCACCTTGGCTTAAAAGCAGATTTTTACAAAACCTTTTGCAATCCCAAGAGAGTGTGAGCAACGGAAGGAAAGAAATCACCTGGGACAGGGCAAAACCTGAAATAGGACTTCAGTGCCAAACCTTTGCAAATACAGGTGTAAGGAATTTTTTTAAGTGAAAGAAATGTCATTTCCAACAGTTTGATGTGGGTAATGTTGAAAAAATTAGTCCTTATTTTCCAGCATTTTTCCAAGCGTGCTCCTGCAGGGAAATGAGCAATTCCAGTGTCACAGGTGTGAATTGTAAAGGGATGCTGCTGCCACTGTTTGCTGAGCAAAGGTTAATGGCTGGGCTCAAATGCTGCAATGTTGGCAGGGACACCTTCCACTGTCTCAGAGTGCTCCAAGCCCCAGTGTCCATCCCAATATCCCATCCATCCCTGCCCTCTGGCACTGGGAAGCCATTCCCTGTGTCCTGTCCCTCCATCCCTTGTCCCCAGTCCCTCTCCAGCTCTCCTGGAGCCCCTTTAGGCACTGGGAGAGCCTCTGAGCTCTCCCTGGAGCCTTCTCTGCTCCAGGTGAGCACCCCCAGCTCTCCCAGCCTGGCTCCAGCCCTGGAGCAGCTCCAGGGCCTCCTCTGGACTCTCTCCAGCAGCTCCAGGTCCTCTGGCTGCAGGCCCCAGGGCTGGGGCAGCTCTGCAGGTGGGGTCTCACCTGAGCACAGGGGAAGAATCCCCCGTCTCCTGCTGCCCACGCTGGGGGATCAGCACAGGGCACAGGGGGTTTCTGGGCTGGAGCATGTCCAGTTTTGCACCCATCAACACCCCCCAGGCCCTTCTCCCCAGGGCTGCTCTCCATCCATTCTCTGCCCAGAGGAGGATGAGGAAAGCCTTCGGCCTCAGTTTGCAGCAGCAGGAAACACAGAGGGATGGAGAGGGAAGGAACTATGCCCTCTACCTCTAGAAGGAGCCAACCAAAGCATTCAGTCTTTTTGTTCCAGCCTTCACTAAAAAGCCATCTGCAAGCAGCCAACAAGAGCAGCACCAGCAGCAAAAAAACCAGTGTGGGACACGGTGGGAGAGGAACCAGAGCTGTGCTTGCACATCCCCAGGCTGCAAAGCCAAACATAACCCAGGCCACCGCTGCCGAGGGGGAAAGAGAAGCAATGTCACAGAGCAGGTGGCCTGACAGCGGCTACCCAAGACATGGCACAAGCAATCAATTCTCCGTGGAAGCCTCCAGAAGATAACGAGGTGATGAGTAACGGTCGGTATGGAACTGTAGGAACAAATCACATCAGCCTGACCTAATCTCATCCTGAGACATGGCAGTGGCAGATGCAATCTCCTGGCCTTTAACCACGGGAAGTCTTCAATGCTGCTTCAAATGCAGAATTATGGTTGGGGGGGATGGTGGAGGAGGTTCCCAAATGGATCCAAGTCCATCAGGGGTTTGAAGGTCTGTTCACAGTGTGTTTGAGGGGCTCCAGCTTCCAGCATGACCACTGACAGCTGGGAATGAAGAACGTCAGCCTGGTGGTCGATGCTGGGGCCTCGGGAACTGGTGCACACACTGGCACAGCCCTGGCTCCCCAAAGGCTCACAGCTCTGCTGAGCTGGATGCTGCCACTTCACCACCCCCCAGCCATCCCTGGGGAACCCAGGGTGTTTGCAGCAGGCAAGGAAGTCACCATGGTGCCACCAGGCAAGAGCCCCCACGTCCCCAAAGTCACCCTGCCGCAGTACAGCACTGCACACGTCCCCTCCAAACCTTGGAGCATCTCCATCCTTCAGAGTCAAAGGGGTCAGCTGCAGAGAGCCTCATGCTCTCCCATAACCTCTAACGTCACTCACCCACCGTGTTTTATGGCTTTTGGATCGGGAGGGAAGGTGTCTGCCTTCTTTTATGGCAGCTCCCTCCCCGAGGAGCCCGAAGAAGGACTGAGAGGTGCCGGGATCTTCGCAGCCCGGCTGGTGAGAGTTGCCAGGACCTGGCTCACCTGGCCTGACCTCGCCCACCCGCTGCCTTGCCTTCCAGAGTGCTATCAGTTCTTTAAATATAGCAATTAAATGTGATAAATGGGCTGCAAAGTGCTATTTTGGGAGAGAGAAGGCTCCATCTGGGACTGCTGCAGTGCTGGCTCAGCAAGACCCACTGCACACCGGGCTCTCCCCACTAACTTGCCGTGGGTGCTGCCCCACACTTAAATATGTGATGGCACACAGTTATCTGGCATGTTCCCAAGCCCATTTTTCTCCTCCGCCCCTTCCACAAGCTTCCTTGATTTCTCTGGCTGCTGTTAGACACTGTCACTTTAAATACGGGGTCTGCCCAGTTTCTGGGAGTGCAGCAAAGGGTGGTCAGGAGCAGCTGAAGCCACCCAGTCACAGCAGCATCCACAATTTACCTGATCCCTGTAAAATTCAGGAGAGCTTCTGGGGAAAGGAACCCCAGTAAGAGGGGAAATCCTTTGGGGAAAAAGTCAGGATGAGAGATAAAGACAGGGAGGAGAAGAAAAATCAAGATCCGTGAGACCCCACGGGGCTTGGAGTGCCCTGGGATAGTGGAAGGTGTCCCTGCCCCTGGCAGGAGGTGGGACTGGATGCACTTTAAGGTCCCTTCCAAGCCAAACCATTCTGGGACTCTGTGTGCCCAGGATGGGGTTTATTTGATGTGACCCCCAGCTCAGGTCCACGGAGGTATTTAGGCACCGAAGGGGATCCAGCTGCTGCTGCTGCATCTGGCTCTGAAAACAGCGCTCCCAGTCCCCGGCTGTGCATCGCTCCAGCACCCAAAAATCCCATGCCCACCCCAACACCATCCTCCATGACCAGGGGCTTGTGAATTCCCCCTGTGCCCCCCAACCCTGGGCAGCCCCCGGGATGCCGCTGTGAACCAAGCAGGCTTGGAAGCAGAGGGAGATAACCCTGAAATGCTCAGGGATGCTGCGGAGTGTCTGGCTTGTGGGGCAGGTCAGGGAATGGGGACCAGGGCTGGAAGGGGAGCGGGACAGCTCCTAGATCCTCCCCGGCTGAAGGCGAGCTGAGACAACCCCCCAGTCCTCCCTGGAATGGAGGGGGTCTGAGGTAATTCCCCAAATCCTCCCTGGGATGGAAAGACACCGCGACAGCCCCCATTATCCCCCCAGGGCCGGGGGGACACACCGCAGCAGCCCCCCCCGCAACTCCCACCTTGCTGGGAGAGGAACGGAACAGCCTCCAAATCCTGCCCGGGCTTGATGGGGACCGCGACATCCCCTAATCCCTCCTCGGGCAGCAAGGGGACCGCGCCAGCCCTGTCCGACCCCCAGGACCCCGCAGCGGCGGGGGCTCGGTGGGTTCGGCGCCGAGCCCGGCTCAGCTCCCCCCGACGGCCGCTGCCCGCGGCGATCCCCAGCTCATCCCGCAGCGCCGGGCAGCCCCGACCCGTCCCCTTCTCTTCTTCCTCCTCCTCCTTCTCCTCCTCCTCGCTCTCCTCCCCTTCCCCCCCCCCCCGGCCCGATTTGGGCAGCGGCGCGCCCGGCGCTGCCGGCAGAGCCGCCGTGTGCGGGCGCGGCGCCGGAGGCAGCTCGGCCCCGGGGGGGCTGCGGCGAGGCAGGAGCGACCCCCCCGCGTCC